>VZTA01021279.1:213247-238530 GCA_013398855.1 Mohoua ochrocephala | reverse complement strand
AATCAATCCTGCAAAAATCAAAATCATGCCTGGTAATTACAGAATTGATTACAAATGGATGTTTCTTAAAAATAAGAAGAATGAAAACAAAGGACAGACAAAAGGTGTGGGCTAGAAATAATGCTGGGCAAGCGGGGAAGGATGGTGTGACACCTGGAACACAGGAAAACCATTTTCATTAGATCAACATTCATTCCACCAACTCCTAAGAGTTCTTGTAGATCTCCTACTTGTGGTGAGGATAAGGCACTTCACAACCTTCCTGCTCTCCTGCTTTAAAGAACAGCAGGTCAAGGGTATTCCTGCTATCTCTTCAGTCCAGAGATCTCCAGAAAAGGAGAAAGAGGTAGAGATGACATTCTCCCTTGATCTTTCTCTGGGCAGGGCAAACCTTTCCTGGGTTTGGGTGACAGAGCCTCTTTCAGCATCTCCAGCTGTGCTCCTGTGACTGAGCCAGCCAGAGCATGTCCCAGGAATATTAAAGAAAGGTTAATCACTGAAGAACACCCACACAAAGTTCCTGAGATACCCAAGATGAGTTTGACCCCATCTTCCCCAATACAAAAGAATAAAAAGGGTCAAATGGGCATAGGCAAATTCTGATGCAGGCTTTGGCACGGTAAAAATTACTTGTAATGCAAGAGAGCAAGCAGAAACTGCTTTCCTAGGATTTCTGAAAGGCTTAGGCTCTAACACTGGGGATGATGTCACCAGATTCGAGCATTTAGAATTATCAGGTAGCAAGAATCAGATCCCTTTGATAGCAGGAGAAATAACCTTATTTGCCAGTTATTACCAGACTCCAACTCTTGATTACTATTTAGCCAAAAATTGTGCCAGCAAGGCTGGCATAACACCAAAGTATGGCAAGGGTAATTTATGCATAAGTCAATGATATGATGAGAAAATGTCTACTGGTGCATGACAGGATGAGAAGCTGTGGTGATTTCTTAACCAATTAATTGGCAAATTGGATGTATGTTATTCAAAGGAGCTGTAGATAATAGCATGGACTCAAGTTCACAGCAGAAAAACCCCACCAGGATCCCATCCCTGCCTAAGCAGCAGGATGCTAGCACTTCCTTTATTTCCTTTTTCATTTCATTAATAATGCCTCGCCATTCTGTTAAAGGAGACAGAAGTGATTGTTTAGCATCAAGGCTGGTATATGGACTGCAGGTCTGAGTCTGTGGCAGCTGAGAGAAGAAATGCCTGGAGGAAAATCAGTCCTTTGTAGACTGGCTATTAAAGGATAAAGGCAGAAATGAAAGGCATCAAGATGATAAAGAGTTGAACAATTTGGATGACTTTATTTATAACAGGACTGTCCAAACTTAGAAGGAAATTACAGCATCACGCCAGAGACACAAATCTACACAACAGCTTGAGAAATTAAATGCCCAGGGCCAGACAGTTTGCTGAGTGCCTGAAGACTATAAAGGAAAAGGAGCAGAGCCAAGAGAAAAAGCTGTTAATCGTAAGGAGTAAGGCAAGCTCTTCCCACATGATCCATCTTCCAAAACAAAAATAAAGTTAATTCCCAGTGCACCACTGAGTGGCTCAGGGTTCAAACACTTCCCAAGCCAAGAAACAGATTTGTCCTTAGCACCAGGACTGGTGGCACACCAGTCCAGTCACAAAAGATCTTCAAGGCAGCCCCAGTCACCAACCTGCCTGATCAGTCCTAAAGCATAAGGTAAAGCTGGAATAACATGTGATAAGTACAGACTGAATAAACAAGAGGACTGACTTTGTAAAGAAGGTTTACAATTTGCAATCTGTTCTTTCACAGTGTTCTTAAATGGTAAACAAGTGGGAGCCTGTAGCTACATTCAAAATTGATTATTTTAAAATTTATTTCATGTTGGTCAAGACCTTTCATGAGAGATTATTCAGAGAAAAAGGAGAAAAGGATAATGAGTTCTGAATTAATAACAACCTAAGAGACAAAAAAGGCATAATTAATGGCTGCCTTTTAGAAAGAAGATTACTTACAAGGAAGTCATTTCAGCGATCAATACTGTCAAATACATATTTTTCAATGATTGAACTCTAAAATGGACAACAAGATTATGGAATACGCCCAACAGCCTAAACTTAAGTACATTAAACTAAAGAGAAATTTATGAGAAATCCAAACTACTTTGGAGCAAAGATGTAAGCCCAATTAAAGGCAGTGGCATGCCTAATGAGAATAATGAGCTTTTTAGGCATACTCTGATGTCATAACTTTGGGTGATTTTAATACGGGACCAATCTACCAGTATCCTGCACGCAATGTGCTGAAAGAGTTGAAAAAACAGTAACAACAAGAAAAAAAACCTGGAGAAAGCTGAGACACATAAAAAAATCCAAATAGAAAATAGCACATCAAATATTCCGAATATAAAACAGGACTGTTCCCCCTCTGCATTGAGTTCCGATGACTTCTATCCCTCAGACAGGTGACTTACACCCAGACATACTTGAGTCTGCTAACTCTTCCAAGCTGAAAGCTGTTTCCCCACCCAGCCCCAAAATCTTCCCAATAAACTTGAGACCTAAATAGCTGAGAAAGCATTGAAAGCATGAGAGTGCTCCTGAGAGTGCTTGTTTCTTACTTTGGGAATAATCAGACTGATAATAGGAGCAAGATCAATAGCACAGCTCACTTGTTTGCATCTCCTGCAAACACCCATGTCCTCAAAATGCATCACTTTGCCCACTTCTGCCATCTAATAGAGTTTCCCAAAGGGAGAAAATACCCTGAAAAAGTAACTGAAATCCTGCTTCTCTTTTTAACCTTGTTAATGGGGTCAGAAATCACAAAAAATCTGTAATATATGAGCCTCATCTTCATAACTAATGTCACTTTTGAACCCTGGCCATCATGCTCACTCTGGCTCTTCTGTTGTTGACCTCTAAATGAGAGATTTTTTTTTTTTTAAAAGGCCTGTGAATGCTAGCTTTTCCCACATGGAAGGGTTAATAAGCTAAAATTCCAGAGGAGAAAAAAAGAAACGTAATGCAATCTCTAAGCCACAACTGAAGCCTGTGTTTCTGTGCATGGAAGGAACATCAGGAAGCCTCCTGTTTGCTCTCCCCAAGACTATGCTACAGCTAATATTTCAAAAGCCTGCGAGCCTGTAAGTGCCTTATTCTACTGGTACAACACACGTAGTGATGGAAACTGTGGCTGGAATAGCTCATTTTGGAGGTTAATGATTTCTAACAGGAACCAGAAGAGTCACTCTAAAAGCAGCAAACTTTGCCAACAGGACATGACTTCCCTGGAGCAAATGCTTCAAAACCAAGTGAGCAACACCTGGCAAGAACCTTTTGTTAAATTCCTCCATCAGATTAGCTCTTCATCTTTCAAAGAGAAATATATTCTGAAGTATAACCAAGTCATATCCTTTATTACATCCTTGCTGGTTCAAACACATATACACATTTGATTTATGGTTCCAAACAATCAAAAATCTGGGCTTCCAACTTCTCTAAAATTCAGCTTTTAACCTAAATTTCCTGCAGAAGGTACAAAGCATTGCACTCAAATACTGCATTATGCATTCTTTCTGAATAAAACCCTTTTCATTTGACAGAGGGGAAAAAGAAAGAGACACACTCTCAGCTGAAATAAATTTTATGTGCATCTACTGTCACTGGTGAAGTTGTGACCATTTATACTAAAAATTGCTCCTCATGTAGTGACTGTGTAATGCCTTCTCCCATCTTCTTGACAAACGGCTGCTTTCATTGCTTAAAATCCTTCAGATTTAGATACTGGGACCAAACATCTGCGAATACGATGAAGGCAACAACATTTACCCAAGATATTTTACACTTTTATTACTCTTCTGTGCTGTTGATAACACAACTTTCCCTCCCCTTGCAGCGGTGGCAGTATCAAGTGCTGCCTTCAGAGCACTGACTGTATCTATTAGTCAGTGTTTGCACGTATTGTCTTCTAAAGCATTACAGATTAGCCGAGTATTAGCAAGTACAGAACTGAACATGCACATTTTTAATCCTGTTATGTGTAGCACATTTATTGGAGAGGCTGCTCATCACTACTTTGTAACTAACATGCACAGCCACAGTACAAAATCTCACATGCACTACAGTAAATGGCAGTCAAAATGAAACGATGTTGAAATAGTTCGATTCAGTCTTGCAAATTTGAATTTAAAAAGACAACAAACAAACAAAAAACCCCAGCCAGCAGTATTCTCCTTAACTTTTCCATAAACAGTAACCCTCATTTCTCTCTCTCTCAAAGTCACTGTGTTTAACTCCTGTGTGTTGAGCCTGAGAGGAAAAACATCAATAAAAAAATGCCTCCTCGTGGATTGAGAAGTACATTCAAAATGGAAATAGGATGGTAAGTGAATAAATTGCAGTGCAATAAAAGTTAATCTGTTTCAGAGAAGACAACTTGCTGTCTAGTAATACTTGCTACTCAAATCTGAAACCCTGTTCTCTGGTAACATCGACATCACTGCTTGGGTTATTCTTTCCCTCATGAATTCATCTGAACGTGGCACAGAGCTGCTGTTTCTATCAGAGGATTGCCTTTCTCACCCAGTTCAGAAACATGATAAATAATTAGTTCAATGAGATATTACTAGCAGGCCCAGAAATAAATAGAAGGTTTTTGTCAGGCTGAGAGTAAATGCTACTAAGATAGAGACAAGCAAGTGCCATACAGCATTCATCACTTGTAAGGTAAATGACTTCTTCTGAATTCACTCAGGCAGAAAATGAACAGCTGCCAATGCTGATCAGAGAGAAGTAAAATGTTGCATCTAGGGATGAAGTGTGGTGGGTTTTTTTGTTTTCTTTTTCTTTAGTTAAAATAATATCTTTCCTCTGTGGAAGGAGAAATGTTAGCTTAGAGGTCAAAAAAAACAAAGGTTTCTCAGCACAGCTTTGTTGTTCACGTGGCACTGTCAAAATGTACAAGTTATTAGCAAAGCAGTACCTCTTTTATCCCATTAATTTCTCTACATACAGCAGAACGGGGAGGGGAAAAACCCACCCTCTCAGTCCTTATAAACTTTCTGACATTTGCTGAGTCCAACCAGGACATCCCAGTCACTTCAGGAAAGGCTGCGTCTGCAGGGGAAAAACTCCTCCTGAGGGAGGGCAGAAATCAGACGATGCCTCCTCACACGCATTTCGGTACCCAGTCTCACAGGGATAAGTTAATTTTAATGGGATACTGATCTGGGAAGATTTGCTGTCTTCACAGTATGACTTCCAGTGCAGACAGAATCCTTACTATTGTGTATCTGGGGGAAATACAGTGAAGAAAATTGAGTAAAGAATAAAAGCAAAGAGTATTGCGCATCTCATTTTTAGCTTAAGCAGTCAGCCCTGTTTCAGTCATACAAAAATATGAGGTTTTTCCCATTCTTTTTGTGGCCTGTTTTTTTTTTTCCTATTATTCCTAAACAATTAGCACCACATCACCTCCCAGAAAATGAATTAATTATTGATCTACTCATGAAACATTTAAAATTCTTATAAAGTTCCCTTCTGTACCAATGTAATTATTAATTAACATCTTACTGCCTTTCAGACTTCCAGCACGTTTGGTGGGGTTATAGTAACAATGGATACAGTCAAAAGAGTAAGTCCTTACCAGTCAATTATTTGCTCTGTCAGGAAAATTCTCACCAAAATGCAAATGTTTTGAACAAGAACGTCTTGAATACTGATTCTATAACACACATTCAAGTTAACAAGAGTGATGTATTCAGGTCAGAACTGGTAGTGATTTCTGAACCTGTACTTTCCTGGAATTCTAGATGCTTTAAACTTCATGTAAATCTTACTGATGTCATTTCTATCCAATACGCACTGAACCAGGTCTATGGAAGGTTCAGGGAATTCAACAGGTTACTTCTAGGAAGGAGCTCTCCTACAGGGGGAATCTGATCAAAGTACTTGCACCACTTGTTTTGGGACACAGGGATAGGGACAATTTTTCTATGCTATGGAAGGTCCTCTTATGAGAATTTTCTTCTAGGATAATATTATCTTAATTGAAAAATGAAGTGTCTTTTTTTTTTAAGGAGTAATGAGAATCTAATCTCATTCTTTCATAAGAGAACTATTAGCAGAGAGGCAAAGACCAACTTTCAAAAAATAATTTCTTTAGCAGAATTCATAAAAATAAACCCTTCACACTAATCAAAAAGAAACCTTTTTTTTTTCTAGTTAAAACAAAATCATTCATTTTACATCAAAAGCATATTTCAGGAGAGATCAAATGGGAGAGCAATGTGTTTTGTGCATGTCCTGCCTTAAAAGCCCTCTGAGCAAATAACTGAATCAAGAAATTAAAACTTTTAAGTGAGTTACCAAAACAGTTCTCACAAAGACAGCAGACTTCAGGGAAGAAATTCTAGCAGAATCAATCTAGGCTAAATATGAAAAATAATCAGTGAAGAAGAAACAAAAAGGAATGCAAGCTACCCCTGTTGTTTTACAGCCCTAAGGTTTTTACTATACTAAACTTGCACACTTTTACAGACTTGTACATCAGTTATACAATATTTACACTACACTGTTGTAAAAGTAGACAAAGAAGGTAAAACTCCAAGTGCTCAGTGTATCCGAGTCCAGGCTGGTGGCCTGGACTTGACAAGTTTGTGGTTTCACCTGGGGCTCAGTTTTCTGCAAGATGCTGGACACTTGTGGATGTGCTACTGCCTCAGATATGTACTGTCCTCCAGACTGGAGGGTTGGCATAAACTGCCAGCTGTTTGGCTTTCTTCATTCCTAGGGCCCATGAGAAGTTGTCAACCAGTTCATCACCTCTTCTGGTTTCCACCCCTAACTGCTTTACAAGGATGTAAAGCTTTGAATGGTTTTCTGTGCTGCTTTGTTTTGTCAAGGTTGCCAGAATCACCTGTTCAGAGAAAAGCTGAGCAGAACTAGCCCAGGCCTCATTTAACCTGAACTGTGCCTTGGGGTGTTTGTAACAAAAGGTTTACAAACTAAGGGTATTTTCTGCAGGGTACACATGAATGCCGAAAGTCAGGAAAATCAGAACACGAGTTAATGTATTTCAGGGTATAATTTTCAATTTGGAAACTCAAGATGTCAAACCTATAGCCACTGGTATTCAGTAGCTGAGATGATATGAATATCCCCTTATTAGAAAACATACAAAAAACTTGTAGAATCTTACCATCAGGAAAAACAAAACTCATCACACTTTATCAGGGACACGTACTTAGGAGAGGTCAAGCAAAAGTATCCCCTCGTATATGTAAGACTGACAGGAAAACTAGTAGGAGGAATTTATCAATCACTAGTCAAGATTAATCTGGAGTTCTTTTTTACACCATAATAAACTGTTCCTCTCATTCTCAGATAAAGTTATTTTTACTTCTATTATGCTGAGGTTAAAAGAGACAGAACCAAGGTTACCATGCCTGCACTTTGGTTAGGTTAGAAAATGGTTAGAAAATGGCTTGCTCTTTATTTTCAAGTAACCAGATAGAATCTGTTCAAGCTTAACTTGTTTTCTTAGAGAAAATTCATCTCACAGACTCTATGACTACTTGTTTTGCTATAATTCAAGGGAAACTAAAAATATAACAAAAAAAAAAAATCTTTTGAACAAGAAGCTGATGCTGGAATAGCAAACCATAACAAGGACTCCAGAGACCTGGATGCCTTTCTGTTGGCATGAAGGCACCTGGAGCAAGCTGTGGCTCTGAGTCAGAGCTAGCTTTCCCACTGAGTTTGATGGGATAAGAACTCACTCCTTCCCAACTTCTGGCAAATAATTTTTGTGTACCTTTTCTGTACACTAACAACAGTGTCTCTTCACCTCTGAGACCGAAGCCTTTTTCCTTTGAGGTCACACAGAAGATGTGACAAAGAGAGGCAGCATTAAAATACAGGTAGGCAGTGCTTTTAAAGGTCATCTGATTACTGGATGAGCAGAGACCAGAATATGGCTCCTTGGGCTGGAACCTTTTAAAAAGAGGTGCAGTGAACAAGTTCAATTGGCTGAGCCAATTGATTTTGTGTGCCTTCCAGGTAGGTCTTGTATATTATGGTTTTGATCTGCAGTCAATTATCCACTGTAATAGCATTAAATTTCAATGTAATTAAATTATTTTACTAGAAAATGTTCATCATAGCATTAAAATACAGTCTATTTAAGTCAATATGGCACCACATAATCTATAAATTAGTCATAAGCGCTATCCCACAAGTGCAAAAATGATGAAAATTAATGCAGACTAATGCAATACAAAGTATATGGATATTAACAACAATGCAGGCACTTTGCAATAGAATGACAATAAACTAATTCCTTACATCAAAATTATTTCACTTGGCTACCATGGGTTGGAAATTACAACAATATCTTGAGCAAATGTTCACTCAATTGTTATTCCAGTTTTGATCTCATCAAGAAGACCTGTACAGTTCTCCCAATTTTTCTATCAAACTAGAAAAATAAGACAAGCTTTTTCCCATTAATAAACTACAGATAAATCCTGTCCTTTCTTAATAGGAGTTAATAGGAGATTATTCATTTAATTCAATATGAGAATGTGTTTCTAAAACAAGTGATTGAAGTCCTTGCATAAATTTCTTGTTCTTTCATTGCACCACAGTGAAATAGGAGAAACTATCTGTATACTAATATTTTTGTTTTGCCTTGAAATGTTGTACATTTTATTATTACTTAAACAATGACCCACTAGCTTTAAACATATGCCTTTGAGCCAGACTGGGCATTTGAGACATCCTCTTGGGTCTGGCACATTTGACATTGGATCCAGGGACATCTGCAACCTTCTGGTGCCACAGCTGAGGGCCAAGCAGGACAGTCCAGGATGGAGAACACATGGTGTTATATTCCTATATTTATGTGCTGAATCTCTCCATGTCCAACAGCCCCTTTCCTAGAATAAGGCATAGCAAGTAGCAAATTGCAGTTTCCTAAATCAGCTGAGATATCAATTTGAGGACTGGTGAGCTTCAAATTAAGGAAAAAGCAGTCTGTCACCCAGATCTGCTATTAGACCTCAAAGTGTGACAGGGGAGGTTTATGATACGCTGGGACTTTATAAATAAGCAGGCATGCCATCCCTTTTCCCGCAATGCCAGTGGGAACTTGGTGTTACCAACTAACTGCTACCAGGAACTGCTGGTCAGTGCCATCCCAGCAGGCAGCAGGCACAGGTTGAGGCTCCAGCTCAGTTCCAGGCTCACTCACCTGGAATCATCTCCCACTTATCATAAGAAAGTTTAGGTTTGTTGGCCACTCGGGCCTTGCCCAACACCAGACTCCAGGGCAACACCTATCACTGCTATCAGGGCTATTTTGATGAAGTGAGAGCAAGCAGCTGCTCCAGAAAGATCCCCTGCCATCACAAGCAGAGGTCAATCTGAGCTCTTCAGGGGCGCCAAACCACACCATCGAACCAAGCCCTGCCTGCAGAAGGGTGGTCAGTGAGCTCATACAGACCTGAAAAGGCCACCACACCAGTGATTCATCCTGCACAGTCTACACCCAGGTTAGGCCAAACACATGATTATTTATTAATGACTTCTTACGCCCTTCATAATCTGTTCTCAAAGAATTTATGCAGATTCCTCTGCTTTGTTCAAGATGTCGCAGAACGTATCGCTGGAACGCTCCACACTCCGTATCCCAGCAAGCACCTTGATCAAATCCCATCACATTTTCTAACCTTCAGCATCTTTCTTTACTGACAAATTAAGTTATCAAGCCGCTCAGAAGAAAATAAATTTCCCTTCCTCCCTCTGCAGAAATTTCATATAAAAAAACCAGCCTGTTTGCCTCATTGCTTTATAAGGACTTGAAACAATGATGTCAGCCCTGAAAATTTCCTGAGGTTTCTATACAGTTTGACATTTGCCTGTCAATATGAAGAAAGATTATACACAAGTAAGTGTTATTTGTTCTAAACAGTTCTTCAAAACACACACTTACTGACTCTCATAGCAATCTGTCTGCTGTGTGTAAGCCTAGCGTTTTTCAACGCGATCACAAAATCCGCATCGTGAGCCCTCATTAATTCAAGGAAATAGAAATTATAATTGTTATTCTTCCCACTATGCATAGAAATTAAAGTTCCAACTCGAGAAAGCACATAAGCAGTTACCAAGTGTTGAACAAGTGCCGTGGTTCCTGTGAAAGGTAACAGGTAGAATTAATTTCCTGGAAAAGATAAATAACACTTCAGCAGCAGCTGCCTCTTGATCGCTTTTCCCTGGGGTTTTGATTTATTGATTTGCAACAAAAGCATCCCTACCAGAAACGTCCACCAAGAGCTTTGCATCCTAATTGCCGGAGGTCATTCCCCTTCCGCGGCAGCCCAGAGAGGAAGAGATCATTAATCAGCTCCTATCAGCTCACTCCCAACCTATTGCTGCACTTAATTCTACAGCTGATGAACTTCTTCAACACTTGCAGAACAGATGTGCCCAACAGGTATTTAGGTGATTTATCCATTGCCCCATCCCATCCCACATATGGAAGATCCCAGCTACTTCATTTCCATCCATTCTGCAGAGGTACAACCAACTGCACCACTCTTTGCACCAGAAGGTTACTCAGCCAGGACAAATATCTTCCCCATCTCTACCAGGAGATATAGGTTTCCTTTTTCCCTGCAACCATCCCAAAATAGTTCCCAAATGGTAGCTAATGATTTTTTGCAATGTAAATCAAAAGACGTTTCCCTAGATTATCACATACAAAGCAATACTCCATAAATATCTTATTTTTTTTAAGAATACAACAGTAATTATAATTTTTACAGTATTTTCAAAGAAATATCTTCAACTGAAGTCTTTTTGTGTGCTTTCCAATGCTTTCCAATTTTAGATCCTCTACTATGTCTATACTTTATTTTTTAATGGTAAATGGCTCATCTTTTACAGGACCTCACAAGTAGGAATTTTAAGAAATACTCCAAATAATAAGCTCCTCAAAAAGTTACAGCTGTTAATTGAAACACAGTTGATCCTGAAAACAGTTCCCTTCCTAAGAAAGATAAGGATTCACTAAAGTCCAGAGCAACACATGAAGTTCACTTCTCCTTCAAGCTAACAGGTTCCATGAAATCAAATTAGTGCTGTTTCTTCCTGTACTTTGTTACTATTTACAGTTTTTCCCTCCACAAAAGGAATCATCACCCCCCTGTCACTTATCTTTATTTCAATTTTCCTTCTCTTCTAAAAAATTTCAATTAAAATAAATACATTTTACATCACAAATCTCATTTCAGCTTTCAACTCTCCTCCCAGCTTTTTCCACACCACACAGGAGCTCACCCAAATTTTCTATTTGGTCTGAACAAATAAGACTATTTTTTAAGCAAGCACTGCACTAGTCCTTTTCAACCTCTTGCATTGAAGCCTGAATGTGTTGAAAACTCTCTGCTAAAAAAAAGCTTTTCTTTTTTTTTAAATCAAGGGTAAGATATGCACATATTTTGTTCATGCTCTTCATTATAAAGATGATAGTGAGGAAATTAATTAGAAACATATGAGTAACCGTAATTTTTTTCCCCTCCTCACTCAGACTTCCCTTTTATGAATCTGTCACAAGGTAACTCTAGACCTCATCCCTTAACAAAGAAATACTGAGATAGTGCCTTAGGTTCATAAAGAAATGTTTACATAAGAAACAGATAATTAAGTTCTTCTGAAAAAAGGAAAAGCTGTAAAATTCTGATAAGGGGCTAAAAATGCAACTTTTTCCAGTTTGCTCAGCAAATTTATTAATGATATTTTCAGTTCTTGTGATCCTGCCAACAGCAAAACCTGGACATCACAATGTAGGCTCACGGGTATTTTGTCTCGGACCAACAAATATCTATTTTTCATGAATTCTCAGTTTCATCTTAGGATGGATTCCAGTTCAGAGGAATAAAAGGTGAGTTGACAAACATCAAATGTAAGAAAGCAGATAATCTTTTTTTAATTAACTGTGTTCTGCAGCTGTGAGAAGCCAGCTCAGTGCATTACTCCTGTTTCTGCTCCATTACTGAATATATGGCCAGATCCTGAACTTGTGACCATCTCCTGATCAAAACAAGTGACTGCCAGCTCTGCAGTCCCCTCTGAAGAGCTGGGCAACCACTCAGGTCCTTGGGGATGTAGCTGTGGGGCCGAAATCCCATGGGATTATACACTGCAGAGCATGAAGATGATATAAAGTACAACCCTGCCCACTTCAGAGCAGGACTCAGAGCTGCGCTCCGTAACTTCTCAGAGAAGGGAGTGTGTGTGCACACAGACCAGCCGGTTCATTATTATAATTATTAAATGACAAGGGCTTAAATGGATTATCCACCATCTCCTGCTGACTTCTCCAGTTCACAGCTCCTCATTAGAGTGTAAGTCAACTTCCATCAAGTACTCGAGACAACTCTGCCGTCTAGAAATACTGCAAGGTCAAGGCTATGTCTCAGAGGAGATCAGATTTTATTTTAGTCTATTAATTGTCCTGTTATGGGGGTAAGTACAATCTTGTAGTCAGTGAAAAAGAAATATTTATACCAAACACTGCACAGAGGACTGAATTCTCTATTATATATATAAGCCTGTGGGCCTGATGAGATGCATCCCAGAGTCCTGAGGCGACTGGCTGATGGAGTTGGAACTGTATGATCTTCAGGGTGCTTTCCAAACCAAACCATTCTGTGATTCTGTTGCTCTGCACTTGGCAAAGCCACATACATAGGACAGTGCTAAGCCAACGGCTCTGCTCTGGTATTTTTTTTAACTATTAGATATCATTCTTTGCTAGCAAAAATGACAACACAAAATACAATCAGCAAAACCCAGGGCTGCCAGGGAATACAGAACGAATTCCCTGGATATTAGAGACCTGGGCATAAAACCCAGAAAATACCTGGCCTACTTTTCCTTGCACTAAGGATGTTTTTTTCTTCCTTCCCATCTCCTCTGGCATTTACATCTGTGTTTAGGGCACACTATAGGGAAGAAAACTGTCATATAAGATCTGGTAGAATAATGGGATGATAAAGATTGGATGAGATGTGAGTGTGACATCCACAATGGGTCCTGGAAGAGTGAGCACACAGAGTCAGCTGCCATATCTTCCAGCTGCTCACCTGGCTGACAACTCCTAACTGCATCCAGATACCAGAGACCAATGAAACATGGAAAAGGGCAGACAACAGGAACGCTGTATCAGATCCCCAAACAAGGACAAATGTAACCATGTTTTTGATCATTTTCTATGAAGATTTTTGCATGGATAGAAAACGAATTAGCCCCCAAATGTCAATGTCTTCTGTGTAAAAGGAAGGGCAACACACAAAAAATGTCTACCACATAATGCTCTGTAGTCTCTCTACACAGAGACCCACACAGATTTCTATCAGAGATTTCATATACAATTCATGAACCATTAGGATACTTCCACATTGCAAATTTATGGGATGAAAACAACCATAGCAAGACCCTGTACAAGACAGACAAGACACATATTATCTACAGACAAACTGAGGCTCTAAAGACAATTTTCAGGGTTATGCATGACTCTGAAGAGGCATAAAGGGCACAACTCCGAGGCTATAAGGAAAGAAGGAGCTGCAGTCATACGGCAACCTCTGCCGAGTCCAGCAGCCATGCACTGCTCATTGGCGTGAATCCAGCAGCACACCTGATAATGTATACATGCTGATAAACTGACAGAAGGAATTTGATATGTTTTACAACGCTGCATAACTTAGAGCTGTGTACAGAAGCACCTTCCAAAGCAATGACTTTAGACAGGCATCCTACACGGCTGTATCCGAGCCAGGAGCAGCTTGGATTCGCAGCAGCGCAGCCTGCTCAGTCTGCTCCTCCCGACGCCGGCTCTCGGAGCGGTGAGATCCCACTCCACATCCCAGCCTTTGGAGGGGCTGGAGCTCTCGGGCAAAGGCGTTGTTGGATTTTGATGGAGCCAATGCGTGTGTGCCTACACACAATTTCGTGGCACGCACTCAGAGCGGACAACGGAGCTAATACTCCTACCCCACTCCAGTGATGAAAACGTGACTGCAGAGCACCTGGAGGGTGTCCAAGTCAGGGGCAGAGAAAGGATTTCAGGAAAGATTTAGTCCGATATTATTCATCAGCTAGAGCAGGACAGGTAAGTGGACATTCACACGTGCCTTTTTCTTAAGTGGGACAAAGCCTGCTTTTCCAGGAAAAGCAAACCAACAAAACACACTCCTCATACTGCTGAAAGCAGCATTTGTGCCTAATGAGATGCAAGGCAGAATGGATTGCTCACACTCTCCCATGCTCTGTTTCATCTCCATAAACACAGCCAAAGTTAGTAGCCCATGAAGGTAAACACCACCATCACCACCAAGGTGTCTGTGAAGAGCCACGATGTCCAAACACAGAGCTCTGTGTGAAACACATCTATCCGACTAAGCATGAAATTCTGGCACTGCTGAAGGCAGTGGGAATTCTGCCAATAATTTCGAACAAGGAAGGATTTTATCCTCATCTTCTAATTATAAAGAAGTCTTCTGTGAAATACAAAAGAAGGTGAAGATTTTACCTTGTTTATATAATGCTTTAGTACTAAATATCATAAAAGCTTGCTCTAAATTAAATTATGCAAAATTTTAGAAGTTAAAATTTCCAGCTGAAAAGTGATCCCTTAAAGACATATATATCTTCATAGATAAAAATTTAAAATGATCAGAACTCCTATTACTTTTACCATCAGAATTATTGCTACAGGGTTGAATACTTCTTAAGAGGATCTGTTTCTCATATGACAACAGACTAAGAGCTGGCAACAGAAGCATAGATGTTAATTGCAAACATTTATTATACTACCAGGGTTTACATTTAGCAGCTGTCAACATTACTGACAACTGTAACAGAAATCAGAAAAAAATGAATTTTTGCTTGCCAGAAGGGCAGCTGGTGCTTGATTTCCCTGCTATTGTTGTTCCTTGTTTATTTACTTTCAAAGTGTGTTAAAAACAAATCTTTCACCAAGATTTATTTAAGAACATTCTTTACCTAGCAAAGAGGAACTTATTAGTAGGCAACTACTCAAAAATAAATATTTTAAAGGATGTGCTTCAAACTCTGATGCAATCCATTGCTTTTCAGCTTTGGTGAAGCTAGATTGCAGAGATATCAAAATTTAATGGGCTATCTTTTTTGCAGTACTCAAAACTACCTTTCAAAAAAGGGAAAAAAAAAAAAAAAAAAAGAAATCCAGAGCTCAATAGTTTCTTAACCTGAATATTATCAGGAAAAACAAGCTCAAATGCTTCAACCTAAAAATATGGTAACAAAGTGATGCTGCCATAGTAGTGTCAGCATTTTCTTTTAAAAATCATACTTACATGGACTTAGAAGTTGAGATATGGCGAAACTAATAAGCTTTACCCTGAACAGAGCTGCAGCACTTGTCAAGACTTCTTCGTAACTTTATGTCTCAATGAAGTGAAAGGGACGGACCAATCCAGAGGAGCAACACAAGTTCAGAGGATTGAGGATGTACTCCATCTACCTGATTCAGCCACGTGCCCACAGGTGCAGTGGCAGATACCAAGGCCACCTCCAAGCTAAAGGTCCAGGGCCGCTAAACAACCTTCCAGGCTGCAGTGTCTGCCTTGCTGGCAGACGCTTAGCCTAGAAAAGTCTGATACGGAAGGGCGATCTGTGAATCACTTCAAGTTACTGGTTCCAGGATCTACTGTAAGAGTTGGGAGCTACTGATTTACTGTAACATGTTGAGGATGTCTCACTCTCTGATAGCTGAAGAAAGACAAACAAACAAAAACAGCCAACCAAATAAAAAGGTGCTCTACATCAGTGATGGGTTTTCCCACAACGGAGGGAGGAGATGTCCTCTCCTGGGCATATCTGACAGCTTCACATGTCAGAAGAATGGCTGAGCGTGGGAACACATTTACACAACACATCTCAAAAGATGTTCCAGTCTTTTTATTTTCTTTTGACATCTTTTTTTTTTTTTTATATTATAAACTTACTATAATTTAAAACTTTGCAAACATAATCCTTTATGAAGCAAAACAAGTCTTACAGCATCTTTTAAGACTTAGTATCTTAATCCTTAAATCATAGTCTTTAATATTGTGATTATGCACTTGCTAAATACATAGAGCCTGAAGAGATTTTCTACTTCTTTACATATCTTTTCCCATATGTGCTGTTTGTCTTAACCATTTTTTCTTCCTTTTCCTTGTGCAGTATGTTTTTACTATATTTCTGATATTTCTCCCCAGTTTTCTTGCATAACATATTAATGAACCGAAGAATAAGACACAGAGTTGACATGCATTATAAAATGATAGTGTGCCTGCATTATGGTGGGCCAGAAGGACTTGTCATCCTGAATTGCAGTTGTTTCCTATTGGCATGAAGGCATTCTGGATGTTAGGACTGCAGAATTCCAAACTTTCTTGCCATCATTTGCCTACAGTTGAATCTGATGGGTGCACATGCTGTTGTCTCAGAGCAAGTTAGGCAACAGCACAGGGTGTCTTAAACACAGCTCGTTTTATTCCTTGTGAATGAACAATTTAGTTCTGACTTTATCATAAGACCTTTACATAGCTTCTGGAAACTATATTGTCTGGAAGGACAATAATTAGAAGAAGTGAGTGGAATTTGTGATTGCTTTTCTCACACTTATTATTTGCCAGATTCCTGAAGGCCAAGAAGCAAATTCAATATTTTTCATTTGGAAACATGCCAGTGTTACTCATGTTTAATGTTGGGCTGTTACTAGCCTTGACAGACATACTTGGAAGCAGAAACAGTTTAAAGGAACCCAAATTTCCTAACCATGCCTTTTGTCTTCAAGCTTCATTACATCAAATGAAACAAGATTTCCAAAATCACCCAGACCCTCACACGTAGGACCAAAACCGAGCTGCCACCTGAAAACCCTCTCACACATCACACCTTCATGCCAGAGAAATCTACTCAATGGAAACAGTTCGATTCTCAGGATGATTTCTTGAGACAAAAATAAATACTACTGAATTTGCTAAATGACAAAAAAGATAGGGAGAAATCTTGGGTTAAACTAAATTTTGGACCAAAGTCTTAGAATATTTGGAAATTATATGTTTCTTCAATGCCTTTTTATTTCAGTAAGCAAAGGACTAAAAGGCTGAAAAACATAGGCCCATGGAAGCAATCTGAGTTACTAAGACTAAGATTCCCTGTGCTGCCATGTTCACATGTCCTGGAAGTTAATCAGCTGATATTTGGACAGTCCTTTTAAACCAACAATTCTTTAGCTAATTTGTAATCTCTCACAGTGATTTATATAGGCATCAGAATCTGAGCAGCTTAGTGAATTTCCATTTGCATGCTATCTCCACCTTGTGCAAAATCCTGTGCAAAAGCCCTCGCTCCTCATCGGATCTGCACTTGAAGGTAGGAAACCATAAAAGCAAACCGAGTAGCAGAAGGAAAAACTCCCAGCTGCTCACGTCGCAGAAGGTTTTTAGCTGTTTGATGTTAACCAGTAACTTCCTAAGATGCTGATGCATTTCACAGTACATGGAAATATTTGTGTGTCAACAATGACACACAAAATGCAAGCCTGACCCACGCACTCACGGAATTTCTCTCTAGCCTGGCAAAATACCTTGCAGCCTAAAAGTTCTTTTAAACTTGATGGCAAAAGGAACACCCCATTCAGCGCTTCAGTTGCACATAATAGCACATTACTTATTAAACTATAACTATATTATTACAACTATTAGTTATAAAAGAGAAATTTCTTGCATGGAAAGTCTGAAATTACTCCCTTGTTAGCAACTAAAGCGTCAAAGTCCATAAAATATGAAACATTACCAAAAATACTGAATGTGGCACTTTCAGTGTAACTATTAAAATGCTTTCATTGACATATAATTTCATTTTTAGTTCACTGTCTTAAAAGTACTCAAATTGCACAGGAATCTGCAGATATATTCAGAGCCCGCTGCACAGTAACGAGGACAGGATTTCTTGCCCGCTCTGAACTACTGTCAAATGATATTTCAGTTTGCAAGCGGTGTCAGATCACTTTACTTTCCAATACTTTGCCGTGTTTCATGAAAAAATATGAGAAACGTTGTCTGATTTATTTTTCCTGCCTCAGATGCGAGCTAAGTTGTGCTTCTACCACATATCTGCTCGGAGTTCCCAAAAATACAGAAAAACAGACTAAATCTCTCCCCAGAAAGACAGTGATACAATTCACTAATGAAGCAAATTACATGGAATAGGGAAAAAAGTGGATGCTCAGTTTCTGACGGCAGACTGAGGCCATAAAAATACAATAAAACATCTCTGTTTATTACCTTTTTATGGGAGTGTTTTGACTTTGGATTTCAGTATCCAACAGAAAAACAGATCCATTATAGAGCTGCAATTAGCACGTGTGTCTTTTGCCTAAATCCTGCCTGTTCCTCAAGAAGGTCTGCAGACATTTCCCAGCGTGTCTCTGCTTTAATCAAAGCGTGTCAGCCAAGATGCAGAGAGGCCAAGCAGGAGTTAAATGCCCTGGCTGTCCCAAGAGTTTCTCTGCGCGTGTTCCCTGCTCAGGAGGTCACAGATGCAATTGGGTGAGGGACACTCATCAAAATTTGACTTTTGTTGAATTAGGTTTCTTTCTGCACATTTGTCCTGAATAACCTGCTTCAGTCCTTCCTAAGAGCCAGGCTTCCTCCAGACTTTGTCTCTGTCTCCCTGATTCCTGGGAGCAGTCTCACAGATCACGGAGCGCTCACTCCACTACATTTCCTGACTTTTTTGACATATTTTCTTCTAAAAATAAACCAGCTCCTCCTGTTGCAGTGAAGCAGAAGGATGACCACAGAAGGACGCATCATGCCAGTGTTTTGAAGCCTTTATGAACTACATCATTAAATGATGACAGTAATTTGCTCAGCACAGCTCCCTTCCAGTGCACATCTTGGATGCATTTTGTCTGTAGCTAAAGTAGGTTGTGTTTGTTGACTCACTGTGGATTCAGCTTTTCCCCACATGCTGTACATCTGCTGCACATGCCTGCACAGCCCCCACCCTTCAACACCCACAGCACACTGACACACTGAGTAACAACATATGAAAGATTTCTACTGAACTCGTGCATTAAAAAAAATCCCAACCCGATTATTATTTTCCATCTCCAAAACAAATCTGCAAGGTTTGTTATTTAATACAAGCCAGTTTTTTCATTTCAAAGTAGTTTTTGCTACTGTACCTCTCCTAAGAAATTCAGATCAAATGACACCCTTTCAACTAAATTTTCAGTTTTCTTCACCTTTTTTTTTCTTTATTGAATACTTTTAATACAGCCTGGCCCTAATCCTACAATTCGCTTCACTTGCCAGCTGTTAATTTCTATGTGCAAGTAAAACCTGTCAGTAATTGGCACATAGCACTTCATTCATTTGAAGAAAATCTGTCAAACATTTTTGTTATAATGTAACATGAAAGCAAAAATAAAAGTCTCTGAAGTTCCATAGACTGAAGTATCTCTCTGTGTTGCGAAACTCAGCGTTTTCTGAGAAATATTCCAAAAGCAGAAGCAGAGGGAAGGAATAATTTCTACCCTTTAGAGGACACCATGGGTGAAACAATTGTGAACATAAGCTCAGGTGGGGCATAACTTTTCTAATTATTTTCTTTTTGAAGAAGCTGAACAGGACTTGATTTTAGAGAGGCGAACAGGGAAGCTTGTTTCTGTGTTTTGTTATGTAGGTTTTGTGCAATACCGAGCAAAATCCGATTATCCCCATGAAAATAAGAATGATGATCCTTCCCTTTTTCCCACTTTTATTGTCCCTTAGCTGTGTAGTCTGCAAACTCCTGTAGGCCTCTCTCTTGACATTACAACAAAAGGAATCGCAACACAGTCACGAGTATAAAAATTAATGAGAATCTTAAAATCAAAACAAAAAATATTACAAACAGATGAATATAAACCTCTATGTCCACATTTATCCACGGCAGAAAACAAAACTTAATTCCTGAATTAGTGCATAAGCATACTACCTGTCAGAGTTTCAGGTAGACTTTACAATGAAGTCTCTTGCTCAGGACTGCATATATTTCCCTCCCCATACATAATTAAAGTTATTCCTATTTTACATCCCATAAATATTCACTGATGCAAGAGGGAAAATAGAACACTCTCTTCCCAAGATGCTGACAGGACCAAGCAGAACCTCATAAGGGATCCCTTCAAAGATCATCTTCTCATGGCCAGAGAAACAAATTTAAATGATCTTATGTGAGCCTACTGTTAGCAATTGCACTCCTGAATTATGCATGATTCTTGACTGCTCATAATATGAACAAACTACAGAGTTTCATTAGTACGTTTCAATTACTGTAGCCATTCTTACTCCTTGTTTGTTACAGTTAATTTTCATTTTTAGAACATCTTTGCACATTTGCTATCAGCAATGATGCCATGCTCAGAGAAAAAGGCTTATTAGACTCCTTATGCATTCTCTCTGTGCTGCCCCAAAGTGTACAAATATAACTATGAATTCCAGAAAATTCTGCAACTTTATTTCTCATACCACTGGTCTTCTGGTGCCCGTAGGAATAATTTTTGCCTAAACAAGAGTTTGAATTTAATCCAGTATCTGAAACTTGTGAAGCATTAATGTCACTTGATCTTTGTAGGAGTTAGACACACACACACACATTACCACAGTACCTGCAAAATATAGCAAGACATATGTTAACTATAGCCTCAATTTGACCACCTGTCAAAAATCTTAACACAAAATAAGCCAGAAACTAAGTTGCCACTGGTCAGAAAGAAAAAAAATAATTATGCAACAGCATTTGCCTTATGCTGATACAAGTATTTTTGGAGCATTTTTGGAGCATTTTTGGAGTATTTTTGGAGTATTTTTGGAGTATTTTAGTTAAAGTGATGTTAGTCAAGGAAATAGAGCTGCATTCTTTGGTGGTGTCAATACAGTTGTGCTAATGAAGGAACATTTCTTCCTCCACCCATCCTCCAGAACCAGGAAAGGACTTGATCCTCTCTTGTTTGGGTTAATCATTGCCAAAGTCAGTTTCTGCCCTAGAAAACATAAGACCCATTTCTGAAAGGCAGGGGTCCTGCCTGTCCAGGTGGCTGACAGCTGAGAAGCCAGCAGGACCCATGGAGCCTCCGGAGGGACTGGGTACAGCTACTTACCCCACATCACAGCTCCTCTACTGAAGCAAATCTCCCTTAATTTCCCACTCTGGCCAAGATGGGAACCAAAGCATGATGTCTAAGCATTCCTGAACTGAGTGTCTTTGGGAGACAAAGCCACGCTGAGCTTCCCGAGCGCTCTTGTCACCAGCGGACATTCAGTAGTTCCCTGCACCAGACTAAGGGCAGCCTGAAGAAAAATCAGCTGAAATATGTGCAGCATTGGGTTGAGGTTCCCTGCACCACCCCTTCCTCTCTACAGACCTGCCTTCACTGAACTGCAATGCTCGCTAATTCAGGGGCAGTCGATACATAAGTGGGGACTGTGCACTAAGATTGAGCACAGCTCCACTCCAGCCAAATTCCCACTGGTTTGCACTCGATGAGGAGTGCAGATCTGCAGTCTAAATCAAAGCTGCCTCTACCACTCCAATTTGGACAAGGCCATGTGTCTGGGAGTCAGGGATTTCCCACTAAATTTGCCAGAGCGGGTGACCTTGCAGAGGCAGAGGTGACTCGGACGCTGTTGGGTCTCACCACCTCACACAACATGCTACCTCCTGCAATCCGACACCAGCTTCGGCCGAGCTCATTTTCTATTCCACACCATTTCCTCCTGAGGTTTCTCATCAATAAATAAAGAGACACGCTGCTACCACAGCTGCTCTGCACCTACCTAACCCCTTATTGGCTTACAGGCACACAGGCACACGCAGCCTCCCACCCCCAAAACCCACACCGCTGGCAGAGCGACACTGATAGAACAGAGATACCAACAGTGTCCAAGAGTTGTCTGTTTGCATGTTAATGGTTAGAATTCTCTTAGCACCGCCATCGTAAATCTCCATTTCAAACGCTGATCCATACGAATTTAGAACTGCAATAAAACATTTAACTTCCTAGATTGCAAAAATAGCTCAGGTTTTAAAGCTGTCAGAGAAGTAAGAACTAAAGCATGAATTAGTGGGTGCAGAGAAAGCCAGACAAGAAATATCCATGTTCAGTGAAGACATTTTCAGATCCTTATCAACATAAAAGTTGAGTAATTAGATAAAGCAGTAAAAATTCTGAAACCAGCCTGAAATGCCATTAATTTGACAATGAGAATGTGCACGAGGAATATGGGAGAATTTGGATTATCTGTCTGGATAAGATATTGAGGAAAACTTGAGCCTGTCTGCTCTGTGCTGGGTGACTGCCGGAGTCCATTCGCTGTCCAACAGGACAAACATCCTCTCCCTCCTCAACACCGACCAGACACAGCACCCCCTGAACAAGCAAAACTGCAGGTGTTGACAAAACCTGGGAATTCCAAAGGTAAATTTTGACTTCAGCAAGCCAACACAGAAACCCAATGGAGAAAATTCTAGAACAACTTTCATTTCAGTTCTCTTTCTTCTGCTTGGCTTACCTAAAAGCATTGGAAACATCACGTTTGAAAGAGCATCTGCATTTTAACAAAGGAAGGAGAGCCATGTCAAGTTGTGTGCCAAACCAAGCTATTTTAGATCAGTTTGTTGGCCATTTATGCTTTCATTTCAACTTTAGGCCAAATAAAAATGCATCTAGTCCAAAAATAAATATAATCTCATGTATACAGGTTCCAGACCTTAAAATAGCAGCTTTAAGTTTCCTAGTGCCTCATTCAGGTGAGTTTGAAGACCACTAGTGTTTCAATCCAGCTTCAAATCACCAGGAACGCTAAAGTTTTCAAATCCATAATTAAAATATCTCACTTTCACTGAAAAGAAGGAGTAACCCAAGAAGAGATGGACAAAAACCAGTTGCATTAATTAACCACTTAACCAATAAGGCATACAGCTATAGAGGTCTGGCCAGATCTTTACCTACTTCTGCCTTCATTAGAGTTTATTCCCTCCTTCTATGGGCCCTGTCTCTCCCACCAGCATTTCCACTCTCCTCCACAAGAAAACTGAGCATGAGTCTCCTTCATTTTTCTAAAAAAAAATCTCCAAATTGTTCACTGAGCTTGTAGCTTTCCAAAATATTTAACATGACCTTCAACTGTTTAATCTCAAAACTCTTCTGCTGAAATGCCCAGAAAGGTCAGCTAACCTGGCTTGATCCTGCAACAGTCTACAGTAACTGGTACTAGATTCATTTATTCATAGACTTAAAAAGATGTACACTTCTATTAGTTTACATACATTATGCTCTCTCATTTTTGTTAATACACTCAGTTCTTTATTACTCATTAAATGCAAATATAAGCTATTGCTTTAATTCATGTAATTCAAATTTTAACTATTGAAATAGTGAGGTTGTTTAGGAAGAGTGACTGGAGCCGTCATGATCACAAATCTTTTCAATATCAACAGCCCCAAGAACGATAAAAGCAAGATTGTCAAGGACCAAAAAATAAACAAATTAAATGGACTAATTCAAGTCAGTTTACATTTGACAAATCTGTAGCCTCTGCATCCCTGGAAATCTCTACAGGTGACTTTGGAAAAAAGAGCATGACCTCCTCAGTCACTAAAGAGGCTTTCTGGAAAACACATGCTTTATCTCTACGTTTATTTTCACCTCGTACCTTTATAACCTTTCCATAAAGCACGATTGCAGCCTTGGTCTTTTTACAACAGATTTTAATTAGAATTACTGACGAATTAATTAGAATTACTGCTTTACATGAAAGCAGTTTTAGTTTGCAGTTGCTATCTGCTGGGTTATGTTTGCTTACGTATTTTATTTTTGGCCTTGGTGATGATTCCTACAGATCCTAACAGAAACAGATTTCAAACTCAATAATGGAGACAGAAATAAAATAACAGTGAGAGTGATGTGTCACGCACTTCTGTTTGACCAAGTGCACCCATTTCATCAAGAGTTAACTCAAAATGCTTACTAATGCAAATAATCCGCTCGCAGCATGAGCTGACTTCAGCAAGTGCTCATATGTAATGTTTAATGTTTACTTATGTGTACAGATAGTAAGAATTTGCTTCTACAAAATGAACATTTACAAGATCAGCTTATGCAAGTATCAGTTTCTCTTCAATACATGACCATAACTGTTACGTGTTACAGTCAAAATTACAGACTAAATTCTGGATGCCACTGTCAGAACTGCAATCATAATTACTGGGGCAGTTTAAAAAGAAGCCCTCTTATTATAATTTCCTGGTTTGTTTGGTTTTTTAAATTATTATTTTTTCCCTGGACAGATTCTTCTAGTGAATCCAATAAAATGCAATACTATAATTCACAGCTGCAGTGCTAATGGCTAGAGAAAGAGGAAACCATTAAGAGACAGCCTCTCTACTGCTGAAAGCCGCTAATAATCCCACTATTCCTCATTTTTATGACTGCATATTTTATGAATGATAATCTGCTCATTACATATTGCCATAAATATTTTGGTTTAGCAATGAAAATAGGCATCAATAACGTATACACCCTAGAAGCTTCTCTGCTAATACTTCAGTGTCTCCTAATGTATATCATGGTGATATTTTCCCCTGGCCCCCCACACTGGGTAACTATGTGAACTATTATTTTTAGCTGGAAGAAGTTCATGCAAAACTTATGCACTGTCTGCAGCCATAAACCAGTTTTGTCAGATGCCTGAAATCATACTGAATCTGCCTCATTAATTTTCCCCCTGCTGTACAATATAGCCATCCAATATATTAATATTCCTACAGCTTACATAGTCTTGACCCAACAAAGCAATGAGAATACTGTAAATTCTGCATCTGAGCACTACTCGTAGTACTGTGTACTTTTACCTGCACTCAGGCTATTACAATCATAGGTGGATGTAATTCAAGGTACTTAAGAATTGAGGACAAGCTATAAAACCCACTGAATTTTAAAAGCTATTTTAACCTATTTGGAAATACTTTCTTTTCAGCTTCATGTATCTCAGTTATCCTGAAAATTCAAGACAATTTGAGACTGATGCCATTCCTTCCTCCTGGTAAAATAAGCTTTTATTAACCGTTCTAGTACTAATTTTAATACCACAAACTTTGGCAACCTGGTTTTAAATTTTACCAGGGTTTGGGGGTTTTTTTTGTTTTCTTTTTTTTTT
>VZTA01021279.1:199575-213220 GCA_013398855.1 Mohoua ochrocephala | reverse complement strand
TTTGTTTTGGTTTTTTGTTGTTGTTGTTTGGTTTTTTTAAAATTTGGTTAGCACATATTACAGCAATAGCTCTCTTATTCCATTTGTGAACCAATTAAACCAATTTTCAAAATTACCTGGTAGCTTGGTACCAGCCAGGCTAGGTGTGTTCCCCAGAGGAAGCTAGGAAAATGCAGCATAACTGCTGAGTTAGAACTAGTTTATGCAGCTGAACTGGGGTAATAAACTGGCATACGATTGTTGCTAAGCTCCAAAAAATCAACATAAAATAGTCCTTAAATGTGAAAAGTGCTGTGAGATTTCTGCTCTAATTAGTGTGCTGCTTTATCAGAAGAGTATTTGGTAACCAGAAATGAAGACTTTGCCACATTAAAAAGACAAAAGCAAGGAGAGCTGCACTTGGCTTTCTATTTCTATTTCATGACATCTTCAAAAGACTGTTTTGTAAGCACAATTAACTCAGCTGTTTTGCAACTGATTTGACTCTGATGCTTCTCTGTCCCTTCCGTATCAACAGTCCCCTCTCAAGACCCCCACAGCCTCACAAAAGATTCACTTTTCCCATTTCTCCAATTATATTCCTCTTTCTCGTTTCTCCAACTACATTCTGTCTCTCCCTGTCAATAAAAGACAGTAAATGTCTGCCCCAGGTTGGAGTTACACACAAACTGGCCCGAATGTTCTGCTGCTGATTGATCATTCAGCTACTGCCAAAAAGAACTGATCGTATCTAAGTTTTCCTTACCTTTCTCCCAACGGGAGTGAACTGCTGATTTTCATCAAAAGAAAAAAAGAAAAGGAAAAACCCAAACAAATAAAAAACAAACCAAAACAGAAAAGCAGAAAAAAAGGCAAGAAATTAGTACCTTTGATACATTAGGCTTCTATTAACTTTTTCTAAAACAAGGTTCAAATGTTGCTGGAGAAAAAGTAGGATTGACTGGTGGACATGATGATTACAGACACACATTTCTGCAGAAATCAAGCTCCTTTCCCGGAGAATCCAAAACGTCCATCAGCCATAATGGACTTTTCAAACTACCATGATAATAAAAGGCCATTTCTGGGCAACTCCCTCAAACAAAAAAATACAGGAAAAAAATATAAACCTTACTGCTAGAAGTATAAGCAAAAGTTACTCTGTTTTGTCTTTTTTATTTACTATCCCGGTAGAGCAGCCATGTTTTATCTTGGTCAAGAGAAAACTGTCACTGTTATCAAGATGCATTGTGCTGGTCATCTTCTGCCCAGCCTTACATCTTGCCCAAGGCTCAGAACTGAGAGACAAACACAAAAACATGGGCTTAATTCCAAAAATTAATTTAAAGTAATAAAGGAAAGAAAAAAAAAAGGTTACTACCCTAGGGACATTTAAATGAATAATAAAACTGTTCCATTACTGACTTTATCTGGAGAGGTCAGCATTTCTCTTTGGGGTCTCTGTTGTAAATCAAGCCACAAATCAAGCAAAACAATAACCTGTCATACTTTGCATTAATGTCTGATGGACAAAATTGTCCTCCTGAGCATTAGGTTCTTGCATATGAGAGTAACAGCCTAGACTGCAAGGTGCTACTGACAAACACAGCTTGCACAGGCAAAAATGGGAGCTACAGTAGTTCAAGCCTAAATATGGGAGGAGGAGATAAATCAGAAAACAACAAACCCCAAAAAACTTAAATCAAACAACCCCTCAAAAAAATCCTTCCATTTACACATTGCCCAAATGACTGCTGAAAACCAGGAAAGCAAAGCTCATCACTTGCATTGCAAGAACAAACCTCAGTTTAGGGCTGACCACTGAGGAAAATTGTATGTATGAGTGTATAAGTTTCCTATTTATGACCCAGCAGTTGCTCTAAAGCCATGCAACAGCAGTAATGGACAAAAATCCCTCCATAGCAATAACCATGTAATTTTTTTTTTTCCCTACCAGTAATAATAGTTCAGTTTAATGTTCTACAAGTTTTGTTCTCACTAAAAGTGCCTTTTAAAAAGTATGTCTAAAGATGATCAGCATTTCCAGTAAATCCAAAATGCAAGCTTGGAATATTTGACAATTAAAATCCTGCTAAAAATTGCATGGGACAATTCAAGATCTGAGAAAACTTGGCAAGTAAAGCTATTTATTTTTTTAAGAACTGGGGGCAAAAACGGCCCTTGAGTCCTCCATGTAGGTCACACACAGAAGAGACTTTTACCTTGTCCATTTTTTGTTGTCGTTGTTGTTTTTACAGGGCTGTTTGACATACAACTTTTTTTGGTAGCAGCTTGGCTGAATTAAAAACAAACAACATCACTTTAGGCTGTTAATGCTGATTGGGGCAATAAACTGTATATTGAGAAAGAAAAGCGCGCCGATGTTTTCAATTTAGGAACTGCCAGAAAGAAACACCCATTAAAAATTTAAGTTGCCAGTTCTTGCTTTGGTTTTGGGTAAATATCAGATGCTGCATGTTTTTCCAAGAAAACAGGCTAGAGAATTCAAGGTCAGAGTGCTAAAGTCTCCATGCCAGGGCATGTGCTCCACACTTATTCCACACTCCTTTTTCCTATCATCGATGTGGCAGAGAGCCTCTGAACAGTGCAAGAGTCGGTTCCCTATCTGCTAATATTAACAAGAGCCAAGCGTAACTTAAACTTTTACTTCTTGAAAGCCTTACCGTGTGCCCACGGCTATTTGAAATAACCAGCAGATGTCAAGACTAGAAAAAGTAGTTCTGGGGGAGGGATCTGGAGGGAAGTTAATTCAGAGCTCTGTCTTTGGAGGTATAGGACAAATGACTGGTTTGACTTTTTTAAAAATTATTTTTAATTGCTGAATGACACCTTACTCCCTTATTCCAAATAGTCATCAAAAGATGAAATTACTTTCTTCCTCTTAAAAGCATCCTCAAACTTTATGATTGATCCTTCCAGTAGAATTTCTTGGTGATGTCACCAAAATACCAGGTATTTAGTCTTCATTAAAGTCTTGGAAATAAAAAAAAATCCCCAACCAACTAACCCCACAAAAACAAAAATAAAACAAAACTAAAAACCACAAAAACAAAACCGACCCAAACCAACCTTTTTGGAAAAGGGCTTAGCAGAGGTTTGATAGCAAGCACAGCAGAGATACAACCATGAGTGATGTAAGACCTAAAGAATTAAATCATAGAGAGGCACTGAACCTTGACATAAATAATCAAATAAACATGAATATTTCTACAGAGATGTAGCAGAAGGGGACCATTGGTAGCTACATCTCAAAAGATGAGTCCTCAGTATGTGCAATTTAAGGGGAGGAAAAACCCAATGACAATGGGCACAACCTTCAATTATGACAGAACAGCACAATAAAGGTTTTTTCTTCTCTTACACTACATTGTGTGTTCTGGAAAACAGCATAACTCACATTTAGCATCCTCCCTATAGACTTGAAGGAAATAATACTTTTTATGGGGACATTTCATATCTTTGTGTATTTTTTCAGTCCACAGCCTGTGTGATGTTCACAGCAACGCTGCACACCGTTCCCACTCCACCATAGATAAGGCTAGGCCATGGTGGCAGCTCCCTGGGGATGAGCCATCCCTTCCTGAACGTGGAACACTGGAGTCCACGGCACATTTCACACTGGTGAACACACACAACGCTGTTCCCCAAGAGATGGAGCAGAGCCACTACTGTCTTTGCCCAGCTCACGAGCACAGAGCTCTTGAAGGAGCAGCTTTTGGGGCCCACCACTTCAAGCACAATCACTTAAACCTCTCCAAGTTCCACAAAACCTTGACAGAGCAGAGCTCCAGATTGTTACTCCAGGAGCCCCAAACCCTCCCTTCACACCATACTCACAGCAGGCCCTACCAATTCCTTCTGACTTCAGATCACCCGTGAGAGACCAAGAAACTTCATCCTTTTTGCACAAGTACAACAGAGAAAACATGACCCATCCTTTGAACAGGCTGTCAATTATGTTCCTATTTGTTGTGAGCCAGAAACGTTTTCAGTTTAGGGAAAGGACAGCTTCAAAACTACCCCCTGCTCCCCGCCCAGTAGTATTGGTCCCATCATTTTGATAACGGGATTTATAGATATATCTGGTTGAATAGACAACATTTTCTGGGAAATATCCAAGAAGACACTCATGAAGTAACAATTACTTCAACAAAAGAAATTCAAAAGTGGATGCTCCCTTTATAAACTCCTTGCATGGGGTAGAAATGCTAGAGCATTAAACAAATCTGGTCTGGCAGTGCAATAAGCCTGAGTAAGAAGCAGTGTTAATTAAACCTGTTAAGGATCAGAATAAAAGTTGGAATCTCTCCAGTTCCAATCCCAAGCTGTTCTAACAGGTTATCTACTGTCTTTGCTGTGCCCTTGCCTAGATCAAATTATCTTTTAGCTTTTCTATTGAATGAAGAAAAGGGGTTTAGCTCTCTGAAGAAAAAAAGTGTAAGAAATACCTCTAAGCTGCAGATGATCTGGGAGAGCTAACCTGTGACACAGAACTCATTCCATCTTGTTGCTCTGAACTTCTGAGGATTCAAAAAGGATTTTTCACCATTGGAAGCGAGTTAATAGAGTCGGAGATAAGTTTCAGGGATGTGATAAAGTTAATTCCCCACCTGTCCACTCCTTGTCATATATCCTCTGACTTAGCAGCAGCTGAGTCCAGGAGCTGGGGCAGGGGGGGACAGGGCATTGTGTGGCAGTGACCAGGAGTGAAGGAGCCACAATGAGTGATTTGACAGCCATCACTCATCAACAGGACAGTCATCTGTGTATTCTGACATGCTGGGAAAAAATGGTTTTTTTCCCCACCACAGTTGGAAAGTAAAAAATAAAATGAAATAAAAAAGAATAAACCAAGCAGGCTCAAATGCTTGTACCAACGCTGTTAAGGTGGCTTTTTTAAAAGTTCATTCATTGTTTCATGCTTACATCTATTGACTCTCTCTTATAAACTGAAAGGGAAGAAGGAAATGTGTTGACTAAATGCTGTCATCCCATGTTATTAAAAAATCACCTGACAAGCTCACGACTGATTTTTTTTTTTTTAAAAAAAGCTTATCTCTACAACATCAGTTTACTTTGTGTCACTACTTCTGATTTGCTAATCAATTTATGCAGAGCATGTTAAGAAGAGTGTAAAATTTGCATGGAAGACACCACTAAGTATTACATGCACTAAATGGAAATCCCTTCCCCATTGAGGACTTTATAACTGGGGTAATGAAATTTTTATCAGGTCGTAACTTAGAAGATTAGAAGACTGGTAGCACATTACTCTAAAAATCAAATCTGATTAATGTTTAATTGTAGCAATGTGCAGAGGTATCAATTAGGTGTACTTTCTATGACTCATAAATAGCTATTAGAGCAAAAACAAGAATAATTTGAAGATTAGCATGAAGAGAATGGTATACTTGAGTGGTAAATTATAATTAAATTGAATGGACTTTGTGTAAAATAATAGAAATTGTCATCCAATATAATAATTTTGATGCATAATGCAGTTATAACAAATTTTCCAGCAATCAAGTCTGACACCTTTTCCTCGGGATATTTTTTTGTGCAGAAGCCACAGGTGTGAATTAAAAATTCATTTGTGCTTTCCAATGAGAACCAAATCTCATTTGAGGGCAAATCTTAAAACCCGTTTCCCTCATGTGGTTGTTACTGCACCACCGAAGCATCCATGCAAGCTTTGTTGAAGAGGGGGGCACAGGTAAGGTCTGGAGTTGTATATTCAAATGAATGTTGCAATTAAACTTGAAAATCTGAACCCTTGCACTATATTGGGTTTCTTTTTTAACAAGTCATCCTCAAAGTCACACAGGAGTTATAAATCTTGTTTCAGAACTGCATTTCTCCAGAGAGACACTTTTCTGCTGCATTTGTTACCGAGATGGTGCCCAGGCACATTTTCGCTTCTCATTCCCCTTCCTACAGTCTTGCAGAACCATTTTTCTATCTATTACAAGATGCTATAGCTTACACTGCATTCCTTAAAATACCACTTCTACTAATAATAAATAAGCACCTACTGTTCATGATCTTGCAGAAAATGTTGAAAATATGACCAAGAGGCACCAACATCCAAACTATATCAAATGAAGCAAAGATTTTTGCTTTTTTATGTCAACGTAAGAAACTTCAGGCATCTGCTTTTGGCATGAGCTACGTTTTCTAAATGTATTTTAACTAAAACAATTGAAATTGGAATTAGTTTCTACTGTACAGGTCTGGAACAGTACCAGAATGTAGAAGAAATACATAATCTTTTGCCTAATGAAGAAAAGAAAAGAGAGAAAGGCATGAAACGACTCATCCTATGTCTCTTACTTGTAAATTATAACTTGTGATTACATTTCTGTCATTATTTTAAAACCCTAAATTAATACTCAAAGAGAGGGCAATTAAATGGTTAAGATTTAAAATTTTCATTCAAAAAAAAGCAAACAGGGCAGGGATGTAACACCAAAGAAACTTCTTTGCATTTTTATTTTCATTTAATATTAAGATTAGTAACTAAAATCAAGGAGCTGCATGTTGGCCAGGTGATCCTCTGGATTACCTCTTTCTAATGCTGGAACCCTTTTTTTTTTTTCTGTTGCCATGCAGCAAAAAAATCTTTATGTGGCAGGTCTGCAATGTGAAATTGAAAAGTTTACATTTCACAAAGGCTCAAAATACACAAGCTCTACATGGCAGGTTTCTATTATGCACTGAGTACCTGCTGCACTAGAAATATCTTGGAAACGAGAATAGAATGACACAAATTAATTGGCACAGTCTTCGTCAAAAAAATATTTTGAATATTCAAGAAACATCATTATGACCAACAACCACATTTACTTATTTTCTATTATTCAGAAAATGTGAGATGAGGAAAAAGTGACCAAAATGTTTTGCCTCAAGAGTGATGTGAGTTTTCCCCATTTACACTTATTTCAAATACCCTCTTAATTGCGTGACAACCAATAGAAACCCAACCCAACACCTTAGTTGTCTATCTAACCTTAGGGTCTTGAAATACTTACAGCAGGAATTCATTTTGAGCAGGAAACAAAATGAGGAGTTGCACCTGGCTTGTAAAAGGCTACTTATTCTTAAACCATAAATTGTCTTTTAAAATCATTTCTCATTCTAATGTATTATTTTTTGGTTACAATTACTGAATATTTTGAGTTTTATAACCAGTGATTGATACAGAGAATCATTATGTTCCCTATGTTAATAAATCAATCAGCTGGGAGACAGAATTCAGATTTAAAGCATCTCAGGTAGCTAGAATTGGTAATAAAAATTTTGTAAACCCCGGTCATAGCTAGAAAAATACTCACTACAACAGGTAAGAGCATGTGTCACCTAATTGCTCTGTCTTTGCCATCACTACAGTGCTTAATCATAATGTCCCTGGTCCACATCTCCAGACACATCCAATTGTGCTAAGAGGTGATAAATTCAGCAGCATTAAGGGGTTTAGAAAAGGCTTCGACCTTTGGAAATGCACGATGGGTTCTAGGAATTGTGGATGTGCCGTGTTTCATGTTAAGTGCGGATGCACCATGACATTTTTCCTTTAATGTGTCCCTAATGCTGGGCAGCTCTTGTAGTGCTCTACAAGTTTCTTGCCTCCTGCACTTCTAAGCAATTCTAGAAACAACAGTTAAGAGTCCTTTTTGTTTATTTTAACAGACTATAAAGTAAGCCTCCATCCTGAATTTTGATTAAAAATCTTTCAGGAAGTTGTTGCTATATGGATCCTGGTTTTAGAAAAAAAAAAAAGCAACAGCAATTGTGATTGTAATGACCTTTAAAAGGACCATTTTGTCATCAATATCTAGAAGATGTGCTTTCACCAAAATTGACTGGAATACATTTTCTTTAATATATTTAATAAAAAAGAAAGTTTTCAAAACCCTCTCCTTCCTCATGCACAGCAAAAAAAACCCCAAAACCTTCTACATTTTTAAAAGCAAAGAATGAAACAAAGATTAAGTCACCAAGGTGAGTCAAAAGTTGAGTTCTGAAGCCACAGCGTGGGAGCCTGGATCAGGTCCCAGTCTGAAGTAGGTGGGGAAGAAATTTGAATCCAGGTTTCTTCCAGTCCCACTGAAGCCAGCACTAGTTGGTTATTGGTGCCAAGCAAAGAGGCCCTTTGCATTCTGCCTGCTACATTCTAGCACAATCCTGAAAATTTTCCATGTTCTGGTTTCCACTGAGAAATGAGACTGGGAAAAAACTCATTTTTCCAGCTTACAGAGCTCAGCTACCTAGATCAGACCACTGGTCTTTCTCCTACTGCAGCCAATTCCTGGCAGTGAACAGGAGCTCACAGACAGTAAATGGGTAACCCTTGATTTGCCTCTGCGAGGTTTAGGTTGGGTGGTTTTAACCTTAGATCAAAATAACAAGTTTGAATTCTCATAAAGTTTTTCCTGAGAGTGGTGTATGTGCTTAAGATAGGGGGAAGAAAAGAATGAAAAGAAAGAAATATGAACATCCCACCCAGGAGATTTATAAAAAAGCCAGCTGAAGAGCAGCAGAAAAGCCTCCTAAAAATCAGCCCTAAGAGTCAAAGCCCTGCTATTGCCTCCCTAACAGGACCAAGAGGAGAAGCGTTAGTTTTTCTCTTGACACCATCATTTAGTGATACTCAGAACCAATCAGGCCCACAAGGAAGCACAGCAGAGCGGGGTGCAGGGAAGGCTCCACCACCTTCTCCACCTCCTGAAGAGATTTCATGATTATACTCCACTTTCTCTACACCCTCCAACCTACCACAGGTTGGTAATGTGCCTCTGATCAGGAGCTCTCTTGCAATCTGACCCTTAAAAAACAATTACGAAATACTCCCAACCAGCAAGCTTTCTAAAGCTTTTCTGATGTACAAACCAACCCTGGCTATAATTTCAAAAAAAATACTAACAATGTTAGGAATGGTTGTGATAATCCTATCAGTAGTACATGAGTGGGAGAATATGATTCATGCAAAACCATTTCCCTGTCTTGATTTTTCATGTTACTGTACATTACAGGAAAAAGGCAGCACAAAACCCTCAAATATTTTCAGTGAGAAAAGGAAGGACTGTGGGCAACCAATTAGGTTTGCCAGTAAACCAGAAGTGCCTGTGACCGGTGCCTCTGAGGGTCAAAAGCAATAAATGCCATGCACCAGTATCCTGATATGACACCTGTATGAGGGGATAGTGATGATTAATACCATAATTAGAAATGCCGAACAACACCTCCACTACAAGACAGATAAAGAGGCAATCCTGACACAGTCACAGCAACAAATTTAGTCATTGCTTTTCTTCCAACTCGATGAAAGGACGTACATTATCAGTCTGGACGACTTCTAATATTTTGGGGCAATGAAGCAAATCCACGACCTACCTCTGCGACTGCAGAAGTGCAAAATAAACTGGTGAAGCTGCATGACACAGCTTGGGGGAGAAGGAGGTTAGACAGGGTGATTAAAGGAGGGTGCTCCAGAGGAAACCCCGGAACACAGTCAACAGCACACGCAGAGAATCGAGATTTAGTCACAGAGAACAATGCCAAAGAGATAAAACCTCTTCCACACTTAGAGAATACTGAGCTTTTATGATATGAGCCTGAAGCTGTGACAACTCTTAATAGCCAAAGGATTTTTTTTAAATCAACATTCCGTTAAAATCATTAGAAAGCTGCAACACAAATAGTCGGCAATGTTAAGAAACCAGAAAGTTTACATTAGAAATGAAACAGGAAAGCTTATCTTCCATGACTTGGGAGTGATTTTTATCTTTTAGATAAACTTCATGCACTATTGTGACAAGAAACCTTAAAAAACATTCCACAGAGCTGCACAGCTATGCCTGCAGCCAATGAATTGGCCAAATAGCTCAAAAAGCCGAAAAATACATTCACCCCAATTGCACGGTATTTTTGCCATTTAACCAAATGTGTTTTGCTCAGCAATCTATTTAGCCCATTGGGGTTATTTTGGATTTCCACCAGGATGGTTCAAATTACCTCACCACTCCCACACATCAACCAAAGCAAACACTTGCTAACATTTGAGAGGTGGGCGAGGAGGCAAACTTAGTTACATCACCACCACCTTTCCCACAAGCTGACGAGGAGGCACATGCCAACAGTCACAGAAGAACACACCAACAGGCCTTTGCTGGGCTGGGGAGCAATTCCCAGCCTTACAGATCCAAGTTTCTTTCCTGCATTTAGCAGCAAAGCAGTTCTCTAGTGTTAAACAAGAGGGGATGTTGGTATGGCAGAGAGAGAAGATTCTACCTGGTGCTGCTGCACTGTCTTGGAGCTCGCTGCTGACACTAAGACCAATGGATATTAAAAGAAAATGCTCAGCAGCAGCTCACTCTCTCCCTTTTCTGGGTCTTTAGGAATGACAAGAGATAACCTCACTGTGGTTACATCCAAGCATTCCTCTTAGATCATTCCTGGACCTCAGCCTTCCAGTTAAAAACTGCAGCACAAACGGGAACGTGCAACCTAAGAAGAACCTGCTCTACCCATCCCTTGCTGGCAACAGCGAGCACATGCAGGCTAACTTTAGCAAAAACACACAGCAGAAGTCTCCATGGCATTCCCATCACCGATAGGAACAGAGCCTGATCTCGAAAGCATAAATTAACAGGGCCTGCCTACAGAGCCAGCTCCACTGCTAGCCATCAAGCAGAGAGAGAAAGTTTTTTCCAATACCCAAGAGCATTGTTGCAATTAAACCAGCTATTTCTTACCTTATCCTGACAGACAGGCAACACAAATTAGCCACAGCCATGATTGTTAATAACCTATATGTACTAAAATGTGGTTTTAACAACCAGTCACTCACTCTCTGTCTTCTCTTTTATAAACAAAGTAGAGCCCATTTCTTCATTTTTCTTCTTGGGAATTTAATAAACTAGAGCATTCAATAAACTAGAGTATATTGCTGATTCTTTTAGTAGCTGCCTTCTTTCCCTACCTCCTTTTCAAAAGCCAGGCACTCGAAACTGGACATCCATCTTCAGCTAAGATCCCGGCAGAACTGCGCAAACATCAAACCTTTCCTCCTCTGCCACCCCCTGTTTTGTCAATGTATCCCAGATTGATGCCTGTCTGTGTCTGCAGCAAATTGCAATCAGCTGTAACTTCCCAATCTTTTCTGTAGAACTACTTCTAGGCCACAATTATTCCTCATTTTATAGCTGTGCATTTGATTTTTCCATCTTAAGGTACAGGAATCGGCGCTTTCCTTTGTAGAAATTCATCTTCCTGATTTCAGATTATTTCTCCACTTTATCAAGCTCATTTTGAATTTTAATCAGTTCTCCACGGAGCTTGCAACCCCTGTCTCCCCTCCTCCCACACTAGCACAGCTTGGTGTCATCATGTACCACACTACAGCTGTGACAAGGAGACGTGCTGGTGGTTTTTTTGAGTTTGAATATGCAGTGAAAAGCAAGAGGAAAGAAAAGAAAATCAATGTCTTAAGAATGTCAGTTTAAATAGCCGGCAAAATATTCAAAAAGTAGATTAGGAATGAAACCCCAGAAATTATAAATATCTTCCAAAGGAGCCTCTCAGCTGAGCATTAAGTTGTGAGAAGGTTTTAGCTCTGGGGAGGACGTTGCCCATTAATTTAGCCCTTGGCAGCACCTATCTTTAAGTCTATAACCACATGACTAACGAAATATAACCAAGGGAATTTCTGTGTTTATTTATGGGCCAGGCGATATGTGGTGGATAACATGAGTTTTGCAGCACTTTTAGTCTTGTTCCCATCTTAATCATATTATTCTTATATGTTTCCTGGAAAGAAACACCCAAATCATATAGCCACGGTTTCATTACCTCCTCTGTATTATCCACTGATTTTTTAGCATGTATTAACAGCACAGCCATCTTCTTTTAGCCTCGGAGTACATACTCAGGTGTTTTTTTAGGCAAGCAATTAGAAGACTGGAAAGTCTTACAAAATGTTCTTCTCTATTGTTCCATGGAGAGCAAATCTAGAAGCACCAAACAACTGCAGCATCCCACGGCACTACTACAGCCAAGAGTTACTGCTCACTGTGCAAAGTGACTTGCAGATGTATACACAAAATCTTGCAATTAAAAGAAAATAAAAATCCTCAAATGGGAAGTCACCTCCAAAAACCGGCATAGTTGCTATCCTACAGTCTGTGCACATGGATATATGCTTCCTGCTAAAACCCAACTCTTTTCAGATCAAGGGAGGGCGGTCTGACATTAAAACATGCCTTATATTAGCTTTGTTAGGAATTTCATAGCACATTCACTAAAAAAAAAAACAAAACCCTCTTGCTTCGGAAACAAGAAGTAGAGAATTCCCTTGACTTTTCCTGTTTGCTGAATAGCAAATCCAAACACTACAGAAACCTGGGATATCAGGGAAGGCTCTCTGGGAAGGAAATAAACCAAAACCAACTTGTCAAGTGGGACTCCCTGCTGCTGCCTACCATGTGGTGCTCTAGTGAGCTGCATCTGTTCAGCTATTAAACATCATGGTGAGTATGATACCAACAGCAGTGGCATTATCAAATATGCTGAGTGGATATTAAGGCTCTCTAGCATAATCTCTCCACTTTTTATTTTGGTTGGTAGAAGTTACTGTAAGTAGCTTCATGTATGATAACGCTCTTTGTGCTTGTCCCGAAATGAGAGGGTACTGCTACATAATCCACTGACAGCCTTAAAAATTCCATCTGCTATGTGAGGGAAACGCTGAGTACTTTTGCTCCAGGAACTCGCTATTATTCCCTGGAATTCACTGGGTCAGGAAAAAAAGCCCCACATGGGGAACAAGGACATTAATGGGGTTTCACAGCAGACAGGAAGAATGCAGTCTGTTGCATTCCGTTTGTAGGCAGTAAGTTGCAAGGGGGAGGGCTGAACTAAAAATAAGAAGAGGTTCCAGACTCAAAGTGGAGCATGATGATATCTGCTGACGCTGTAATGCTTCATCCCCATCCTTCAATCCAGAGGCCTGGGATGAAGAAGAGCACCTGACCCAACAGTGGAACAAGAGGGAAGAATTCTCAGTCCTGTACAGGCAGCTTTCCTAGCCCACAAAGAATGTGTAATGCTGCAGCAGCAAGTGTGATTTACATCTCCCTGAGGGAACATCTGGACTCATATTTCATCCTTGACTGAGCATAGATCATCACCTACAAATTCCAGCACAAGAAGTTAAAGCCACGTTAGTAGCTTCATGCTGCTTCACTGAAGGCTTTGGGATAATTTCACGGAGAACTGGCAAAACTGAAGGGCTGTGTCTTTTCTTTGTTCCTCAGCATCCCTTATTCAACGTAAGCTAGGTAATTATCGAAAGCCAGGAAATGCATGAGTCAGTTCCTTCAGCTAATCCACCCTCTGAAGCATTAGCATGTTTCAGTGTAAATGGGCTTTCACAAACAGCGAGATATTTAAGCCTCTCCAAACACTTAACAGGAAAACTCACCTGTTGTTAGTGGGATTGTTACATTAAACATAAGCCACCAGAACACAGAACACTGACAGTATCAGTTCATTAAGTCTTTATCCTGTCTGTTATTGTTGCAGGAATTCCTCTGAGTGGTATGATCTAAGCAAAAAAAAAAAAAAAAAAAAAAAATAAAAAAACACCGCA
>VZTA01021279.1:130935-199141 GCA_013398855.1 Mohoua ochrocephala | reverse complement strand
CAGTTCCACCCTCCCCTACATCCATCCAGTGATTTCACTCCAGTTCCTCCTCACTGATACTGTGGTGTAAGGAACCAGGGAGAAAGGCTCAAGACCATGAAACAGTCTAGAAGGAAAAAAGCAAACTAGCATTAAATATGAAAAGAAGTTTTCAATTTGGTGATGACACTGAGGCTTCACAGAGCAAAACCTGAATTAAGTAAGTGGTCTAATTAACTAATTGTGAATTACAATTAAGGTAGTATCTCACAAAACCAGAATAGTATTAAGATGAGCTTTCCTTATTAGCACAAAGTGATTAACTATATTAGCAATATTTACTTAAACAAATGACTGAAGGAAAGCAGAAGGCTCTGTAAAATTGCTTCTGCACCTCACCTTCCAGCAGTAGTTTTTTGGCTTGATGTAGATCCTGCTCATACTTACTCATATTTCTACAATATTTTCAAACAAATCAATAGTGGAAGTGGTGGGATGAGAATTACTTGGAGTTAGGATGAGAATCTGTTCAGGCCACCAGCAGCACTTTTGCCCTCGTCTTGTTCTGCATCAATAGGCTAATCACTCTCACTGGTATTAAAAATAATATTGTTCATACTGCGTGTCCACTGAAAAACCGCTACGCTGGTGCTTTGTGCTGCAGTGCACACTTCATCCTTATCCTCACTCAGAGCTCATAAATTTAAAAGACAGGGAGTTAATGGGCCAGATCTTGGATTCTGGCTTTTATTCGTAGGAAACAAACCTTGATCTGCCCTGTGCAAACCTGGCCTTTCTTCAGTGGGTCAACAGCAGGCTGAGAGTCACTGCCCCTTATTCGAGCTACCGTTAGGAGCTGAAAGCATAGTCTAGAATATGCTGAAAATGATGGCATTGCTCCAGTCTGTCCTTTTGTTTATTTTTTTTTTCCCCCCCAAACCACACATTCTCAGCCCAAAGTGCCTAAAACCTGTCTCCAGCCTGCACTGCCACAGTTTCTGACACACTGGGTATACATGCCTTCCACTTGGCGTTGAGCCAGGCATGCCCAGCAGGGAGGAGGGAGTGCAAATCTTCTTGTGCTTCTCTAAAATTGGACAAGAACCAGTCAGGAATAAGCTAGGAAATATTCTCAGGGCCAGCTCTCTTCTATGACTAGGTATAACAAACTGTATATGCTTATTATATATATGACAATATGTTAATAATATAAGCATATAATATAGATAATATTATATCGATGTGTAAATATAATAAGGAGAATATTATCCCCATAGGATAAGTGGACAAAAGTAGCCTGCTCTTGGATTTCACTCTCAGTTACCCAGAGCTCTCGTTCTGCCAATGACAATAAATTCCTGTATTTCAGTCCTTCTTCATCTGGATGATCAGCCAGGTTACAGTGAACACCTCAACTGCTCTGCTACTACAAATAGTCAAGTATCCTTTTAATCTCAATAAAGTTGCTAAAATGCCTGCTAAATTTTTCATCGGCGCTTTTTATGCATGGCAATGTTCTGGGAGAGTTGGTGCCAAGTTATTAAAATATCTGTAACCTTCATATGCGAGGATGTTGGCTAGTAGCCAGGGCCAGGAATTTTGAATTACAAGTATGTGATTAGATCGTGATGGATCTAAAACGTCAATGAGAGGATATAACGTTAAGTAGGGAAGGTGGGAGGCAAGATGGTCTCTATTTATTTATCTGTATGTCATAAACTAATTCTTGTGTCCTCCTTTCTGAAGCCAGAAGTTTGTTATTTATATGTGAAAAGCCTTGACACAAAAGGATACAACTCCTAATTCTGGCCACCTGCTTATTTGCTTTGTTGTTGCTGCTTTTGTTTTTTAATTAAGCAGAACTTATCAATGGTTCTCATCAAGAAGTTCTTCCGTGTGAGTACACCACACAGTCACCACCTGAGGTGACTCCCCTGTTCCTTCCTATGCCTCATTTCATGGGAAAGAAAAGGTATGTAATCCCTGGGACGCCTGGAGATTTGCCACCTGTTTTCACTGGGCTTCACTGGGATTCACTGGGACTGCTGAGTTTGCACAGCACACGACTTTGTGCTTGAGGACGTGGCAGAAGAACAAGCTAGGGAACAAGGGAAAGGGAAGAGAAAGAAAGAATCCTTGAAAATATGACTGGATGTAATCCATAGAGTACTTCAGAGCTTTAAAAGTGACAATGCAAAAAATTAGAGGAGCTTTATGAAGAGGTCATGAGCCTCTTCAAGTTTGTGCTAATTAAATATGCTTGGTCTTGTGCTTGCCTTTCCAAAATGGTCCACTTGAGTTTTAAAAATGCAGAGTTTTTGTTACTAATATAACATGACCCAGGCCAAACCCCTTCTGTTCCTAATCTTGGTGCTTTTTTTAAGCTCAACAAGAAAATTAAGTTCCATGTTTACTTTCTCTCCTTGGGCCATCTAAGGTTCTGTTTGTGCACAGTTTGCAACAGTAAAGTCATAGGAAGATTTGCCACCAAATTCAGTACCAAAATTTTGGATCTTAAGCAGTTCTGCCAACAGATGGATTCAATTTACAGTGTAATCTTGAGATATGCGGGATCAGAAGGGAATTTAGAATCCATGACCTGGTCTGTACAATAATTTCATAAACACCACAGCCACATGCAATTCTTTCCATATTGTTTTCAGATGATTCTGATATATGTGGGCCCATCAGAAGTGTTTTAAGGATCTATTCACCCTCAGCCAGGCTTTACACCTTTGCTAGAAGGAAGCACTTGAGGAGGTTCGTCATTGTTGAGGGCTGGAGCATTGTGCCACTGACATGGTATTTGAGCTGGGAAGTTGGGTCCTAGTGGCTGTGCAATTTTCTCTGGTCAAGGGGCTGGCAGGGGGTGACCCCATCACACAGCCTGCTTTTTTGGGAAGGAAGCTCGTATTCTCCCAAAAGCACAAAAGGAGCAGGATGCACAAAGGAGTTATTTGCCGGAAAGAGGAAAGTGAGAATTTCTATTTTATCCCAAGAGAGATGAAGAAAATGGAAGGAGCTGCCTCCCTCAAGCACATTTCTAGGCTGAGGAGGCAGGCAATCAGCTGGGAGATCAGACCTACCACACTGGTACACTGGACCTTCCACAAAACATCAGGATTTCTCCTTGTAGTTCTCCATGATGGCAGTCAGAGTCAAACTGCTTGATTACATCAGCTGTACAAATTCCATTCATACCTCACTGTATGAAAAATATCAGTCTGTTCTGTGCCAGAATTAGCACATTTCCACAACCTTCCCTCAGCAATTTGGCCTGTTTATGGCAAGAACAGACCACTGTTGCTCAATGTGCGATAACAGATCGTGCAGAGTATTCAAGATGAGGCATTAGCAAATAGCTTATATAATAAAAACCCTTTTCAGAGCTTTTTTAATCTTTCTCTCTGCTAATACAAAAGAATAACTTAACTGCATGGTTTCAAGGCATGACTTGACCATCTCAGTGATTAATTTATTTTCTTTCCTACAAAGTTAGATCTTTAACCTGATCAGTGAGGTAAATGATTGCTGCATTTAGCACAAATTCCCTAGATTAATTCATTGCTCCCATTCTAATTAACTTAATGTTTGTGTGCATTGAATTGCATTCTCACCTGCCTGTCTAGTCCCATAAATGATTCTTCTTTGATTGCACTGCTTGTTTTTATTCAAACCCATAAGCAAGTCTGGAAATCCTTCTTCCATAGCAATTTTCTTTCGGTTTAAAGTTTAATATATAGTCTGGTTGCTGAGTTTTTTGTTCTCCCAAGAAACCAATCACTGCCCATAACAGTTAAACTTCCTACAGCATTTTTCATTCCCATATATAAATGAAAAGAGAAATCACAAATAAATACCCCATCTATAAGCACAATAAGGAAATACCAAATACTAACAGAATTCTGGACTAGATAACATCAGCCTTATGAAATTTTCCTGTGCTTCAAGGTAGCAGAATATTAAAAATCACAACTCTGATAAACATAATGGTCCAAAGTCTTTCCAGGGCTCCAGAGTGATCCCTGACGCCCACTTAGCTGATATGATGATGACCTGGTTTTCAGAGGTGCTGACTATTTTCAGCTTCCATTGACTTTAGCCACTGTTGTGCATGTTCAGCACTTTTAAAATATCAGATTTCTGAAAACTAGGTCTGCCCTTTTTTTTAAAATCCCTTCCTGGACGTGAATAATTCAATTTTAAATTCATTACTGTTTCATGAATATACAAGCCTTCCCAAATCTTTGCTTTCCATAGGTACGCGTATAATAGTAAGGAATTCCAGATTTGAATGATGATTATTAGAAGAAACAATATTCTAGAAATATTATTTTTTAAATATTATTAAACTCTTCCTGGGAAAATTAATTAGCTCCAATACAAACCATTAAAATCAAAGGTATTCTTATCATCAATCTCCCTGAAAGTACATCCAGCTCTCTAGGAATTGATCCAAATACAATGAAGTCAATAAAAATCTATTGACTTTCCATTAGACATTAAGCCCAAGAAGTATTTAAAAGAGAATAACAAATGCATTTGTCTTAAGACATTGCAATTCTTTCTCTGGTACACTCAAACACAGAACTCTGATCCTCACTTGAGTTTTTCTCCTTCTGTTCACTTGAGGGAAGGTCATTATACTTGCCTAAGTTAAAATTATCCATATTTTATGGATATGTACAATAAAGTCTAACAGAGTCAGCTATTAAAAGCCTGGTGTAGCAGAATACTGCATGTGTATAACAGAGACAGAGGGAGAGGAGTAGGAAATAATACTCACTTTAAGTGTGCTGAAAGTTTAAAAAAAAATTCAAATAAAAATGCCATTTCCACCATATATATATTTTAACATACGTAGTATGTAAATGTTCAGGACAAAGAGCACAAACTGAATTTACTCATGACCCAGAACTATTTTCTGCAAGGCATACAATCTTTCCACTCCCATGACTGTTCACCTCAGTCATTAATTGAAACTCTGAAGGCTTCACAAACACATCTAGAAAATCTAAGGATGATATTGATTAATGCATCATGCCAGGAATGCTACATCTTCACAGTATTTCAGGTTAATCGTGTTGTGCCTTGCATATATTGATACCTTCTGTTTTAACCACACCATGCTTTTTCAGACAATGTGCCAGCACATCTTTTGAAGTAGTTTTCCATGCTTTATCATCACAGTATTACTCTTATTGCTTAACATTTCCCCTAAAATATTGTTTCCTAGTGACATGAAATAGAATGAAAACAAAAAGAAATCTACTACAATCTACCCTGAGTTTTATTTCTTTTTATTTTGATATGTTTTCTATATCCTAGGTATAGACATACTGCCACTGTTCTCTCACTGGAATCACAGGGCATTTTCCCCCCACTTCCCCCCAGAGGAGGGTTAGGATGACATTCAAAACATTGCCACATCTGCCTTATTCCTTGTTTTAGACCTTTGAATGTTTCCTATTGGAATGATCACCACCACTTCACCTAAATCAGCAGATCCATACCTGTAAATGAGCTTAATTTGTACATTCTCACCCTGCTTGTGTTAAGAGAAGTGGCCAGTTCAGCTTAAGTAGCTCCTGTGCCCTAGGCTGGGTGTCTTCTCTGGAATGCCAAAGCTCTATGCTTTGAAATGCTCTGCTGGCCTTATCCTCCATACAAACTTCTTGTTCTCAACTTCAAAATCAGCCATCACCATAAAAACAGCTCCTTTGTGCTCTGCAAATACTTTGATTTTCAAACAAATGACACAGACAAAGAAGACACAGAAACTGCTGATTCTTTCCATCAGGCATACAAAATGTTACATTTTGTTATAAAGTCTTTCATTTTAACAATGAAAGAGGAAATCATGGCATAATTTATACATTTTTTATAACGGCTGAAGTCTGTTGATGGAAATATATCCTCTTTCTCGAGCACAGCAAATACCCCTTGTGCCCCACAGGAGAACGCCAGTTTTTCTGGCTATGCTACCAGCATTGTCAGAAAGAGCACTATAACAGGACTTCTTAGCCCTTTGAGGTGATATCTTTGTCTAACTTTACTTTGTTCCTCACCATAGGAAAGCTAGAAATTGGAGGTAGCAACAGCACAGCGCCTGTGGAAGATGATGACATTTGTATATTTGTGCACTTTCCTTTCTAATGACTTCGGATAACAGGGTAGGAAGAGGAGTGGAGGTAGGAGCAGGAATCTCTGACAGAATTACCTAAGGGCACTAGAAGCCAGACAAAAAGCTAAGGACAGGAGTGCACACGGTGATTAATTCAACATTGCATGAAAAGCTGCTGCCTATTTCCACGTGACATGGAGATGGATGTAGACCATGTCATGAAAAGCAGGAAAAAAGGAAGCTTGCCGTAATTATCAGAGCTCTCTGTCCTTCATTTATCCATCAACAGGAGAGGAAGTGGCAGCAGACTTTTAGGTATGATATCTATTTCCCCTTGAACTAGATCTCCTGGCAGAGATGGCACAGGAGACAACTTCCATAAGAGAAGTCAAGTGATTGAAGTGAAAGCTAATTGCTGCATCTCTGGATGACTAAAACATTTTAAAATCCCTTTCCTGAAGTACTGTGATGCAAACATATCATACATATAAAAGTCCTTTATATTTACGTTGCAACAGTACAGGTGGAGTTTTATATTAATCTGTCTTGGAATTTAAAATATTTGCACTGGAATTGTTAAGCATCTGGTCGCAATGCAGACTATACGTTTTTTAAAATGTTTCTCGTAACAATGCTTATTTGGAGAGGTTTAATGCTTACTTTAAATAAATACGTTCCTAACCTAACACCAAAGCTGTGATTCAGATGATCAAGCAGCAATTTTTAAAATCGGAATGTGTTATGAGCTTGATTTCATTATTAGGTTTACATTGTCTTTAAGTAAAGAGAATAATAAAGAGGGCAAGCACACACTGAAGTACCATAATCTAACTTGTAATTTCCTCTACCATTTCTAGAATGAAGAAGGTTAAGAGCAAGCTACCTCAAAGCTCTTAAACACCCTCCTCAACACGCTAGTGAGGGCTATAATCAAAGTTTTTTTTAAAGCAAACTTTTTTTCCCACCGCACACAGGTGAGTTATCCATGCACAGAGCATCTCAAGATACACAGGCACTTATTGCTCATGCATATTCGTGGCACAAACAGGTGAGTGGGTACATGCAAAAGAACATGCAGAATTAGACACTTCCCCCCTCCTAGTTTTATCTCCTTCCACTACCCATAGCATGTTTCTGGTGGTTTAGCAGATAAGACACTCCTAGTGGCGTCTCCACATTGGTGAAAGAAGGAAGTTTCGAATGACAAACCCCTCCTGCTGTTTTTGTTACAGCTGGTTTAACACAGTAGCTGCCAATATGAAAACACTTAGATCCAATTAAATATTTTCCAAATATAACACATACGTAGACCTCCCTGTTTCTACGTTCTCTTCATTTTTATAACTGCGATATCTCACAATATCTTTCTGTGCTAAAATAGATCTCAGGTGAAATTCTCAGAAGTATCTGCAGTTCAACTGACTTTAATGAGATATATGGTCTTTGGTGTCACAAGTGCTTTTGAAAATACTGCCTTTCAACTTCCCTTTGAATACTATCCTTATTTGAATTAGATTCCAGGAAATTATATCCCAGTAGTTTTCCAAGCTTTATCTATCACTGACAACTCTTATAAAAATCCTTGCCAAATGTCTTAGGATTTCAGGTCAATCCCTCAGTGTCTCGACTCTGGAGACAGACTACACTGAAGCTGCTCTCGGAAGGTCAAACCTCATTCCAGTGAAATTTCACACAGTTACCATTTTGCTCTGAAGCAGAGCAGGCTTCAGGGAGGTTCCCAAAGTCTCTTGCGAAGGCAGCAGGGGGAAGCCAATATCACCTCACAGAGCAGGATGATAAAAGGCTTTTTGCTGCTTCACAGAAATTTCAAAAGAACCAGTAAAAAGTATAATTTATCATTTTCCCCATCCCTATTAAGCTGGTAGTGTTTCTGACCATAGAAAACTCTCAATTATTCTTTTATTTTACCATCTGTTGCTACAGCATGCGTACAAGAAAGTTATTTGAGAAAAAGATTGAAAACCACAAACATTTATGAGCAGGCAGTAATTTTTGATCTCAAACTCATCATTAATGAATAGAATGTTTGTTTCAAAACAGAAAAATCATGGCTAGATGGAAGAGCAAACAAATATTATAGTTTTGATAGACTTCAGGTATAGTAAAATTACAAGGAAAACATTCTTTTGTACGCTAATGTACAAGAAAAAGCTGTAAGAAGAAGGTAACTCTGCCGACCACAGAGTGTGCGTTTGGTCTGAGATTGCAAATAAAGAGGAAAATGATAACAAGGCACCTGGTGTTTGTCTAGCAAATATTTAAATTCTATCTAGCAACACAATACTTGCCTTGAAATAGGTAGGCTCTCAGTTTTTCTGGCACCTGGGAGAAGTTGCTTTGTTCACATTTTTAAACTAAGATTGCACAATACCAGCCAACTATTTTGTCCCTGTGATTCAATGTAAGACAAGGATATAGACAACTGCTGAATTTTATTTAAGGTTTTCTCTTTGTTTATTTACTCAAGCCAGTAAATAAATAAAAAAAATCACCTTCATCCACAGTGTAAGAGTGCCTTTGCAGAAAAAAAGGAGTCTGGGAAGATTGAATACCATAATTCCCTCTAATTTTGAAAATGATCACTGCTGAGTGTTTTCTGAGGGTAAAAGTGTAATTGGTTATAGATCAATAAGTAATTTCATTCAAAAGGAACTCAACTCTTCCTGAAAGTAGAGACATTCTCAAATAAAAATCAAACTAACATATTAACAAAGTTCAGACTAATCTAAACAACAAAATTTTATACTGCCCTAGTTATGTTTTTCTCAATTGATCATTTATTTATGACGCCATAAAACTCCATGTGCTTTCAAATTTGATTGCTAGTTCCTTGCTTTAAGGCAGCTGAAATTACTTTCTTAGACTTCCTAGCCTGACAGTCTTCCTTTCTGCTTAAGATTTACCATCACAAAAGAGTGGTGAAATCAGAGGACAAATTCTAATATTAACAATAAGCACAGTCAGCTGTGGTACACTGCAATTCCTCCATCAGATTCCAGATTAAATCCCCCAGGATAAACACATCTTCCTCTGACAATGCCAAATTCTGTTCCGTGTAATTACACTGCAATAAACTGTTCTTTCTGTACAGGTATCCCAGTATGATTTTTAATTGAAAAGCCATGAAAAGTAGCACTGTAGCAAATAAAAGGCATTTTGAGTATGCCTGACATCCTGTACAGCATCATACACTATAAACTAGTATCATTTAGTTCACTATTGACCCCAAAAGGTTCATTAACCGCTACAATTACGTTCAGACAAAATAAATTTAAACCCCGCAAACGTTAAGAACAACCAAGACAAGAAGAAATCTCATGCTTTGGTGCTGATACTTACGATATGCAGCTCTAAATAATCTCCAAGGCCAGTAGAACTGTCCACTCGCACCAGCACAGCCTCTTTTTGCACAGTGCTAAACCCTATTGCCAGTCTGTCCGCTCGAGTGCTCGGCCGGTCGTTAGGAGGCCACGTGTAAGTGATTTGTCCACCACCTTTGCTAAAGATATACGTTGTCCCCGCTGTAAAAAAAAAAAAAAAGAAAGAATATATATATATATATAATCAGCCCACTTGCACCGGTGCCAACCCACGTGGAAATCACATGCCCTACAAAAATCAGGTTCTCACATAGCGAATGCATTCATAGACTGTATTTCAACGTGAAGAGGTCTTTATCTCTAAAAATTATGCAGCAAGCGAAATATTAGTGGTTTTTATATTGTGCAATCAGCACAGAATGTAACTTAATTGCAAATGAAACGACTCGAAATACCATAGCCCTGATTCAAAAATGCATATCTATCTGGAAGAGTTCTTAAGCTTATGCTTGATGAACATATTTCTGTGATGTGTAGAACAGGGATGAGTTAAATCAAATGCTTTCCTCAACCGGGCCTATGGGGAGAAATCAAATAATTCCCGTTGCCTCATGGCTGACAAAAAAAATGCAGCTACTTATTTACGCAATGAAAATGATACATGATGGTGGCCAGCAGAGCAAGATGTTAACAAATGCATTCAGATAAGACTTCTACAGATCTGAGGTTTATCATCCTGTGACAGATGGGGATAACAAATGGAAACATCCTTTACTTGTCATGTCAGGACAAAGAGATTAGTCTACCATCTGAGTAAGCAGGGGCTTATTTGCATAAGGCTCAATGTATATCCTTTAAAAGTGGAAATCTTTAGACATAATATCCAGGGTGCACTTACAAAATCTATAATCTGTTTGAAACAAGTGTTGTAATCCAAAACCACTTAGCACTCAGGTGCTTAACTTCATCACCAGCATATTTCCTCAGAACTAAAATAGCAGCATGTCCAGACATTTTCCATTTGAAACTTGTATCTCAACAACAGCAACAGCACAGAGCAGGCAAATTGTGCATGCACTTGATCTTTCACTGGAAAAGTCATCACAAGCTGTCCACTCCTTTCTCACGAGGATAGGTCAAAGCTTAGGGAGATAGGTTAATGCATTGTAAATACAGATGTCTAGTTTAACTATCTGTCCTAAGCTGTCTCAAAGTGTGGCTACTCTCAATTTTATTACACTTTATCTATTTTTATTACATTATATCTATTTTTATTAAATAGGCAATGATAGGACAAGTGGGAATATTTTTAAACTAAAGGAAAAAAGATTTAGACTCTATACCAGGAAGAAATTCTTTACTCAGAGGGTAGTGAGGCACTGGAACAGATTGTCAAGAGAAGTTGTGGAGACCCCATCCCTGGAAGGCCAGGTTGGATAGGGCTTTGAGCAACCTGATCTAGTGGGTGACATCCTTGCCCATGGCAGGGGGGTGGAAGGGGGTGGAACTAGATAATGTCCCTTCCCACCCAAACCATTCTATGAAAAGTAATTCAGTTTGTTTCACCCAATTCTCTCCCTCCATGCTTCCTGTGTCCATGTAAGGAGACGGTACGTAACCACATAATGGTAATTTTCTTACTTGCTTTCAAGGTTGACCGAAAATGCTGTGAGCATATAAAGGGATCTAAAATCCCTTGACTGCGCAGACTTTTAAAGCCAAAGCCAAGAAGGACCGTACATTTACACAACTTGTTCAAGCCTCAGGTGTCTCAAAATCTTACTGTACTACTGAGAAAGACTGCTTTGTGTCAGTCGTAAAGCCAAAAGGACTCCTGGTCTTTTTGAAAAGATCCCCTGTATTTATTTCTAGCATCACTTTTCCTTTATGGAATTACATGCCTATTAATTAGGGTTTTTTCCAGCGCCATTAATTTGTAATAATTTATGCACTGTGCATAGCACTAAAACCACTGTAAATCTCATTTTATATTAATACACTTGTGGGATAGTTTCACTGTGCTTCAAATAGATCTGTTGGCTTTTCTCTTGATGCCAAAATACCAACCTGCATGTGTTTCAGGAAAGTTTGTCAACTCTCTTCAGCAAATACAAACACAATAGCAGGTCTGTTATTTAAGGTTTCGCTTACACTTTAAGTGAAATCATGTTTTGTCTTTATTAAAAAGAGTTTTGCAAGAGTAGTGAAGATTGGGGCTGTGCCAGGATTGGTAGCGGACATGGGCAAAGGTGTCTGGTTTAGGAATGTGTGGGACAAAATCCTCATGTCCCACTCTCCCACCCTTGCTTTCCTCCTAGGCAGTGGTCTGAAATGCACAATAATCTGCTGCGTGTCATTAATCTCCAGTTACAATACATCCCAGAGGCAAAGACACATTTGACAGGTGATATCACTGCTGACGGTCCCCAAGTTCTCCTCTTTGCTGCCACTGTTGGCTTCAAATCTCCAACTGACGAGTTGGGACCTTCATGGAGTTTATATCACTGTGGTGTCTGGAGTGAAAGGATTTGTTCTGTGTTGATGAAAAACTGAGGGCTTGATCCAAAGCTCATTAAAAACAGTGACAGCCTTTCTGTTGACTTCATAAAACATTGTGTCAGGTCATGAATGAGGTTCTTATAAGTAACAAAAATGAGAATGCTAAGAAAAAAACAACTCCTTACACCTCAATGTCACAGATGAAACTGTTAGAATAGTACCTAAGATTTAAGTGGCAGTGCATAATTCTCCTTTTCTTACTTGTAACAGATGTGTTTACCCAATTTAGAAGACAAAGAAAAAGCCTGCCAAGCATGGTGGAGTCATGCTGAATACAATGACCCAGAAGTAAGTCTTCAGATCTGAACAATGAGAGGCTCTGCTGTTCTTATTCAGAGTGAATCTTTGCTGCATTTTTTTGTTAAATACTGCCCTTCAAATCAACCAGTGAAGAGCAATTCATTCCATACTGCTGCCGCATTGAAGGCAAGGTCAATGTCAGTGAAGCTGGATAAATCTCGCTGTAAATCTTAAACTACATAGAATAAACATCAAAGTTAAAAAAAGTATCTTTTATCCATGAGAACATGTGGCTTATGGGTTTTTATGACAAAGCTTTCCCTCCTTTATAACTGCCCATTTTGTAGCTCTTCGAACTAACTATGTGTCTAGTAAAAGACTAATTAATCCATGCTGATGAATACAGATCTGCCTCTGTCTGAGCTGCACGGGGAGTCACGTTCTTCAAATTTCCTGTATTAATTATGAAAAAAATGGGTCGGAAGCCATTTGAGAATAGATCCTCTGGTGTTTATATTTCAAGAAAGACAAATATAATAATGTAAAATTTATTACTCTGGGATTGATCTCAGCTTATAGCCCAACCTCCCATTAACTATTAAAAGCTAGAAACTGAGCAGTAGTTGGAAACAACCCTCCTTACTATCGGTTTTGGGTATGTTAAGAAACAACAGAGGAAGCCTAATTCACTTGCTTCATAAAGGCTTTTATGCTCACCGACAAACCTTATAATGTCTCTGCCTCTCTTTCAGAACATTGTCACGAAACCCCAGTCATCTTCCTCCTCTCTCTTAGCTTGTGGCACTGTGTTGTTTGGGGTTTATCATCTCCAGAGAATTGAAAGCAGTGGAATTAGAATGTCAAGAATAGCAGTGCCATCAGCACAGTACTTGTAAGCAGGCGACTTTGTAACATGCCAGTTATATCTCTCAGCCACAGAATTTACTGCATAATTCTTTATGCTTCCGTGCATCCGCACAATGTTTAGGAAAAATGTCTTTGAAATTCTTTCCCGTGAAAGCGTGGTTCCCATTGTAACAAAATGCCAGTGGTCAAGATATAGTAATGTTTTTTAATGGCCTGGGCCTCTGAAGTCCTACTTGTTTGCAAAATTCATCTTTATGAAATAGTGCATTCATTTCGGCACAGTCTGGCAGCAACTCAAGGACATCTGCTTACCTCTACAGTATTAAGCAGATAAATATTTTGTTTAGTACCCATTTACTGTATTTATTATTGTTTATGACTGCAAAGCCTTTCAATATTTATTACTCTGAAGTCACATTTGATGTAGCTTAATAGTTTGTTCAAATCAACAACAAATCAACAGCTTTCTGCCTTCCTCATGTTCATTCCAATTTTGAGTTTAAGGTATATTGCACTGAAGGGTAATGTACATAATTCCATTTTTCCCATATAATGTAAGTAGCACAGTGTTTATTTTCAACATTCCCATCACGTTTCAGGTGCTGATGAAGTGAAGGCAATGGTTTGATTGAGCTCTGGACCCTAATAAGCTATGATTTCATCACACTCTGTGACTGAAAAACTGAAGACTGTAAAGTTCAGTAATGAAAACTATTAGCTGCACTTTCATTAATAGAAAAGCAATTTTCAACTATTATAAAAAATATGAAGGGTATGGACTGCTAGTAACAAGAAATTACCCAACAATGTAATTTTCTTCTTTCTGTATCTTATCAGTACTTCATTCTGGGCTACAATGTGAAGCCTTATTCCCATTGGTAAGTAATTACTTGCATTGATAAACCTGCTGAATCCAGTGAGACTGTTTGTGCAGGCTAATATTAACTACCAAGAATGAAGAATTTACAATATGAAAACGTATATATATACACACACACACGATTGTCCAAGCATCTATATGAAGGCATTAATTACATTTACTATGTTCAGAAGAGCATATAAATCTCCATTAATACTCATTTTTACATATTCATCTATGTATTTTCAGTCCGCACAAGCTGAAGTTCAGAAAAGTACACACAATTTCTGTACATCTATTTGTACAGATTTTCTGAGGTAAGTAAAGAAAAGAATGCTTCAAGCCAGAAACATGATGTGCCAGAGGGAGGGAGGGAGGGGAGGGGGTTTCAAAATAATCCATTTGGTGGATTAAAATACAACCCTTCTGTATTGTTTCGTCCCAGACTTTGATGTGTTATTAATTATTTACACAGAAGAGAGAAAATATGCCACAGGGTTGAGGTGAGGAGGGTACGGCCATTAGGGTTAACCATGGGAAGGAGATGGAAAGAGCTGCTGGAAGAAGTATTTCAAACTAAAGAGCAGATTCAACTGAACGTTTCCTGAAGGCATTCTGATACACTCTCTCCCACAAATCTGGGCAGGAGCCTGAATATGGATTTTAACCGCTCTCCTGCAAGAGCAACATCAGGCTATTTAATAGCAGAAGAGGTGTATTGCATGGGGAAAGAGAAAATGTTCAAATGGATTATTGCCTGTAGCTCTCCAAAGAGCTTGAGCCACAAGGGTAGGAATGGATGTTGTATTTTCTGGCCAGATTCTCTTAGATTTGTGGATAAAAGGAGTGTATTTATGATGTGCCTTTGACTAAGCCTGGCAAACCTTGATAAAGGTTCAAAGGTTTCCTAGAAATTGGTTGCTACTCCAAACAATTTCTAGTTAGGTCCTTGAACCCATCTAACTGCATGCCCGAACTAGGACTGTTACAAGCAGTCTTAACATTTGTCACCTGTAAGGTCACAAACTGCACCACATAATTCCTCAGTAATTCCATTATTTCGTTCATTGATCTTCCCTCCTTCCAGAATAACTGTAAGAAAACTCACTGACCAAAGCAGCATTGACAAAGATCGTTGCTGGGTTTTGTTATTAATACTGTCATTAATGATATCATCTTCTCTCTTCAGGTAAAGTTGCTGAGGAAAATAAAGCAAATAGAAAATGTGCCTGCCTCCTGTCAGCCTTTTACGGCACCCCTATTTCACTGTGCTACAGCTGAGCTCTAAAATTCAATGTTTCGGTAAGAGAGGCTGAAGCCACATCATTCCAACACCTCAACCAACTCAATCAGCTGGAGCAATTAATTTAAATGAGCCAACAAAGCAGTATCTACTTCTAATTCAAACACAATTTTACATTGCATTATAGAACTCCTCTTCCCAAAACACTAAGGTGACCCTGATTTGCTTTATCAGACCCTAAAAGACTTTTCATCACATTGCATCCAATTTTTTAGAGAGATCTATAAAACAGTGCTGTGTATGGTTCATTATATTCAGGTATCCCTAAGAGCTGTCACCAGGTAAAGCTCTAAGTGATAATATGCTGAGAATCCTGGCCTTTGCAGTGGCATTTGTTGAAGATTCGGGGTACTAACACAGAAGTAAAGTTTTTTCCCCTCAGACCACAGAAAACCCCCTAAGAAAGTCACTCCTTTCTCTACTTCTTTTCTTCCAGTCTATGGCTATTGTATTTGGGCAGTTGTTTATATTTTACCTTGCATACAACAATAAAGTGGGTGAAAAAATACTCCATTCCTGTTCCAAAAGTTTTTGTAACTTAAATTCCCCAGCTGCTATCAAGCTCTATTGATTTCAATAGGGTCACTAAATGACAAACAACTAAAATTTGTGAGTAACAATGGCTCAACAAATACGTACATCTATAAAGAACAACTCTAACACAGCTTAGCATCAGTATTCCAAGTCAGCATCATTCTTAGCATAATAAATGACATAGTTAAAATAGAAGTTTCAAAGAATTTAAAGAATTTTCTGACTAGAGTGATCTTAATATTTTAAATCAAGTAGCATATTACACCTCAAATGACCCCATTGATTTAGATTAGATCACTTATCTGGAGTAAAGTGCTACTCAGTTTGAGTAGGGACATTGAACTAAGAGCCTCCAATAGTGCTTAAAATGAATATAATTTTGAGAAGGACCTTAGCTAAGCAAGAGCTAGCTCAAAGGACTCCTAAGAGAACAGCAATTAAGAGTAGCTGTTCATCTGACTTATTAACAAAACATGACTTGATTAACTGAATGTCAATGGACTTGATAGTATTAAGGCACTGGTTCTGTAAAATTATTTTTTTTAGCTTTGAAACGTCCACAGGAAAAAAGTCCTGAGGTTTGTTGATCTCGTAAATATGTTCACTTATACAAAAAAATCACTATCTATTTTATGAAAGGATACAGTCTTTCTAACACAAATCTGACACAGAGCGATAAAATAAAATTATTGTTCTTCTCCAGATTCTCTCCGTTTAAGAATTTTATGGGCTGCCTATTACCTATCACTTTTCCAGTATGAATGCTGTTCAAAATGAATTTGGAACATTTCTGTATGAAATGTAAGGCAAATAATTCCCCATTAGGGCCTTGGACCTTTATCCAACGTAGATGGTTAGAAAATGATGTATTTTGGAAATTAAAGCCTGCTTTAAATGTCATATTGCACTCAACATGAAACATTTTAATCCATTATAACTCTATTAAAGGTAACAAGGATACAAGATATCTGATTCTTGAAGCTTGCCAGAAAGTCAGATGGAAATTAAAAGCCAAATGTCTATAAATAAGGGAAGGTTTTATTCCTCCTACAACCTTGTCAACATATAGTTAAAGATAAATTTCTCGAACGCTGTCTACAGAAGTGGAAAATGCGTGGTTGAGAAACACACATGAGGAGGCAACGGATTGAAAAGTATTTCCAAACAGATAAAATGTAAAGACATTGTTAAGGAAACTTCTCTGTCTGACCAGCCAGGAGCCACTCTGGAGTCACCCTCCCACCACATGAGCTGGGACCGGAGCCCCTTCCCAGCTACACCCCCACATTCGCCCAGTCACACCAAGTCTCCTTACCAGCTCCGCCCTGGGCTTCCCATGGCAGAGTTCCAGACATTCAGAGCCTTAAAATAATTTAATCATGGTGCAATAACTAAACAACAGAATAACTAAATAAAATAATAGCTGAAGCTGGTGCCTTCAAGGAGGGACCCTGAGCAAAGGAACCTCTGGGCTTTTATAACCTCACAGTCCAAGCATGCCCAAGTCTGTGCAGTCAGCTCCTGCTGTCCCTGAGTGTCCGGTCCCCTGGCTGGGCCACAGGCCCCCATGCCCACTTGGGCTCAGGGTCCATTTCCTGGCCCTCAGAGCCCAGCCTGCAGCTCACACTGCATCTGCAACCCAAGGTACCTGCACTAAATGTAGTCCTCGACACCATTGTCAGACTGAAATCAGTAAACTCAAGTACTGTCAAAGACAATAGGACTATTCCAGTCTCTATACTCCTGATACCAGGAAATGTCAAGGCCTAAACTTCAATTTAACCTCAGTTGCAATCAGTTCCATTAAAATAAATGAACTGTACATGCACTGATTTGCTTCTTATGGCTTATTAGTTCTGCCAAATCCAAAATGAAAGCAGTGAAGGGGCTGGTTAGTTGAAGGGATTTGTAACAGGATGCAGGAACTAGGACATTAGCTCAAATACTATGCAGGTTGATAGAGACCAAATGTTGTCACCATCTGTTGGCGCCCTATGTGAAATCATTCAGTGGTTCCAGTCCAGGGACTTTACAAACTCAACAGATACCTGGCAAAAGTTAAAAATTCCCTAAGCCAAGTAACTTGAGTTAGAGTTTCCAAGCTTGCTGACTCAGCTGGGAAGCCAGTAAGTTGAAGACAGAAACCAGGACCTGAGAATCTCCCACAAAAGTAGTTCTGCACAGATGCCCATATGGGCCAAAAACCGGTAAAAGAAAAAACAAAATTAAATTTTCTCTGTGTAGAAGAGGCAATGTCGTTTTCAGAGAAATAATAATTATTTCTAAGTCATTATTTCATGCAAAACATTAGTGCCTTATTCAAGCACCTACGGCAGTATGCTGATTCTCGGAAGTGTTTTTGCATTTCGGGCAACCTTTAAAAATAACCCCCCTGTTCTTTAAATGGGGATCAAAACATTTGAAATAGCTGGCCTTAAGTCATTTAACAGTGTTAGAATGGACAGGAGTTTGGCTGCAAGTGCCTAGCATGCTTCTAGGCTAAAGTCTTTATTTCTTATTGGCTTCCTTACTAATACAATATTCCAGCTATCCAGTCTTACATTAACTTAGTTATTTTTAAGTGACGTTTATATTATGTTCCTTGCTAAATTGTGCATCTCATAATTTAATCTTGAAAAATCCTTAGAGAGCTCTCAAAAGTAGCCAAAACTTGTCTTAGAAGAAAGGTATAGCGTGCTGAAAATGAAAGCACTGCTAACTGCAAGCCCGCTAAAGTCACTGAAAAATGACCCACGCCCAAGGATGTGAGATGCTGGACTAAGATAAGCTGTTGCTATTGCTTGCAGCAGAAGGATGGTACTGGCGACACCACAATTTGCAGGGTTTGCTCAGAGACATCCTCTGCTGAGAATAGGTAATTGTATTATGGGCAGTGCGCAATGAAGTTTAATTTTGCTTGCTTGCAAAGGTAGTGAAGAGTAAGAAGTTCTGTGGCATACATGCTCTCCTACTAATTACCCAACTACTAATATTTAGCAGACCAAATATTCTTGTGGCAGCATTTCTGAATGTTTTTGAGTAGACAGACATGGGCTATAGCTGAAGAAAAATAGAAAGAGCACAGTTTCTTAGAGATGTTACATCCCGAAACGCAAAAATAGCAACCATTCTTCTTGTAACAAAAATGAAATCAAATGAAATGCAAGAGATGAAATCTTTGGAAAAACACCAAGCCTCCCTGAAGCACATGAATCCACCCCTGAAGCAGCTGTTCAGAGGCATCTCAGAAGGAGACCTGGCACAGGGAAGAACCGATGAGCAAGTTGCATACTGACTGCAGTCTTGCGGCATTGTACTACCATCTCCCTAATTCCAAGCGTGAACGAAACATCAGGATATTTCATTTGATATACAAACCAAATTTTAAAGCCAAAGCTAGTCTTCACCAGCATTATTTGTACTCAAACCTCCAAAAAGTATCAGGTAAAAGAGGAACACGATATAAAAGTCTCTGCTTGGTTGTCCCAAGAAAATAGGAACCAGGAAGCAGCTACAAATGATACTTTATTTGGAGAGTTTTCCCAATCATTATCCCAAGGATTGCCTTTGGAACATCAGTGTTTACTCACATTATCAAATCCGTGCATGAAACAAACAGTGTTTAATAGGGGTACACAGACACAGCTGTATTTGTACTTGACTCTTTAAGGTTATTAGACCATTATAATAAGAGCTAACAGGGGCCAGCCAGGTTGGGCCAATTCGCTTCCTTCCCACTTCTTTCTGTTCTACTACATAATAGATTTTCAACTGCGGCCTGGCACAGAAACACTACATGCTTTGTCATTATGATAATTGCTGTCATTCTTCTTTGCAAAGTCCTTATGCTGTTGTTTGTAATCAACAATCCTCCGCCAGCTTCAGAGGATAAAGAGCTGCAGTGCAAAATATGCATCCTAATGCTTTTCACTGGGTTACATAGTTAAGTAATTAGAGACCGTGGTTTAACCACTGGATTCCACAACAACGTTTGGAGACAACCTGACAAAAGAGTTTTGGGCTCCAAGCTATTCAATCATCTCCCCAGGGACTAACTCAAGTGTTGGCTCTGACACTCCATATGCCAGCGCTATCAGCTATAACTTAATTCACTTGTGTACGCAAGAAAGGTGAGCAGTTAATCACCCTCTGAAGACTAACCCAGCTTTAATTAGTGCAGTGATTTTGTGTAGGCCACTCACTTCCCAAGGTCTGGCTGGAGGAAATTACGATTGCTTTTAATATTCTGAAGTGAAGATCAGCATTCAGTAGTTTGGAAAGCCTTACTTTAACACAGTACTTTACAGTAACGTACACAAAGATGTCAAGAATCCTTCAAAACTGTAACTAATACCAATGCACGTGGAAAATCATTCTGTGAAGAAATGTGCTCAGAGATAACCCATTTTTCAACAAGCTTTCTTATAAGTTTGCTCGAAAAAACCCAGCCCAAAGTAAAGCAGAACATTTCCCAAGAAAAGAAGGGAAAAAACAACGTTTCAAATACACTAAACACCAGTCCTGCAGAATGAGCTGCAGCACACCAACTTGGAAGTTTTGAGGACTCCTGCGCTACAGCATTTTCTTACGGCATTTCTGTAACATAAAACACATTTCTAGGTATGCTTCTGCATCTCACACAAAGATTGATTCCACTGAAGACACACAAATATTAAGACAGGGATTGCATGTTCTTCGACTTGAAATTTGTTAACTTAAATTTTAAAAGTCATAGGAAGGCTCTCTGCCTATTCATGTAACAAAAAACAATAGGAAATTAAGAATCATTATTTAAATGCAGAAGGGTTTGTTCACATCCTGTTTAGTTCTCAGAGGACACTACCTACTCACATGCTGGAGCCTCAGTAAGAAGGCTATTCAATGAGAGGCTGGCTTTGTGATGATATTGCCAGCATTTGTAATAACAATGCAACCTAAACACTGCAATTAAACAGAGTAGTATTTTTGGAATACCCTGCTGTTCTAAAGTGCATTGTGAATATTAACATATTCCAGTAAATTAGTTTGCACTCATTATCATAAGCAATTACTTACTGTTTAGATGCTGCTGATATTAAATTGGCAAGCAATTTGCAAGAACTAATACATAGCATAAAAAACTTTTCAAAATTCTAACAGTATGAAAAGACAAGTGTTTCTACTAACACAGTCCCTTACATACAGATGTCTCTCTCTAAAAAATTCTGTGTCTCTTTTCCTATCAGTTATCTTTTTTCAGCAGCAAGTGGATAACTAACTACCTGAGGCTCTGTGACAAACTCTTTATAAACTTCGTTTTGATTCTGTGGAGTAAATCATAATACCTCAGGCCAAATGCGACAGTAACATCTCATTCACACCAAAAAAAAAGTGCTTTCATGCTCATTTTTGAAAATAATAGTTTAGAAAGTATATCAATGTGAAGTTTAGTTCTTTGCTCTCAAAGCTATTACTTTCCTGATATCACACTGTCAGATGGTGAGGGTAAATCAACACCTTTGTCCTCAAGATACAGCCAGGAACACAACAAGGCGTGGAGAACCTGTCCTGCTTTTAGCAATAACGACAACATAAGCCTATTTCTCTTCAGTCTGAGAGAGCAGTAATCCCAAAGGAAATAACCTCAAAAATAAAACCCCAAGTTAGGAAAGAACCAGGACTACTTTTCTGAAGGACACTTAGTCAATGTGACAGACATTCCCAGCCTGGTGTTCTGCTCAGCCACAGAAAATGCGCAGATCAGGTAGCGTGAGCCAAAGATAACCCAAAGAGCTTTGTGGGGAGTCTAAAACAAGGGGAACAATTTCCTTTGTGCCTTAGTTTGCATCTTGGCCCCAAGTTTCAAGTGAGAAACACTGAAAGTCTTTTTTGGCTTACATGACACCACTGCTCAGGTTGCTGTACATGCAGAGATCATGCCAGAGCACAAACAAGGATGGGGGCCAAATGAGAGGGTGTGGAATAGCTGTGCTATGGTGCACTTTGTGCCAAAGTCTAGTTGGCAAGGTGGTGATCAGCCAAAGGTTGAACTCAACGATCTTAGAGGTCTTTTCAAACCTAAATAGCTCTGTGAATAGGTTATCCCTTCCCCTGAGTCAGCCTGCATAGCCAAGGAGCAAAGATCCAGCAGCCAACTGCGCTATCAGCCATCAAGGACCTCAAAGCTGTCCCTGTAGATAGAGGATGGGCAGGCTGATCCTTATGCTCCTGGTGAGCTGAAAGATCTCAATACATCTAAGGGGAATTTCAGTCCCATGTTTCAGTGAGACACTCACTAAGTCTGATCTGGTAGGATTAAGCACCTATTGAAACCACAGCCTCGGCTGAGGGTATGAGACTGCAAACTACTCGTATGGGTGTTGTGCCTATCTTTTTATGCAAAATTGCCTTTAATGCAACTGTGAACCTTAATGGGGACCTTGGGAATCCAGCATAACATAAACAAACCACAGTAGTTTAAGTAATTCCCAGAATACATTTCTGAAAGTATAACTTGTGATCTCAGGTCTCAATCTTTCAAGCTATGTTTCAGTCTGGAACCAATTACTATAACCATCTTATCTTGCAAAATACACCAGACTGTAATAGAAACACTAATGCACCCTTAACTCCAGGAGCTCAATGGTCCCTGTCTGCTGTGCTCAACTTTGTACTCTGCTGTTATAGATTATTGGGTTGAAAATACCTCTGCTAAAAATAGGCATAACTTTTGAAAATAGTTTAGTCAGTTCTTAAACATATTTTATCTTATTCAAAGATGGAGCACTTGTAGCACTTTTCTTGCCACTACCTTTAAAAAAATACGTTTCTAAATGATTATTTTTTTAAAATCAAATCTTCCAATTAACTTAGTGAGGTAAAACCACAGACTCTTGCAGCTAAAAATGATGTGTGCCTTGGTCACTGAAACAAAGTAATGAAGTTCTCATCTTATTAGCAAACCCAATGTTTTGTACTTATTGACCTTGAATAGAAAAAAAAACCATTCAACAACTGGTTGTAATGAGAGCAGGGCTTCAGTCACTTCATATTTCCCCTTTCATCAATCCTCCATTCCCTCCTTCTTCTAATCCTAATCTGCAAGAGTTCTGACAAATTCTTTGGTTTCTAGCAATGTGGCAGCCATCGTGAGCAGCTCTCAGAGCCACGGGCCATGTCTCCAAACAATTCTCCCTCTTCTGCTGGGGGAAAAAAACACCTTACAGCTGACGTTCAATATCGGTGTCCTTAAGCTACTAACTCTTTGTAGGCTAAGAGAGAAGGAATGGAAGCATCAAATTACATTTTGATAAATAAAAGATGATGCATAACAGCATACAAGGAAAAACAAATTTTGCACAAATCCCAAAAGAGCTATTTCTACATTTTCTGGAGAAATCCCAACTCATCTACATTCAGGATCCTGGCTGTACACGACATTTAGACACAAGATTGTTAAACTAGAGCTATAATGAAAAATGCAGGAATATTTCCTTAAACAGCAATTTCTATTCATTCCAATTAAACCTCCTTAATGTTTGTAGACCCAAACATGGCGTTGTCATATCTATATTACACAAAATCTTAGCAGTGATGAAAAATGTCATGTTTCATGAACAGAATTCCTCCCTAAAGCCTCATAATCTAATAATATCAAAAATTAAGGGAATCTGAACTTTTACTAAGAAAGAGCAGATTGTTAGAATTAACAGCTGAAATGAGAATTTGTATATGTGACCCCAAAATACCCTAAAGTCACCTTAAGAAATAAAATTTGCATTTACAAATGCAAATAACAAGGCATCTTTATGTTCCACAGCAGCTTTTCAGCCGTTCTCAAACTAAAATTTACATGTGAGCAGTTCCCTACACAGATCAGGTGTGGGTTTAAGGGACAGCCGAGGGCAAACACATGCCACAAATAAAGGTACAGAAAAGCTTTGGATTAGAATTACACTGTGTCCCTCCAACAGTAACATCAACAGAATGAATCTGACACTTACAAGAGGGTCACAAGAGGGCACGACCAAGGAAGAAAATGTTGCGAAGTGGTTAAAGTTATCCTGTGAGCCTCTTCATGCTTATGCAAACATGGAGCACATTTAAAAAGATGTTGGACCTAAAGAAATTAGAATTGCTCTAATTGTTGAGCTGGTTGCTGGAGAAGTCTGCTGTTGTTAGCTCAATATGATAAACTTGACATAATTGTTAAGCGCAGCCAAATCACATGCAAATCCTCTGAACGCATGTCAAACAAGCCCCGATCCCTCAAATCCCAGACTGTGTTATTCCTGTGTCATCCCTCTTCCCTAGGTCAGCAGTAGTGTCCAAGAGACTTAGTGGTACCCTGCTTCAGGAAGCTGATGCAGCTCAACTGATGCCTCTTCCTCCTCTGGAATAGCCTGGATGGCCATATCTGAGTGCTGTGGACTTAAGCTATCAGTGCACTCTTCTCCTTGCACCTCTGTCACTCAAATATTTTTTGGATGTTTCATCTGCTCTAGGGATTGAACTCATTGTATAAGACAAAAATGATAAAGAAAGGATGAAAGTCACAAAACTGCAGATAAACAGAATCCACAAGGCTCCACAGTAATGCAAACATAACTGATTGTCCGCTTCTACAAAACCTACCTAATTGGAGCTGTTATCAAAATGAAGGTCATGTTAAATGGTACTAAGCACACCCTGTACTTAAACTGATATTCATGTTAACGTTCATCAAAGTAATTTCTGTTTTAAAAGGGATGATTATTTAGTACCATTATCAGTCTCAGCCTCAATATACTATGCTGTCACTAATATGCAGAAACCTCAGCTTCAGAAAAAGAATCATTATCTCAAGTGCTGAGTCAGTATGAGCTCTGTATCTTGGACAAAATACAGACTGCACAGAAAAAAACCCATTCTGTTTGAGCAAGACACTGTGCCCCTTAGTCTTCCCTTCAGTTGACGTGGTGACCTGGATCCTTCATCAATAACTCAATTTATTAATTCTGGACAGCATATAGTAAACTGCTTTCTGGAGCAATTTGCACTGAGGGAGGAGAGCTATTGAGGAACTTTCTCCTCCTTTAAAGAAGACACTTTAGCTGTCACATCCTGTATAACAATCAATGTCTCCCCTTGCTTCTTTCAGCTGCTTTCCAAGCTGGCAGTCTTAAGAAAGCATTTTCAAAAGAAATCAAACTGGTGTGTTTTCCTCATGTTCTCCTATGCAAGGTTTTATAAGGGAATAAAGTGCCATTTCATCTGAAAAGATACTGTGAACTATTATATTTTGGGATTTTTTGCCTCAATGTGTTTCATTTATTTACTTGCACTCGGGACAGACAGTAAAAGAACAAGAAGCCTGACCTTTGGACAACTGTCAAAAAGCCCAACTCTGCAACTACAACAACCAGTGTGACCTTCTTCTCTACCTTCAGCAGCCAACAATCACACACAAGGAAGGAGAAAAAAGCAGCCTGGCCTGTGGAGAAAACAGGACTGGGTCAGGAAACAGAGCCTGTTCTCAAAGCACTTAAAGATGAGCACTTTGTGAACCGTCTCAGAGCGTCTGGGAACTACCAGCTGAATTCCAGAGCTGCTCCCTGTGATGCCCTGCCAGCAGCAGCTGCCGGTTTTGCCAGAAGAGATTTATCCACGTTTCTGTAGCTCTGTCTCTGTCACCTCGGACTGGATATCGCGTATCATCTGTCTTTCTGAGGGCACCATAAACACCTTATTATTTACTCCTCCATAATCCATATCCAATTTTCACAGCTGCATGTGTACAGAGCTGGCAGGAAGGATTTTGAGGGTATGGCTCCATGCACAGAGAGACCTGAGAGTTTCCAGTCTTTACCCAACACACCACTACAAACCAGGGTAATTTCTTCCCAGCAGCACATTCACTGCAGCAAGTGGGCTGCATTAGAGGCCAAAGTTTGCTTCCAACAGATTTCCAAGGTCAAGATGACCAAAAAGAATATGTTGCAGCAGTGCTGGGAAGTAAAACGCAAAGTGGATATAAATGAAGAGGAAACCTATCATGACTACTGTTAATTCTCAATAGCTCTACACTCCAAGCAAAATACAAGCAGCATATGTCAGTCATGCTCTTAGAAATAGAAACAGCCACTGTATTTTCTGGCTCCTTTCTATGCTGCATCAAAAGTGGCTTGGTTTTATTAGGAGAAATATATAGTGCAATATCCTATGCTGTGCAATATGCTTCACGACTCAGAGGGCATGTGGTTGATTTTATTGATTCAGTTTCCACCCTACTGTAACCCCATTATTGCCAGCAGAGCACTTGGAAACTGCAAGCAGATTCTAGATTGATAGACTCTGATACTTCTAATTTTCTAAAGTATACAGCTAGCTTTATTTCTTTTCCTTTCCTTTTTTTTTTTTTTTTTTTTTTAATTTGGATTTTCCTTTCTAATAAACCCACTGCTGTGGGACACCTACTCAATGGTACTCTAATAAAAAAGGGACAGAATTCATTCCATTAGAGGCATTTATTGGTATTATTAGGATTTTACAACACGATAGCATAATCTATCCTTTGCCTGAAGTAAACACTCTTAAAGGAAAGTCCACGGGGAGAGTAAAACTGAAGCGTTTTTTAAAGTGGTGAATACTAATCAGATATATAGCTGGGGGAAAAAATAATGTCATAACAGGAAGATACAGCAAGCAGGCCACACGACAAGCACGATACCAAGGAATCAAAATATGACTGCATAATATACTTCGGAGCAATAAGAGGGGGAGAAGAAATCAAGGACAAACTGGCAGGAGGAAAATATGACTGTCACTATTAGGAGCTAGAGAAGAAAATCAGGACGGAAAGGTGAAGATTTGAATGCTTGCACTGAAATCAGCACAGTGGGAAAGACGAGCCAGAGATTTCCCAGCTTGTGTCTCCAGGCTCTGTTACAGCTCAGGAAGAGACTGCCAGGGTTTCAAGCTAGCACTCACCTTGTAATGATTGGAGGATGCCTGGATTCTTATGGATCTTGTTGGAAATGGTTATGACTGTGTTGCAGGACACCTAGACTGTTCATCACCATACCTCTGCTATTGAAACAGGTCCAGCCTTTCCTGTAATCTTCTAGCTCTTTATTCTATGGTTTTTTCTACATTTGTACTGGTCTCGATGCTATCGGATTCTTGTCCACAGAAACGTTAACTACACTTAAGGCTTCTATAGAAATACTTGGTAGTAATGCAGCCAGTCATTTACTGAGCTCAAAAGCAGAACTGTAGCATAAAGTGCACAATAACACTGTCTATTTAGATTGTGTGAGATAATAGCCTCATAAATTGTGACTGTGGTTAAAGTCATCAACACTGACTCTTTCTTAATAGGCCTTATTACGAGGTCAGTAATAGAGGATTAGGAAAAAAATAGTGTCTATAGCCTCTACTTGCTTAGAAGTCAGGTTTCCCACTTAGTACTAAACCAAAATAAGAAGAAAAAAAAAAGCCATACTGTACATATTCACCGGTTTCTGAAGTATTAGCAAATACCATTTAAGAAATCTTTACATTTCTGCCTATTTTCATTTTATTAAATTAATATGACAAAAGCAAAGGCATTCAAAGCAAAAGTATTGACCCCAGAGACTGTTTCTTTTCTCAGAAACACCAAAGTAAGTTAGGAATACCTCATCTGAAGACAACTGAAGAGAAACGACCACACTGAAATAAGAAGAGATTGTCTCCAGAACTGTAAAACTGGAAGCACCACTTGGAAGGGGTGATATATCCTGTGCTACCTGCCCGGGGTAGACACAGATACAACAGAATGAAGCTGAGATGAAGTTGCCCTCTCGGAGGAAAGGTGTGGAAACACATCTCCAAGAGTTGTGTCTCCCTTTGTTGCCTTAGCTCTTTCCTAAAGAGCTAACTGGCAATGAAAAGAATTCCTCCCTGGGATGCCCGACTGCCTGTCGCTAACTTAAACAAAATGCCTAAAGTCTAGATGCTTGTTCCAGATGAGACGATTCACACTTCCTCAGTAAATCCCAGAGCTACTTACGCTGGTTAAAAGCGGACAAGAACACTGCCAGCAAGTTCAGCCGCATGGGGTGGGGCTGATTTTCTCTGCTAACACAGGTGAGAGAGGAGGAGCAGTTCAGAGGACAGTAGGCAGCAAAGGAGAAATTCCCAAATTGTTGACAAAAAAAAAAAAATTATACCAACTACAACTTGTGATAAATAATTATTTAGGCTTTGTTAACTGATCATCAGATGCAGACAGGCACTAAGAGCAGAAAACCTGTTAAAGGGGACACACAAAAGATTTGCTCTACGCCAGCCACGAGTTTGTACATTGTGAAGCTTACCATTAATTTTGTAACTCTGAAACTTTAACTAAGAATTAGCTCTTTCAAAGTAGTTTGTAAAATTCTGTAGCTCTGATTGATTTGCAAGCATTTTTCCTTTCCTTTCAGTCCGTGTACAAGTAATAGACAGCATGGGGACCATGCTGCTAATCAATCTCATCCTCAAGCCACATCAATCTTGGACTCGTATCAACCCGATTTTACCTAAGCTAAATCACTGCTTCGACAAAAAAGCCAGAAGATAAATACTTGACGAGGAGTAAGGTGGTACATGAGACTTCCCCTGTGACCTGGGAGAAGTCCAGAAAAAATGCCCAGTGGGACACAATAACAGCTAGAAAAAAACTTGCTGGTAAACAAAAAAACAAAAAACAACACAACAAAAATGTCGTTTGGTAGTAAAAGCGAATTATCATATTTGCCCAACTTCAAAGAAGGTAGAATGTCTCTAGAGACACATTTGCATTGCACAGCCCTATTAAAATTGATGACAACTATTATTTAAGGAGAATCAGCCTCTGTGTTTCCTAAAGGGGAGAATGCCACATGATGAAATGTGCATAAGAAAACAGAAGACAGTAGCTAACTCCAGGCATCAAAGTCAAGTGATCTGTGTAGGATCATCAACAGTCCAAAGAAGGAATTTCACTCTCCACAGAAGATTATTCAGAGCACCTGTAGTTTGGACTATGTCCAGGATATATATAAGGGGACTCCAAAGCCCCGAATTGGGCCTATATATCAGAGCTCCAAAGTTAAGACTGTGAGCATTGTCAAGATATTCATAGGCCCAGGCCGTGTTCCTAGTGGGAAAGGTGTAACTGTCATGGAAAAACACAGGTGCTCTACTTTCATGATCCGGCTTATCCCTACTAGATCAGGAGATTATAAATTTCACATAGTGCATTAGGAATTAAATGCCCACCTGCATGCTAAGAAGGAGTAATAAAGTCTTAATCATTTTTTTTTGGGGTAATGAATAGGGATGAAACATTTTCACCAGCAGCAGTTAGCATCTAATTTAAGTACATCACTGAACTGTCTTGCTCTTTGCAGTTGAAAAAGAGATCCAACAGCGGTGATGAATGACTGCAGATGAGTAGGTACATTAAGCCTACACACACTGTGCATCCTGAGCTGCTGCTGCTGTTTGTATTTACTATAAACAGAAAAAAAAAAATCAAGAGAAGAGGGTCTGGGAGAAACAAAAAATGGGGAAAGTGCAGTGTGAGAGAAAGTGTATTACACTGCAAACAGAATCAAAGAGAAATCCAGCACAGCCTGAGAATGGAGCAGGAAGGGGGGACCTGAAGGCATTCCTTTTGTATGTGAAGCAAAGTTAATTACTGTGAGTTTCAATAGCAGAAAGAAAGAGTATTTCAAAGCCCAACAAGATACGCTGAACACTACCTGTGAGGTATTACAGGATTCAAGGATTGACCAGAACATCAAGACTGAGGATTCTGAATTGCAAAACAAAACAAAACAAACAAACAAACAAAACACAAAATAAAAAGAAAAAATTAACACCTGATTAAATTAAGCAAGTGGAATAGAAGCTGGGGAATAGCTGGAAAGCATGGAAAGTAAAGGGGGAAAGAAGAATAAGAGTTGTTAGCTAGCAAGATGAAAGATAGATCTATAGACAGACAGAGGGATAGACAGAAGTAAAAAAATAAAAGCATCATAGAAACTGTATCTATGGCAACACTGAAATAGAAATTAGTAGACATTTTTCTGCATTTGAAGTCTGAAGGTTGGAAGAAAATCAAGCCACGTTGCCAGCTATTTTTCTGCGGTCTGCATTATAGAAAACATGTCAGGAGACAGAAAAGAGAATATCAATCAGGTCAGAAGAAGGGAAATAGAACATCCTTCTTGCTTCCCTAATAAGCTTCACTTTCTAGTCCTTATTTTCTAAACCAGGGATGTGTACATTTTTTCAATAAAATTATTTTCTTCTAAGAGATAATGGCTAGATTTGGGGGATTCAATTTGATTTAAAATAATGTAGGTTTTATATGAATTGTACCAATCATATTAAAAAAAGGTATTTAATTAATCTAAAGAATAAAAATGATTGGTTTCCTTTATTGCCTTTTCTCTCAAAATGCACATCAGAACCAAACATTTTTATTTGCACACTGTCAAATTTGGTCCCTATATATATTTTCAAAATTTGTTAGGTAAATGTATGTAATTACTGACATAATTTATAATCTCTTATAAAATGCCACAATATTTTCCACTAGAACTTTGTTCCTCCCATGTATTGTGCTGCTCATATTTTGGGCTTTCTCTAACCTGTTATCATTCGTACTTAAAAGGTAAGGCTTGATTTTCCACTGCTTTGTTCTTTGTTCAGTCATTTATACATGAGCAAGTGGGTGTGAAGTGCTGGCAGATGTGTCAGGCTGTGTTGCACTGCTTCTAACAACTACAGAAGGAGAAAGGCACTGGATACTTAACCTCACCACTTCTGTTTCAACAATTAGGCACTAATATTCAAGATTCACTTATAAGGCTGTTTAACCAAAGCCATAGACTTGGAAGCTGACTGTCAGGCATATATATCAATAGAAGGACGCTGTAATGGGATTTTTAATCTATCCATTGAGAAGGAAAAAAGGTCCAAATTGTTGGTGAACTGAGAATGAGGAAAAACATAATTCCAGATGAAAAAATAAATTCATGTCCGGAGCTTCAAAAGCTCTGGATTGTATCTTAAGCATCAGTATTATTTTAATACGTTTCTGAAATAAGTACATTCCATAAAATGTCTGTTCAAATTCTAAAATGAAGTAATTCTTCACTTGGACAACATTATTCAAAGGAACAATCTGACAGAAGCAACTCAAAACTTCCCTGCATTATGAAGTACATCTCATGCACATAATCCATGAATAAATTACATTCCTGGGTCCCTCAGAGGATCCCACATTGGATAAATCTGCTCTCCGTTGTTCAAAGTGCTCTTCCCCAGTTCGGCTCAGAGACATGCCTCCAGTGCAATATTGCCTCAGACTGTGCTGACAGTGATCCTGATTTAAGAGCTCAGGACTCACAGCATTTCCAGCACATAAATTTTAAAGCTACAGATAGTACCCCTAGAAAGTGTCAAAAAATGTTGCACCTATACACAAAAATTGTTAAGCCTGTATTCTGAGGAACTGTAACGACCACACTAATGCTATAATTCCAAATATTAATGTTTCAAATTTCTCTGCTATTTTAACTGAAGAACCTCTTCATAAAATGTAAATTCTGCAATAGAGAAGTCTCTAGAAACTTGTGAGTATAAACTAAAAGCCAGTGGAAACACAGAACATGGGAAATAAAACTGTGGATACAAGGACAGTGAGGATAAAATCCATAACTCTTCGAAAGAAGGTAATGGAACAAGAAATCAAGATTTTAAAAAAACATTAATAATCTGTATGAAATTCTGAGCATGTGGAGAATGTATCCATATAAGACACTGGAGATGGTTTCTTCCTACTCTAGAAATTAATGCGGCTCTTGAGAGTTTTCCTTGGCTCCAGAAAAAGAGGAACTAAGAAATTACCATGCTTATTGATGTTGAGAAATTATTCAGTAGGAGAAATTATAACCCTATGATAATAGTCATGCCTGTACATAATGTCAGCCTGGGTGTGATATGAATCCTCACTGCAGAGATTGAATAGAATTTAAAGCAACGGTGAATATTTCAAAATGTGCTGTTGAAGACAAGCACTGTGCATCCCTTCCTGGGAGAAATTGCCATGTGTCTAGGTCATGTCCTCATCCCTGTCCACACCACTACAAGCTCTTCAGCTGTGCTCAGCCCTCATCAGCTGATGCGCACTGAAGAAGCCGAACTGGATGTTAATGACCCATCATTCATAAATCTGCAGAGCTGGCTTCAGTGCACAACATTCCAGGCTGGATTAAAAGACACCTCTAAATCCCTGGAATGTATTTCATGTGGAGCCTCCCCTGCACTTGCCACGTTACACAGTGAGATTGAGTCATCATTGTGACTATGATTGTACCGTGAGCAGTGTATTCAAATGCTCTAGTTAAACACAAATCTTAACAAAACAAAAGCAAAAACAAACTTTCAAACCAAGTACAGCACATCATTTTCCCATAGCCGTGTAAGCAGCTGTTTCCAGAGTGCTGCATCCAGCACTAGGGCCCCCAAGCACAGGAAGGATATGAAGTCTAGAGTAGCAAGTCAAGAGGAGGGCTGTGAAGATCACCAGAGGTCTGGAACAGCTCTTGTATGAAGGCAGGCTGAGAAAGTCAGAGTTGTTCAGCCTGGAGAAGAGAAGCTCTGGGGAGACCTTTTAGAATGTTCCAGTACCCAAAGGGGCCTGAAAGAAAGCTAGAGGGGACATTTTGATAATGGAATGTAGTGATAGGACAAGGGGTAATGGCCTTAAACTGAAAGAAGGTAGATTTATCAGATATTAGGAAGAAATTCTTTGCTGTGAGGGTGGTGAGGCACTGGTACAGGTTGTTGTGGATGCCCCAACCCTGGAAGTGTTCAAGGCCAGGCTGGATGAGGCCCTGAGCAACCTGGTCTAGTGAAAGGTGTCCCTGCCCATGGCAGAGGATTTGGACCCAGATGATCTTTAAGGTCACTTCCGATCCAAACAATACTGTGATTCCATGACATCATTCTATGATTTGAGCAACTCTTATTTGAATCGCACAAAGGAGGATGCATAAATCACCAAAGAGAAACTCCCTCTCACTTTGTACCCTTGCACACATTTGTGTCACATGAAGTTTATACAACAATTGCTGCAAAGATACACAGTACAACGAGCAGCTGAAAGCTTCTGCTTCTGTTCTGAATAATTTATCAAATGCTTAGTTGTACTTTAGAGATCTCTTTTCATAAGCTCAGATTACAGCACTAAGGGTCATGGTGTGACTTCCCCATGCTCACACTGATGAGCCATTATTCATACAACTAACCCTACCGTGACAAAGCCGAAGTGCAGCTCTAAATACAGGGCAGTAAACTGAAATCAGAATTTCTGATGCTCTTCTGGGCACCTATCATTCTGCAACAAATATGAATGAACCAATTTATTTGGTTATTTTCGCACGAGGGAGCTCTTCCTCATTCACATCACTTAGGAAGTTTAAAAAGCTGCATTTTGACAGACTTTGACTCACATGTATTGAACAGTCTCCCTTTTAAAAGCAATGTTCTACAAGTAGGTTAGCTCAAAAGATGCCTTCTATTTTCACAATAAATGCTTTTGCTATGCAGAAGAGGCAAACATCAGCACATAGCCTCAGAGAAGAACTACTTTCTACTCATGTGCGGCACCTCCAAGCAGCAGGAAAACAGATCTGCTTCGGCCTAGATTATGGTGTTAACTTTGGAGTGTGGGGGATTTTGGTGCTTTTCTTAAATAAAGGTACATCAGTTAGTGTGCAGAAAGAATCCAGAGACGAGAAAAAACTGGAAGCACTATTTCTCTACTGCTTTTGTAAGGATAAACCCAGAATATTAATAGAAATATTCAACCTGACTGCAAGCACCAACACTGGTAGCTGGACCCAGGACTGTAATGGTTCCCAAGGAGCTGTTACAGCCTAACTAGTCTGTGATCCCTAAATTAAGAAAGATTTGCATGACTAGTTTAACAACTCTGAAAATGTGGTTATAGTCCACCAAATCACAGTTCCAGAGCATCAGAGCCTCAGAGACAGAACTGGCTCCTGTGGAGTACCTCCTGTTACTGGAGAATATAATTGCTATTATCAAATCAGTGTACAACATACTAATTAATCAGTGAACTATAAAGGTAAATATTATGTCTACCTGAATCCCCATGGCCTGTACTTGTAAAATTAAATTCACTAGCGCACCATGTGGCTGTATTGCCTTTTCAGTAGGAGACAGATCATAGAATCATGGAATGGTTTGAAGGGACCTTAAAGATCATCTTATTCCAACCTCTCTGTCATGGGCAGGGACACCTTCCACTAGACCATGTTGTTCAGAGCTCCATCCAACCTGGCCTTGAACACTTCCAGGGATGGAACCACCCCAACTTTTCTGGGCAACCTGTGCCAGTGCCTTACCACCCTCACAGTGAGGACCTTCCTCCTAATATCTAACCTAAACCTACTGACTTTCCCTTTGAAGCCATTCCCCCTTCTCCTGTCACTACACGCCCCTGTAAAAAGTTTCTCTCCATCTCTCTTGTAGATCCCCTTTAAGTACTGGAAGGCTGCAATTAGGTCACCCCAAAGCCCTTTTTTTACAAGCTTCTCTCAGCCTTTCCTTGTAGGGGAATTGCTCCATCTCTCTAACCGACTTAGGGTCCCTCCTCCGGACTCCAACAGATCAATGTCCTTCCTGTGCTGGGGACTTCAGAGCTGGATGCACTATGTGATTTTTCAAAAAAAGAAAAATAGAAACCGTATGTCAGGGCACTGAACCCTACACAGGCAATTTTAACACATGCTTTTTATGAAATCACTGCAAAGAGCAACTTCGGTGATTGAAGTTCCATCTTCACTTTGGTAGATGGAAGAATTCAACTCTTTCAATCTACAGTCTGCACTTCTTCAGTTACAAAGGATTTTTGACCTTAGAAAAATCTTGCTGTACTGGTTCTTGATATAGCAGCACAATACCACCATGTTAGTAATAGTTACACTAATTTCAGAGGCAAAAGTGTTTGTTTCCCATGGAAATAAATTAATCAGTGTGCACAGGACTGAGGTGAGGTTTAAACCTTTCTCTGTTCATTCAAAGCTTTTTTAGAGAAATACCAATATACTCTGTTTTTTTGATCAGAAACAAAAAAAAACCTGGTTTTGTTAAACAATTACTTTTTGTTAACTTCGCCATAAATTTAATTTCAAAGTGGCTATGCCAGATAAAATGCTCTATTTCTGGTTCACACATGTGATAATATAGAGGAGGGCATGGCAGGTGGAAGACAGACACTTCCACTGCCACCTCCCTGTCTTTTCCCCATGTGGGTTGCAGAGAGAAGCCTGTTCAGAAGCCACTTAAATCAGACCAGCACCCTATTATTCACAGAGGCAATACATTGTCATTCGTGTCACAACAGGAACAGGGAACAGAAAAGCTTCACTACATTTAATACTGCCAAGTACCATCACCCAAAAGACTGACAACAATTCCAGATAACTGACAATCAGTGTAATTTTCCTATTTCAACCATCTTAAAAATAGACCTTCAGCTTCGAAAATGTTCATCTTGATAGTTTTTTGAACAAGTTGTTGCAGAGATCATTTGTCCTGGACTTGTCCACATGGTACTTTTCTCTCTTCTCAATGTTGACAATGATCTGTGCAGTGTAAAAATCTCCCTTTTTTAAACTTCTTTGGCAATTTCAAATTGCTAGTGCAAAATGTAATTCCTAAATCAGTCTAAGGAAATCAACTTGTTTAAGCTAACCTGGTCTTACCATCGTGCAACTTACTGCCAGGAGAGTGTATTCATGTACATTATAATATATACTTTTATTAATCTTATTGGAATTAAATCCACATAGTGGAAAGGACTGAAATCCACTTTTTTTTTTTTTTCTTTAGATTTAGCATAACTTTTTCTGGTGTTTCAGTAATCTAGTACAGAAAGATGTAGTTTTCCATACTGTACACTGCTAATTTTCCTGGTAGCAATAATAATGAAATTGGACATTATAGAGAAAGGTGTCTGTATAAAGTAAAACAGGCTAAAAGATGGAATCAGTCTCAGGAGGAACAATTTTCACTCAAATGACCCTAAAATTTGTATTGTTAAAATTTGGATAAACAGAGGGGGAAAAATAGCAATACAGGGGGAAGCCTGTCAGCTGTCTTCACACATGTGAAATAATTTATAAAATCTGTTCCAAGATTCATAGATTTCATTTCTGTAAAGAAGAAATTATTGAATATTTTGTCTGTCATAACAACAGCCCCCGAAACCATTTTTGTCCAATTAGTTCACTCCCAGACATATACATGGATTTTTTTTTGTCTCTTAAAGGCTCAACAATTCCCAAAGAGATTTTGGCCAGTTTTCATTTGAAGAGTCAAGCTTAGTTAGTTTTAAATGGGTTGAGACTAATGAAAAAATATGAGAAAGTGCAGAAAGGTCAAAGCAAACTGCAGGAGTATTTCTCCTGACAGCATTATCAGAAGTGTGACCATTTCAGGACACATTAAAGAGGGAACTGAGAGAAAGGGAATGATTTGCCTAACGGCTAATGGAAAACAAAATACTTGCAACAGAGTATTGTCTTTCTCCTCTCAGGCTGGACTTACTCAGGAAAGAAATTGTGACCATGGGTCAACATATGTCATGGGAAAATAAAGCAGACATCACCCAAAAACCTGACATAACAAATCTATGGAAAGCGTGATGGCTGTGAAAAACCCCAACCTTCTCTTTGGAAATGGTCACTTGTTGTAAGAATTTCTAATGTAATTTCAGAATTTTGAAAATACCTTCTAAATCTCCTTGCAAGAGTTTTTTTTGCTCTTTTTAATAAAACATTTTATTTCCCAGTATTTTCTTCTTTCCTTGCCCAACACACATGTAATATGACAAATACAGCTAGGTCTGGCTAAACTAATGAATCAAGGAAAAGGGGAAAGAATTCAAAGCCCTAAACAAACAGAAACAATAAAAACATCAGAAAAGTAATAATATTTGGGATTTTGTTCAATTTACTTCCACAAATATCCATTTTTTATACATATATATATATATATATATAAGGTAACTTCTGGGAATAGGGGTTGGTCTAGATGATCTTCAGAGGTCCCACAGGGATCAAGATGACAAAGAACAAATGAAAACAATAATGTTCCAGAATTATAGGATGAAAAGAACGAAAAATAAATTCTGGGAAAGTAACAGAGGACAACATGATCCTACTTGGAAGGACCCATTAAATTTTCCTGCAATATTTTCTTCATATCTCCAGAAATGTATACTGCCCTGAAACAACTAAATCATCAACATGAGTTGTAACATTTTATTCTTCTTCGGATAATTGAAGCAGACTAAAAACATCTTAGATTATGCATAATTTTGGGGTTTGCAGCTCCCTGGCAATTGCGAAATCCACACTGGGCCATCTATAATTGAACCAGGTAAGTCTAAGGAGACAGTCAGAAAAATTGGGGGAAAGACTGATTTCATTTTGCATTTTTATTTTAAATTTTTACTCTTATGGCACCCAACATGATTTCCTTCTGCTGGATGCTGTACCAAAAAAAAAAAGAAAAAGAGACAGCTCTTAGCTCAGTTTATATGACTGAGGGAAATGCACATTTGCCTTTTGCAAATACCCCTACTTGACCTGTATTCACTAGGAGGGGACGCTTTGGGAATGACGATAAAATTGAACTCAGGATTTGAAGCCCAACATTTTTAACTACACAGAAAATATTTTCATTCAAATTCAGCCTTTTTTAACGCTATGCTTAGAACCTTCAAGTGTACATAACTGCAGCTTCATTCTGCTACACCATTTGATGATCTGTCCCATTGTTTCACCTACCTGGGTTTATCGTAAAGGGGCCAGAATATCTTCTTACATCTTTAAAATATGCCTATGCTGCCTTCCTCCTGGCTTTTAAGTCTTAAAGTACAGACAGAGAACGATCAATAGGCTGTGATGACACCTTAACAAAAGCAGAATGTAAGCAAAGACAACTCCATGGCAGTGGTGACCTTGGAACTCACATGCTGATTTAAGTTAGTTATGGGTGTTTGCTATTAAGGTAAATAGAAAACGTGTTGCTTACAAAAACTTTTCACAGGCTCTAAGGGGATCTCCCAACTGGTAGAATGGCAAAACAATAAAAGATTTACTGTACTTTTTAATAAAATATTTGGTCTAAAACTCTACAGAGGAGAGTTGAAATAACAGCAATCACTATATTATATTCTTCCACCAGGCTGCTTTCAGCAAAGGTGCTCTAAAGCCTGCAAAACATTTCCTCCTACAGAGATGCTCAGATTGCATTTTTACAGTATGTTTTACAGTTACATTTTTGCCAGTAAAGGCAGAAACGAGATTAAAAATTACAAGTCACTTCAGAATTGTTTTTAGGTTTTCACATATGTACTCTGAAAGTATGGTTTACATTTTTGACATCAGCATAGAGAAACCCTGAGATAATGTTGCTGCACTATTTTAAAATTAGATCTAAATCAATAAAGACTTTCCTTTTTTACATTTTCATCATGACACTCTGGAATACGGAATTGTAAAAATTGCCTGGATATTATCTAACCTCATCTTTTCCTGTAAGATTAAATTCAGCATGGAGGGCAAGAATGGAAGTTGCAGTTCTTTCACTTAATATTTATGTCTTAGTATGAGATTTTAGAATATTGTGTTTATTAGATAACATGATATCTTCGTGCTTTCAGTGTTTCTGTCACTTGGGTTTCATAAAAAGTGTGATTCCAAAATAAGTAAAGAATCATATCTGAACAACTCCTAATCAAGCTTCTCGATGTGGAACATGGATGTAGCACACACCCAAGGTGTGACAGCAGGAACGAGAGTGATGCTTGAGTAAAAGCAGCCAAATGGGGAAATAGCCAAGCTTTCTCTAGCCTTTTCAGTTATCAATTACAACTGAAGCCTGCACTTATTTCCTTGCTGGGAAGAAAAAGGTAATTTGTGAATCATTCCTTTCGCCTGGCATTTCAGGAGTGATCCAGCAGGGAAGTGAAGGGAGATTAGAAATTATCATCTTGGAAAAAATCCCGCTAGTCTGTTGGGCAGAAGACTTGCAGGAAGGTCATTCCAACATTTGGGGTTTTTTAAGCCTTCCATTACGTCAATGACACCTTTCGTTTTTACCAGGAAGGTGATTTGTTACCGGGGCCTGACTCAGGCAGCCCCGGACTGTGCGAGGCGGAGGATTCCCCGCGCAGTTCCCTGCTCAGCCAGACGGTGTATTCCACGCCAGCTGGCCCTCCCTGTCCTCCAGCTTTTCCTGCAGTGACATCCAGACACTTCCCTCATTGTCACCATAGGTCACCACCATTTACACCTGCAACGAAACCACACTGTCCTACAAACACCGGGAGTGATATGAAGTCCTCGCTCACTGTGTTTGTGTTCAATTTGTCTCCCAAAGGATTTGGGCTCCATAACTCCAGCCATAATTTATTCAAGTCCAGATAAGTTAGAGTACTGTCCCCTCCAATAAATTGATTTGTGTCCTGATGATTACAGGAAATAAAAATTTGAGACTATGATACAACTGGAAACTGGAGAGCTATTTGAGAAGCTCTAGCTATAATTTCAGTCTCGTCCAGATGATTTTGCTGACATCACATATTCTAAGCCAGATCTCCTTTAACAAATAAAAGGACTTTTTAAATTGTTTTTTTGAAGTTGACATTGAAAATGAAAATTGTATCCCAGAATCTACAGGGCATGCAGCATGGGTAAATCTTGTGGACATTGCTATGCATATTATTATGATTGCAATATCTTTTTTCCCCCTGATCTGCCTAAACATACAACAGCCATGTCTCAAACCCAGGTTAACTACCAAATCAAGTTCAAAAATGTAACATTTGCTGTTTGACACGTGGGTCAGATTAGCACAAAGCCAACTTTGCCACTTAGGTTTGCACAAAGAGAAGCACTTACTCACTGCTGAAGTGTCGTGCAAGGAAATGAAGAATTTTTTCATGATTAAGAGCACTTGGCAAGGACTCTGTTTTAATCTGCTACAGCCTGAATGTTCAGTTTTTGTTTCAATCTAGACTTTAGGGAAATAATTAAGTTTATTTGTATTCCACTTCTCTATCTCTACCTCTACAAGGAATCCAGTATTAAGTCCAAATTCGAGTCAAAATATCACACCATCAGAACCCGGCAGTGAGGTGTGCTGGGAATATTTTGAACAAATTGAAAATTCACATTAAATGCAAAAGAATTTTCAGACTTGAGGCTGTACAGTTCATAATTTTGTGTCAATTCAATGAATAACATCAGTTGGGAAATAAAGACAATTGATTATTTTACTGGGTTGAAAGAGTTGGGAAAGGTTAGGTAAAAAGGTCAAACCGAATGTGAAACACTTTATGTTGATGTGTGAAAAATTTACACTGACACCAAACCTATTTGATGGGGTTTTTGCCTAATTGGTCATTCCAAGAATTTCTGTTCCATTTAACGTAAATCATGCCCCTCACTTCCTCATGCCCCTTCTGCTTGCTCAAGAACTCGTTCAGTTCTATCATGCTAGTGAGAATTTTCAGATCCGCATAAGGAACCCATAGGATCATCTGGGGAAAATACTCAGAGCAAATCCAAACTATTCAGAGGCTAAATGCAAGAATTAGCTGAAAGATAAAAAAAATCAAAACAGTGAATGCACGACAAAACACGATGCAGACAAACATGGCAAAGATACTGCTGCCACATAAAAAGCTGACATATTTATGTCAGAAAATAATGCATTTCTTTCCATGCATATGCATACACGCAAGAGAAGCAAATTACAGGTAGAGATATGCAGGTACACCACAAATATTGATTTCCAATAGAATCAAGTCACTTGAAATGAGCAGACAGGAAGGAAATAAATCCCTGCTTTTCACAACCAGGTAATCCTTAGTAAATTCATTAATTTTTAAAAAGGAGAAGAATTACATGCAGAATTATGAATCTCAAATGGCAGTGGTGTTTCCTGAACAAACCAGTTACTGTTAGTGCTCACTATGGTTGGTAAGAGACCATTAGAAATTAATTTTTGGATTGAAAACTAGAAGGCAGCTTTGCAAGACGATTGAACAAGGTAATTTCCAACAAGGACAGAATGTTTCCCGCATTTGTTCCAATAAAATAACAGCTTTTCTCTTGGCTGTTTCAGATTTATAAAGAGCAGGATGAATTTTTCTGCATACATATAAAGTACTGGCATTTTGATGAGGTAACGGGAAATCTGAATTTACCCAATACACTGTCTGAATATTTCTTCCTCCACCTTTTTTTCTCAATTAAAAATTCATGTTGCACTTAATTGCTCAATTTGCCCAAAGTGTAATAAACAACTGAAGAAGCCATTGAGTACCACATAACAAATACATTACTTAGCATGATATGACAAGAAATTACTGGCCCAATTAGTGACACAGATCCTTTAGTGCAAGGTAAGGAAAAAAAAGGGATCCCTAATGAAAATAAGGTACTCTGCAAAGACAAAACACAATCTGTATGTATTGTACACTTTGAAGTCTAGGAGTGTCTCCTGGGAAAACTGAAAATAAGGCACTAAGCAAGTTACTGATTAAAGCCATTTACTTCCATGACATTTTGCGGCTGTGTATTGCCAGGGTGTATTAGGAAGATATAGCATTATCAGCTGTCCAGGGAGAGAGTTGTTTGAAAAACTTAGAAAAGATTGCAGGGGTTTTAATGTAAACTACAGTTTTTCCCCATAAAATGTTGTTCCTAGTGCGAGTAATCTCTTGGTTTACATGCACCGTGATTGCTGTTCCTTATCCACTCTGCAGAATCAAAGGGAACTTTGAGGGACACTCTCCTGTGATGTGCCGAGTGTATCCAACATCCAGAAAAGTCCCTCAGAGTTAAAAGCATTTGAGTTTTCCCAGAAGACACCCAGTATCTCACAGAATCAGACTCAAAGGGAAAATGTTAAAGATCCAGTAAAAATAAGAAAAAAAAAGAAAAGAAAAAAAAGAAAAAAAAGCTTACTTGAAAGGAAAGTGTGGCTGGAAGGTCCAAGAGCTATAAATCAGAGCAATTAAATTCAGTGGCAATGCTTCTCTCACTTAAAAGGAAATTGCAAGAACTACAGTGCCTTGAATGGCAGTTTTGCTGCTGTGGTGTAAAATTTGAAATGTGTTTCACAGTCAGCTTTTTAAAGATACTGCTATGTGCACTAAAATCCACAAAATATGGAACTTCAGTTTTCCCCAGCATCTGAGTATTTATAAGGTCTTTCTTTATGGTAACTCTCCTCTGGCCTGAGAAAGAGGAATAGTAAATCATCTGCTTCAGATTATCTCTAGTCTTTTATTAAGCCACTTGAGGGATATTTCTATGGTTTGGAGTTCAGCCACTAATAAGGACAAAGTAAATGAGGACAGTACCAAATATTAGTACATCCTCAGACTGTCACCTTCACAGTGCAGAAAAGCCCTTTAATGCAGGAAGCTGCCAGTGTGGAATTTCTTGGTAACTGGATTTAAGAAGAACTACCCTCCTGACGAGCAAAACCCAGTCCTGTGTCCTACTCTGGATGGATCTCCATTTATGACAGGTCTGCAAGGCACAAGAGCCAAAGAACCTGTAGCAATGACAGACTGCACCCAAGGATGTTTCTGCAGTAAGCCAAACACATAAACACAATTCAAAGTTTACTTCACAAGTTCTATCTTCACTCTGGTTCCTTTTTCAAGCTTTCTCTGCAGAAACAGGTAGAAAGAGAAGAAAACAAGCAAAGCTTTGGGAAGTCACTTTTGTTGCAGTTAAATAACACTGCACTTTACTACTCTTGCCCAGATTATGAGCCTGTTAATTTTGAATCTTTTTAAAAGTGCAGTGTTTAGCAGACAGGTTGGAAAAAATAAGTCTGCTTATGACACCTGCATTTATTTTACACCAGCATAATTTCACTGACTAGACAAGCATGATACCAGATTCATTTCAGAAGAAAATCTCTTTCTATTTCTTGTTTGGTTTTCTGAAGGCCTGATTCTCTATAATTGTGTACAGTACTTAATTTTAAGGTATCCATCATAAATGCTCATTACTTGCAGGTAATTAAATCCATATATCAGTTCACTCTGACTACATTAGAACAGGAAAACTACCCATCCCACTGCCTAACTCAGAAGTAGCAGAAAAGCACAGTAACACGTTGAGGTGGAATGCAAAACTAAAAACACATCTGTAAATTATCCTGTTAACGCAGATCATCCTCCTTGTATCTCAAGCAAAGAGCACACAAAGCAAATATGTAGTGAGTGCACAATGTAAACACATCACATGTGCTTAATAACAATGAGATTTCACTGGCACAGAACGCATTTGATGCATGCTGAGAAAACTAAGGGTGTTCCCACTAGCCAGGCTTTGTAAAGGAAACAAGAACCCAAGGAATTTTCCTTGGAAAAGTGGCCAGCTATGGCTAAATGCATTCATCTTCCCCACAGATCATCCTTTTCTCCTGTCATTAATCAAGAGGAGAAGAAAAAAAAAAGTGGGGAAGAGGAGGTGGACAGGGGAAGGAAACCTTCATGTTATCACACAAGTGAATAGAAAACTGTAGGAAACTTAATTTCACATGGTTATACAGCTACAGAGAGATTTGGGAAGTCGGTGTGTGCTACTCTGAACTTTTTAGGGAATGCATTCTTCTACATTTTAAAGTAGGTTAATTAGAATAAGGTGAAAGAATAAATTCATGTCTGTCATCCTCCATTCATTTTCTATATATACCTACATGCTTCATGTATGTCTGCTCGTTTCAAATCGATAAAGCACACGTACAGTGGGCAGATTTTTCACTTTCTTGGTGGTCTTGTCTGCCCAAGACTTTGTTGCAAACTGGGGACCACTTCAGATTTGTTAGAAACTTACTTTTTACTTTCCTATAATACATTGGTTTTATAGATATTGTATTTCTTGTTGTGCTGCTAGAACACCCGTAATGTTATTCTAAAAAACGCCCTCAGACGTTTTCATGACATATCTGACTTTTTTATGCACAGAAGTGCTTTCCCCACTTTGGAAAGCAGGACCAATATTTTAACCTGAGAGACCTACGTTTAAGCACATTCACCATCTCACAGAACAAAGGCCCTAAAAGTTATTCTAAAGATATTTCAGCTGGGATATGGTTTACGCGTGTCAATTGAAACACAGAAATAATATACTGTATATTAACCAGGAAACATAGCTCAGTTTTAGTGATAACTGCTATACCACTACTAATAAGTCACTGCTACAGAAAAGAGAATGAGTTGCTGTCGTTCTTTCCTATTTTGTATGCAGTTCAGCTTCATCAAGATACAAAATGGTCTGATTACATTTAATTACAAATCCACTGTACAAATAAAGCCACATATTCTAAATATTAACCTTGTTAAACAGTATGAGAAAAATAATAAACAAACCCACTAAAAAAAAAAGCCCAGGAGTGAGAAAAATAATAAAATCATGCCATTAAAAACCCCGAGCTAGTGTACATTCAGGAAAATTAATTTATGTGGAGATGGCTTACACATTTTTGAACAGCACCTGTTCAAAATGCAAAGGCACAAGAGTACTCTATATTTATCAAATAACTTCATGCAATATTACTGTATCATACTTTTAATTAGCAAACTCTGTGCAACAGATTTAATGATATACAGTAACTCCACACTCACATCCAGTCTTACGCATGATTTAAGCGTCTACCAAACAAACCACACAAACTTTCCAGGTTTTTTGGGGTTTTTTTTTACCATCGTGAAAGAGAAATGAACTGTTCTGCCTCCTAGAAAAAGACAACACACCAAAACTACAAAATCGGGGGCTTTTGGTGCCACTGATTAAGACAAAATTAATTTAAAAATCACAACATACTCCCTTATTTATGGCAAACTTCCGTTTGCATCCTTTTATTCTTGGTAGAGTAGAAGGGGGACAGTAGCAGAACTGAAGAGGATGCCACAGATTGTGAGTGATGCTATATGAAGAGTGCTGCTGAAATATTTAAAAATATTTTAAAGCTTGAAGGTTCTTCTTCTTTCAAACTACAGAAGATTGCAGGCTGCTTTTACCCACAATCTATTGCATTAAATTCTTCTAGAGAGGACTCAGCCACATCTTCCTTAGCCATGAGTGTGAATATCTATTCGAATACGTCAGTCTGATAAGGTTTTCATTCAAGATAAAAGGGAGTTGGTTAGATCCAAGACCATGGCGAAGACTGAAATGAAGAACATTTCAGATTTATGATGTGTGCTGCTCAAACTCTATTTCTATAGAACACGCAGAAAATTTTGGAATGGATGAGACTCCTCAATGACAGCTAATCTTAATACTGCAGTGAAATAACAGCACCAGCAGATTTCTGTTAATTGAGATCCCTAATCCTTGCAAGTCAGACAGAATATAGGTGCTCACAGTTTCCCAGGCATGTCCTTCATGCTCCTGCTCCTCTAGAAACCCTCCATGTCCTTCAACTGATTTCAGTTAAAAATGACACATTGCCATTACAGCACAGTCCTTGAAAGGAAATGCACAGTCTTCCTGAAAGGAGGGAGAAATTGACCCCAGATTACCTATTTAAAATGTTGTGGAGTTGTTAAAATATTGAAGGAATTTTCCCTTTTTCTCTTTTTTAAGAGAACTTAACAACATTTTCTGTTGACTTGGGTAGCTTTTAGAGTAATCACTTCAGAAAATCCTGCTTCCTGTTCCCCTGCCTCACTCCCCAACCACCTCATACAAACTCACATACATCATCTCGTTAAAATATGGATCTACATTAGAATTTGATAGCTAATTAACATTGCCTAAGTCTACTGCTAATAATGATTAAGACCCAAATGAGTTTATTTCCTTTGAAAAAGGCTATTTACACTTTTTGACAAAATTCTGAAAGGACATCGTCAAGCCACCGACAGAAGAGATTTAGACACTTGGCTATATGTATTCCTGCATCATATATAAGGTGTCTCCACAGAGTTTTGTACCAGCAGTTAAAAATTCACAAACCTTGTGGCATCCAGAAACCCTGCCCAGCACAGGGTGAGGGCCCTGAGTCATGTTGCTAGGCCATATGGCTTTTGATCCCTTCAGAAAGTGGGCACAGTCCACCTGGGTTTCCCATGTAGACACATCCTCTGACTCTTCAGATAACTTCAGCACTTTGGAAAACTCTGTCCTGTGCCAGAACGGGTCAATGCAATGAACCAATAAAGCAGCAAATTAAATGGGGCATCTGAAGCATCCTTTGGAAACTGAGTGAATGAGCCTCAGCACCTCTTTTCTTCTGAGGTGGGCTCAGCTCCAATGGAGAGAGAGACTCCCTACTGATCTTGTCAGGCAGCTGAAGGCACAGAGCTAAGAGGGAGGTTTATACATTCAAAAAAGGTAAGAAAGGTAAAGGGGTATTCCTACAGATAAGAACTGAAAACAAGAGGTGGAGTAACAAAGTGAAGCAAAGAGAGAAGTGAAAAGAAATTAGGGCTGGTCAGTAGCAAATAAAAATGCAATAGGCATGAGGAAAAAAAAAAATAGGCATTGGAAAAGGAAATACCGAAGCTAGGAGATGAAAAGAGAAAGGAAATTTTAAAAAAAGCAAGCAGTCTAGTTTTAAGAGCTACTCTATTGGGATTTCTGCAGACCATACAATAACTCCACAGAGCTGTCCTTTAGGACCTTGATCCAAAGATTATTACTTTGACTCTAATGGTCTTTGGATTAGGAAAGAGCCCCAGAGTATAAATTTATTTATATCTTCATATATAATTCAGCTTTGTCTACCAACTGCAACATATACTGTGTCCAGAATTTAAATAGTTCCTATTTTTTGAACCTGGACACTTGTATACAAAAATGCTATTTGGCAAAGTTAAGTTTATGGTTGGATTCCATGATTTTAAAGATCTTTTCCAGCCTAAATGATTCTACGAGTCTATGAAATTCTTACCCCATTTTACTCATCCCTGTGCACCCTTGGATCAGAAAGGCATCTCTCTCAGCTTGCATTTTGATAAACTCGCCCACTTTAAAAAACTCTGATCAGGAGTTACATCCAGCTGGTGAAACAGCCTCATGTTTCCCTAAGACGCCCCAAATACTCACCACAAATGAACCCGTTCTGCAGCTGAATACATCCACACAAGTAATGAGTGAAACACAATAGCTGAAAAAAAATTACCGATAGTAGGATCCTTAGCCAACATGCAGGGTATAAAAACGCTTTAATGTTCTATTTATAAGCCGTGCCTCTGTTCTTACAGAATACATTAAATAGGCTGGCATTTAAATTGAGTGCCTTGGGGGAGACGCATCTCCTGAAGCATTTAGTCACCTACATTAAGAAACAAGACTTCTCCCCAGTTTAGCAACAGGTTTCATAAATGTGTGAAAATTCTTTATGGATGTATTTGTTAAAAACATGAGATCTTTTTCACACCTGTAAAAGGCATTTAATAATCCTTAGGGAGAGTTTTTCCAGTTTCAACAAGTAAGGCATTATATTTGCTTTAAGTGGAGTGGTAAGCGATTCCACTTGATCTTCTTGATTTTCTTAAAAAAAAAAGAAAAAAAAAGCTGCTCTTAATTAAGCCTAGAGTTGTTATAAATCAATGGGGTGGCATGAAAAAATACTACTTACTAATTAAAAAAAACCTAATTGGACGTAGAATGTGGGCAGACTGATGCAGCGTATATGCAACCAATCTCTAGGGAAAAAATGTCCAGGGTAAACACTTTAAAATTAAAGCTTTTCTGTTGACTGAATGTTTATTCCACATAAATAAGCTCTCCTTGTTGATAGCTTCAGTTTTTCTTAAATGTAACGATTCTAATTTTTTTTTTTTTGAGTACTGCAACTGTCAAAATATTATTACACAACTCAGAGAAAATAAATGGATACTCTTTGATTGTGACCAAGATTGATTTGACCCTGATGCTGCTACTTTTGGAAACCAATTCTCTTAATCACAAAGTCCTCTTTATGAAACAGCTCATTTATAGATTCTTCTCCTTTTGTAAATGGAGGCAAGGTCAGCTACTCTTTAGCACAATATATTCTACTATGTCCAAGCCTGAGACAAGAGGACTGAAAGTAAATTCTCTCTAAGGAAAACACATTGTACACCCCATTTCAAGAGTGCATTATACATCAGTATTTCAATATATTAAATAATCTACATGATATAGTGGTCCATATTAGGTATCATGTATTCATTCCCTTGCAGCAGTTTCAGATTCTGTTCCACAGAATAATGTAATGCCACTCTCGTTTCTTGTCCTGCATCACTTTATTTCAGCTCATATTACTTCGTTCTACATATGGTTCTTTATTATAGCAGAGTTGCAATATGTGAATCACCATAGCTGTGAGATCCTCTCAATATCCATCGAGTGATAGGTCCCTTTCCTTGTGTAAAATTACAAAATGAGCAAGACAAAATGTTACAGGGTTACCGAGCGCACCTTCAACACACAGTTCCATAGCTGGGTTTTCGCCTGGCTTATGTTGCTCACCTTCAGAGCACACATTCTTAAAGCAAACAAGAGGTAAACTGTTGCATGGGAAGCAAATATTTTAAGAGGAACTGATTTCTGCAAGTGTTCTTCAAAAGTCAGTATCAGAGCCCAGTGTTGCCATATGTTAATAAGTAGGGAATAATCTATGAATAACTATTGCATGAATAACCAGGACCTCATTAGAATTATGAGTCACAGAATATGAATTAAGTGAATGAATCTTTTGGTAGTAATACGCCTTGGGGTCTTGTATAAAAGACCACCTTTCCTCAGACAGGAATAATTTCTTGAGCCACAGCTTCTCCTGGAGCCACCATGAGCAAACTGGTGCCGAAAAATACAATGCCTGGCAAGGATTGAAGAAAGGAGAAAAAAGGACAAAACACAGTAAACTGGAATAGAGTGGATAAAGAGTCATAGAATCATAGAATGGTTTGGGTTGGAAAGAACTTTAAAGGTCATTTAATTCCAAATTCCCTGCCATAGGCAGGGACACCTTCCACTAGACCAGGTTGCTCAGGGTCTCGTGCAGCCTGATCTTGAACACTTCCAGGGATGGGGCATCCACAGCTTCTCTGGGCAGCCTGTTCCTGTGCCTCATCAGCCTCACAGTAAAGCATTTCTTCTGTATATTTTGTCTAAATTTCCCTCTTTCAGTTTGAACCCATTACTCCTGGTCCTGTGACTACAGTTCCTGATAAAGAGTCCATCTGCAGTTCCCTTGCAGAACCCCTTCAGAAACTGCAAGGCTGCTATGGGGTCTCCATGCAATTAGACTTTTATTCATCCACCTAATTATGATAAACAGTTTTTGACTCAAAGTCTCCCCCATTCAAGTGGGGGAATGTTTAGTGACTTACCACAGTAATTTTTTTTGTACATTTGCAGATGGAATAAAAAAGGGAATCCAAGCATTTTTGTATTCCTTTTCTTATCTTTATTTCCCAACTCCTGCCTGGTGAAAACAGTTTCTTAAAACGCTTGAGAAAGAGAAGGCTTAGCGTAGCCCCTTCTAAACCCAAACTCCTCTGCAAATATAAATGGGATTTCAGCATGAAATAAAGCTTTGCAACTCTCAGTCTTCCAACATTCTGCTTTCAACAAGAGCAGAGATTAATTAATCTAGCAAGAGTCTTCCATTTTGGCAAACTTCTTTTGGAGAAAAAAACTGTTATTAGCTTTAGACACTTTTAATTACAAGTTTAAGAGATGATCAAAGACAAAGGGCATTTCTCAGATCCTTCAGTTTTTTTAAAAAATAACTAAGTCTTTGATTAACACACATTTAAAGGAAAATGATTAATCACATTTAAAGGAAAATGATTAATCACATTTAAAGGAAAATGATTAATCACAGTCAAGACACTGTCAATCTTAGGCTAATTCCCATTTCCACTAACACTTATACATGACAAAACCTACTGTTCCAAAAGGCCAAAACTGGCTGGACTAGCAATTAAATAGCTGCACCAACTTTGCTAAGGTGGCTCATGCATTTCACATCCCAGTTCCTTCAAAAAATTACCGAATCAAATTTGCAGACAAGAGTTGTCTACTAAAAACACAAACCAGCGCTCAACCAGAGTCATAGTTCCACAATAGGTCAAAAGACAGTATTTCTACAGGAAGACCATAAGAGAACATACATAATTTATATTTGTTTAGTTAGTGTATTTTGAACCAACAAGACTGACTATTTCACAAATCTGCACATGTCCTCCTGTGCACGTGCTTAATTCATGGGTTTAAGGGAGCTGGTTTTAGGATACATCATGGGAAAAAAAAAAGGTTTATCTTCCTGCGTTTTGTAAAGCTGTTTTGTAAAACTGTTCTCCAATGAAAACTGATGGAGATATCCAAAACAAGCAGCAAATATTTCTACTAGGAGTTACCACAGAAGTTTTTCTTCCTGACACAAGGAGCCTCTAAGACTGAAGTTTGCTTTCTGAAAGCTCTCCTCACTATTTAGGCATGACTAACACTAAGTGGCATTATCATGACATTGAGATGGGACATGGAGGGGTACAAAAGAAATTCATAACATTAAAAATTCTATCATTTTATGTTCTGTGTAATGTCCCTATTTTTTCCCTTATTGCCATCATGACAAGTGCTAAAAGGTACTAAACTATTTCACTATAAAATACAAATTCAAATATTCCCATATTTTCATAGCACACAATCATACACTCCTCTATTTTCTTTTACAGAATAGCTAGCCTGGTTTTTACAATGACAATTGGCCGTAGAGCTGAGGATATTACCTCTATCGCCTACCATTTAATCTAAAAAAGGAGGTTGAAAATGTTGGTGGAGAAAAAGGGACAAAGAAAAGAGACCATTCCAGTTACTTTTGAAGTAAGAAAGGCAAAGGCTTGAAGGATGAAACCTGCAGTTTCAGCAGGTCTGGGACCTGATATTTGGGACCAAATGAGGCACCTGAGAGGAAAAAGCGAGAACTTCTCCTCTCTGAAGAGGTCAGGCTTCCTGCTCTCCAGACTGAGCACAGGAGCAAAAATGGATCACATACAATTAATCTCCTTTGTCACTCTGTCATGCAAAATCTGCAACCCTGAGTATTAAAGAATCATTTAAATGCAGGGATCTGGTGTCTTTCAAAAGTAATAAATCATTTACTATAGGGAAATTTATTCTAAAACTTGTACATACTGTGCTCCAGTAGTCATACAGCTCCAGCTCTTGTTACGTGAGCGTAGACTTAGATTGCAACCATCAGGTACCAATTCCAGTTAGATTTATATTCCAAAAATTAATTTCACCTAAAAAGTACCTAAAAAGCATTTATGATTTTTGATGTCACAATTATAGCTTAAGACAAGATTGCACCTGCAGAGAAAAGATGAGATTGCAACCGTAGTGGAAAAAAAAACAATGCAGAGAAATTCAGAGAAAGCACACGTGGAATGTCAGGCATTTTATAAGATCCTGGGGACAATTTCCACCTGTCTGGGTGAAGCTGAGGCAGCAGAAGATCTGCCACGTTCCCAACAGGTCAAGTGGACTGTGCTGCACAGAGTCCACCTCGTACACTCAGGGGAGCTTCTTACCCCTGCAGTTATCTCACCTCTGATTCATATGGCCTGAACCCTTCTCCAGGGACTGAAGGATGTAACAGCTTTTGATGAAACTATCAAAGGTTCAAGGTTGAAGCAGCAGCAGGGCACTTAGCAGTTTTTCAGGCAGCAGCCATGAGTGGATGGTACAGCCTTAACCACATCTATTCATGTCCCTTCCAGGATTTACTACACCTGGATCTAGGTCACATCACCTACACCAAATGTCACCTACACCTTAGCATAAGCTCAGTAAGAAAGAATCCTCTCTGAAGCCTTAATATGTGCAGAAAACACCTGTGTTTATGAAAAACAATGGTTCTCACCAGAGTACAGCAGTATCTGCTACCATAAGGAAATCCATCAAAAATTATTATCTAGTTTAGGACAAAGCAGCCTTTTATAGACCATAAGTGTAACTGGAAGACACATAACTTATTCCAATTAGCTGGAAGTCCTGACATAGCAGGTGGCAGCAGTGCATCCATTACTATAATGTGGAAAATATATGGTGCATGGCAACAGGCAGTTGTATTTGTCTTGATTATGGAACCTGGAAAGAGCACCTTCTATCCTATCTGCTGTGGAAAAATCATTTTTTCTGACCCTCAAATGGAAACGAGCCTTTAACAACGTACACAGGTGACATTTTCATGTTTCTTCTGCTAAATGAATATCAGGGCTATGAGTCTTCCATGGACACTTAAACACCCATTACAAGAGAATTTGATTGCGAACATGAAGTAGAAAAAAAGTCGAAAAGAATTTTAGGTTATACAGGTACTTAGAAATCTCCCAAGCTGGAGGAGGGAGGATGAAAAGATCCTTCTTACCACAGTGCACAAGGCAACAGTAGTGCATGCACTAACAGCACATGTGAAATTATAAACCTTTGTCTCCCTTCTGAAAACAGTAATTATTTGTCATTATTGCTCTGAACCCATGTTGCAATTACGGGTTTCCCTCTAGTCAATTCAGCCATAGGAGATCTGGATCTAAACCCAGCCTGTCTTCTCAAACATGCCTATGTATCAATGGAAATTATATGAACACAGCAGCTACTTCACCATTCCCACCACAGATGCCTAAAATAGGAGAGATCAAACATGACTAACCAGATTCATGTTTTACTATATTCTATTGCTAGAGGGGAAAAAAAAAAAAAAAAAAAAGCTTTTTGCAACTGGAAATGAGAGATTCCTGCACAGTCAAACAAGACATTAAAATCTCTGAAGAAAGAATAGCCTGATGCCGTTGCTGACCCTTTGGCTTAGCCATGTTTTAAAGCAGTGGATGACACTGTTGCAAATGCCTGACCTAAGAGCAATACATGTAAATCCCTTTTTAAATAATAATTACAGAATATTAGTTCTTATCCATTCGTTCATGAAATATTTTACTCAAGATTGTTACCAGCCCTAGAGGAGACAGAGAGGAATTTTTAATTTACCAATGAGGAGCCTGAGAACAATTGGCAATCAAACTAACTCCCCACTCCTGCCCCGGTCAAATACTCCATGTGAATACAGTCGTGCAATTACTTGGGACACACAGGAAGCTGAAATCACACCTCTATATAGGGCGATAAAAGGGCAGCTTTTGAGATAAGACACAGGTAAATAAAGTCTAATTGTTAAGGATACAGGAGATCAGAACCTGGCTCATTAAACATTTCAATGGAATTTCTACCTTAGCTATCTTAATAATGTCTTATTGTCTTAATGCTTGCAGTGTGTGCTGGTTTTGGCCGGGATAGAGTTCAAGTTCTTCCTAGTGCTTAGTATGGGGCTGTGTTTTGGATTTGTGCTGGCAACAGTCTTGGTAATTCAGGGGTGTTTTAGTTATTGCTGAGCAGGGCTTATACAGAGTTGAGGCCTTTTCAGCTTCTCATCCCACCCCACCAGCGAACAGAGGGATGCACGAGGAGTTGGGAGGGGCCACAGCTGGGACAGCTGACCCCAAATGACCAAAGGGACATTCCATATCCTGTGGCATCACACTCAGCATATAAAGCTGGGCGGAGAAGGAAGAAGAAGGGGACATTTGGAGTGATGTTCGTCTTCCCAAGTCACTGTGACACGTGATGGAGCCTTGCTGTCGTGGGGACGGCTGAAGACCTGACCCATGGGAAGGGGTGGACAAATTCCTTGGTTTGCTTTGCTTTGCTTGCATGCATGGCCTTTGCTTTACTTATGAAACCATCTTTACCTCAAACAATGAGTCTCGTCACTTTAACTCCCCTGATTCTCTCCCCCACCCCACTGGTGGTGAGCGGGTGAGCGAGGGTGGGCCTTGCTTGGGGCCTGGGGTTGAACCATGACACAATGTCTTGTTAAAAGGAAAATTTACACACAAACACATCCATATACACACACAGGCATGACTGAAGACTAGTCTGCTTCAAAAAACCCATAATTTTGAATCCACCACGGGTTGCCAAAGATGACAGGTGAGGACAGCTGAAGGTTTATAACACAACCAGGGAACTATCTTAACAATCTTGTCACTGGTGATGAAACTGGGGTATAAAACCTGGTATGTCCACACAATCCCATGGACATCTGCCTCTTCTGCAGACCTTGCTCTCCTTCAAGGCTCCTAACACATCATATTTACCACACTAGAAAATGACTGATTTGGCCGTTGTGTAGGTGTGTTTTCAGAAAAGCACATTTACCTAGGAGGCGAAGCATTACTTTCTTCTCTCAATAAAGAATTATTGGTAAAAGGAAAACAAAAATTATAAATGTTTTTCATTTAAAGTCATCTTCCCTGATAGGGACTGGATAAAAGACCAAAAATTCTAAGTATAATCATTTTATTTCACATGCATGAATTAGTATATGGGACAGCTAAATGCCAACTGGTATCATCATCATGCCTACCAAGTTAAAACACAGGGTTTTGTTATTCTTACTAACCATTTGCGGGGGAAATTTTAATTCTGAAAGCAAAAGTGGCCTGTCAAAAATACTCTGTTATAAGAAATTTTAAAAGAAGAGACAGGAAATGTTCGTGCATATTGTTCATTTAAAGAAAAAAAGAAAGACAATGCTGCAGAAGATAAGAAAAATTATGCATAAGTAGAAGTCCATGCTAACTTTCAGCAAGGCTTTAGCCTGTTGTTTTCATTTATATTTAAGATACAAAGACATTTTAATTAAATTAGCATTTATATAGAGAGTTCTTAAATTAATGGAACATTTAAGAAATACCCAGCATATAAAATGACATCCTTTAAATTGCTAAAATACCTGGATAATATTTCAGCATGTGTAGCTTTCACTTCAGGGATAATTCATTTGGCTATCTGGGCAACAGTGTTTACCCTATACAATTTTTATCCACTAAAGACTCTATCGCTACATAAGATTCCCAGGAACATAAAACAAGCAGCAGTGAAGCCCCTTTGTCTGCTCTCTTAAATTAAACAGGACTGTCCATAACTTGTGAGGCATTAGCTTCCCTCCCCAGCTCCCAGCTGGGGATGCTGGTCAGGCTGGAAGGAGAGCTGTAGCCCGCTGGCAGACCAGTAATGTTCTCCTGGTTCTGGAGTTTGTAGCAGTGAAGAAGAAGTTTTATCCACTGGTCCAATCACACCTTTGTTTAGATAACTCTCACTGACATTTGAAGAGTCCTGTATCTTCAACAGATGCTTTAAAAAGCAATGTCGATACCAAACTGAACTGGCAACCTTCCTGGAAGGTGTGGTCATGAAATGCTGCAAAACACAGCTTCCAGCTGTCTCTGTTAGGAGAGGATCTGACCTAGGTGTTTCTGGCACTAATGCTAGGACACAGTCAGCAGCATCCCCCTGTATCTCCTGGTGCAGGCACACCTCAGGGCCAGGCCTGACGAAAAGACCTGAAAGCCACGGCTTGGCAGCACCTTGAGCTGCTGAGGACATGGCTCATTCAATCTCTGTGAACACGGGATGCAGAAACTTCATGCAACGTCAAAGTTTACCCATATTTCATTTTTTGTTTTCAGAATACCTGAGTAATGATGTCAGAGAGAGTTTATTGTGCATGATATCACTGCATTAGTGAATCTGCCAGTCTGTGTATATTGAAATCAGACCTAAAACAGGTTTACTGGCCAAAATACAACAGTTTGAATCAGCAACACTGCGTGCCAGTGATGACACTACCTAAAGACCCAAATCTGAAATGCAAAGGACAAGCAGGGAACTGGAGAGTCCTCTTCTCTCAAATCTGTTACAATCTTGGATTCCACCTCCTAGAAGACTACTAGTAAGATATGAACTTACTGAGAAATTGTAATTGTTTTTTTCCCCTACCACAATTTAATACACTTTATCAGATAATTAAAATTGCAAAGCTGCAAGGTAAATGTTCTACAGGGTCTTTGGCTGACTGACTGACTGCAAAAGAAAACACAGAGGCAGTGATTTAGAATTAAGATAGAATGGCTGAACATGGCAATACATCCTGACTTCTTTAAAAGGATTATCTATAAATATTAAATATACACCAATACATTTTAACTTCTATACCTTCATTGTGCATATTAACTCCTTGACAATTATATGATATAGCACAGAACATTTGGATTGATGTCTCTGCTGAAATCAAAACCAAGAAACTTTTTATATATTGCTAAGTACTGTCCAAGGATATTTAATGGGCTCCGATGAAGATGTAACCAGGGTATATCTAAGGTAATGGAATAAGCTGTCCTCTAGCTCTGTTTATTAGGAAATACATCATTATTAAATCTTAATCCATTCCATAAGAAAATAAGCAAAGGAGGAATAGCTGCAGCAAGACAAATAGCCTTATTAGAAGAAGATCTAAGAATACCTTTATTTCAAAATTGGATTAGAGGTATGACAGACTGTGCCACATAGCAAAAAAAAGGTCTGTGCCATTTATCAAGGAATCTAAAATTTGATAAAATGCTTGTGTGTGCAGAAGGATCGTTTCATAAACACATTTAAGTGAATATGATACAATAAATTGAGCCTATGGACATGTGCTGAATAATTATTTATGATAGCAGTAAAATGTGATGGTGGCATTTATTATTTCAGGGTTTTCTCCACGACAGGTAATGGATTTTTTTCCTTTCTAATTATGATTCAGTGCTACATCTTTATTTTTAGTTTTTTTACTGCATATATGCACCGAACCTATACTGCATGAAAAAATAACATTTTAAAAATGCCTCAACAAAATTAAAAACTTAATGCCACACTGCAAATCTAGAGTCTGAGAGAACACCTCTCTACGTCAGAGAATACAAATTTACCTGGTACCTCCAAGATCTACTAAAATTTCTCATTGACATTATGTTTCTATCAGGTAAGAGCAATGCTCCCTGGTTTCTCATCTCTTCCTGCTATGAGTGAAGAAAGTTATAAAGATGCCAAAGAAACAAAAGGACACTGATTAGAATTTTGTGCTCAACAAACCTTGTTGAACCTAGTTCCTCTGAGGAACTAAACAGACTTCATCAATGCAGAGATTTTGTAATGGACAAGTTCCATCCAGAACACTTTGATGCATATTGTTAGTGTGCACTCATCCATTGGACTCAGTAAAATCTGGACTTTCAGGAAAATCTTCAGCCCCATCCTCTTGCAAATCTTATTTGCAGCCCCTCCCCTCTACAGAAATCCCTCATGCCAGTGTAATATGAAGGAGGATTTCAGTACATGGGGAACAGCTTATTAATTTTACACAGCTCTTGAGCTATTTTGAAACCTACCCTGGAGAGTACTGTCAGCAGTAAAGAGTGATTATTTCCTCAGCTTTCTTGTCTTTTTCTATTCAATCCATCTGCTTAGCACAATAGGCTCATAACCTCTGACTGAAATTTCTAGATGCCACCATAATACAAATATTAAAAACTGTAACATTCACTAACATAAGATATAAAATACATGCTACACGACATATTATTTTTTAAAAAAACATAAAAATAAAATTATGAAAGAAAGCTACAGCTGACCTTCCCACTGTGACTGTTGGCTCTTCATATCTGTGGGTATTGCACATGGTAAATCAGACAGAGTCACTGCAATCTAGAAAGCCTTGCCCCGGTCATTGTCACCAAAAATGGCCTGTGAAATCACTCTGATGAACTGCTAATTATGCTAACAGTCCTACCGTAATGAAAGCAACTAATCCTTTTCAACAAAGCCGTCTTCATTGAAAGAAATCCTCACCTCATTCACATTCACTCACGGAATTGAGAGAAAATACTTTCCCTACTGATGCCAACATTCAAACATCCAGAGCAATTACATGGAGAGGGAACATTTAAATGGCAAACAGTATCTGTAAAACAAAATGACACGAGGTGAAGCCACCAGTTCAAATCTCGACTCAATGCATTATGACTGCCCTTCTCACTTAATAGACATCAGATACCATGAGCAACTGGAATTACAAGACAAGCAGAGGCAACTGCCCCTCATATGGACACGAAAATGTAAGCAATGATGGGGAGCTTGGAAAGATTTGACTTATACCAAAAGACAGGCAAACCTCATCTGTGAAGGCAGGAGAGCTCAAAGTTTGGTGTTCTGACACTCACAAAGATCAGTATTTTAACTCTTTTCTCATCTAAAATAATTACAATGGCTCTATGAAAATCAAAACAGATAACTGTGGAGTTACTCCCTGGGGAGGGGGTGAGGGAAACACAGAAATTTTCACAGGGAGAAAATTTGTGTTTTTCTTAAAAAAGGTATGCTGTCTGCTCAACTCATTTTCCTTTTCCTTGTCCTCTCTCTCCTGTCTTTGCATATTCCTTTTTCTGTTTTGCTTTTTTTTTCTTCTGCATGTCAGTTCTGTGAATCCCACAGGGTGACCCACACAGCAAAGGAAGGAAGAGTTCAGTAACCAGCACATTGTTTCAATGCTCCTGGATCTTAGCATTGGCGCAACGCAACGGAATGAAACAGAGACACAGAACTCGAGTCTTGCATTCCTTTCCCATTCCAGGCTGCTGGGTGACTTATGGATAGATGCTTTTCACATTTAGGTGGGCAGAGCTGTGTGTATTCCTGGGAAAAACAGGATGGCTGTTCATTAACAAGGGCAAGCAAAGGCAGGGCAGAATAATCCTTAACCTGTGCTGTGCTGGTTTTGGTGTGACACGCAGCAGTGAGGAGAGCACTGCCCAAGGAATTGCTCGCAGAGGGATGACTGAAGCCCGGCATACGCTGAGCCAGCATGGGATCTGCTCTGAGCTGTGCCAATGGAGAACAGTGTTACACACTCTGGCCATGCCCCAGATAGGGCTCTTACATCACGAGCAAGTGCACAAGAGACACAGAGGGAATTTTCAGGTGGCCAATCTGGCCACTGTGTGATTTCTTTGAATCATTCAAGAGGAGATGAATGCAAAGCTGATTCACTGTGTCCCAGCTCCTCTCTGTGAAACAGGAATAACCATTCCAGACAAGCCTGTGCCAAGATAGGCAGCCGTGCTGGAGAGACACCAGTGCATATGCAGGACAAGGGTTAATGCATGTGCCACTTTTCCACATGACAGAAACAGAGTTTTCTAGCAATGTTGCACTCATTTACACTAAGTCTCATTTAGCAATAATGACTGTTCATTTTCTCCCTCTGATCTTCCTATTCTTCCAAACTATACTTTGTCAATTAACTGACCCCTACAGAAGACAAAAGTACCATCACACACTGTATGCCCATGTAAATTTATTCCTAGATTACATATAATTATATTTTTTTTTAGTTTTTCTTCCATTTCAAGTAATTACATTTGGAAAACGGAAAGAAGGAAGAGAGTGATTATCAAATAGCCAGCTGAGCTCAAGTTAATGACTTGAAACCAACAAAAAATATTTGCAAAATCCTGACGTATTTACTCACACCACAATTGCTATGACCAGCTTAGGATAAGTCTTTCTCACATCTCCAGCAGTGACCTTGTACTGAAACACTGACACTCGTCCCTATTCCAAATGCCAGCAAAATCAATATAGGATACAGTGATTTCACTGAAACCACCTTTCCAAAGTCTGTAAGTTCCCTGGCATGCAAATTTTATCCTGCAAGAACAATGAACAGATAGGATCTCAGGAATCTTCAGGTGAGTCACTTTCGATTTGTATCACCATCAATAACTGCCTCTATTGATACATAGAAGATATATCATATGTTTTTCCCAGATTAATTATTTACCTTTGCTGACCTCAGGCTCTTCGAAGCTAAGCTTCTGCACACTTATGTGGGAGCTGCATTTTCATTTAGATAATCATGGAACGGGCAAAACCACTGCCAGCTACTACTGAAATTTAAGTGTCTGGGTTAGGCATTTATGGGCCACCGTTCTTCTTAGCAGACCAATAACTCCTCTTATCTGCATGCTTAACTGCAGTTTTGCGATGTTTTGCACAGTAAGAAAGTCAAACATCTCAAAATGAGATGTTTGTTTTTGCTGTTGTTACTGCAAAATAATGTTGCTACTATTCTTTCTTCACCAAGTTCTCCCTCTAAATGCCATACAGTGGATTTTACCACACTCGTGTCAGACAACAGCTAAAGCTGTCAGATTGTGCTGAGTGGTGCAAAGAAGCTTCATGAGCCAATGTGAGAAGACTCTACAAAAGTTAAAAACCATAATTACAAAAATTGTTCTGGCTTCAATCTTAGTGAATGTCTGGGTTTCTGTTAGAAGTCAGCACAGGCAAAATGATCTTTTGGCCTGTGTACCCTCACACATAACACCTTCCAGCCAACGATTTTTAAGAAAACCATATGGCAAGTTTCTTAGACTTACGACGTGAAAAATAAGGTCTTCTAATTTGTAAGGCATAACAGGAGCAGTCATACTCCCACAAATTCAGTAGAATCTCCAAGAAATTGGAAAAACTTTCAGGCTTGGAAAAACTTTCAAGCAATAAAATAACTGTACTCTTTACCCTCACCTTCACTTGCCCATGTAATGTTGTATTTAGCCTCACTGGAGATAACAGATTATTTAGGAAGAGGACATCCACAGCATTTCTATTTTTTTCAGAATAATCGACAGCTGTATTTGAGAGCTGCCCTGAATGCCAGGGTTAGGGTGCATGCCCCAGGCAGATTTAAAATCCACAGCAAGACAAGCTGCAAACACAAACCAGCCTGAGAAGAGGATGAGTGGAAAGATGGGGCTTGGACGGGCGCCACGGAATATTCTGACCAACTGGGACACCAGGATTTTAGGACGCATCCATTTAGACACAGCCAAAGGGGCTAATCTCACATCTGTTGTTTTGTCACAACTTCTAAACGCCTCTCTGTGGGCACTGACTATCCAAACCCAAAATAACGGCATGATTCAATTCATGCTCATATGTTTTCCATAAATATGGCGATTCATTATCTTCGCTGAAACTCCCTCATAATTCTCATTACGTGAAATAAAGTGAACACATCCACTAACTGCATCAAACATTTCAAAAATACACGTGTTTGTATTATTATTTGCAACATTTTGTTCACAGTTTAGGCATCATCGTTTTAGGGAGGGGGACCAGGGGCAGAAGTGTCGTGTGCCTGAGACACATCGTATCTGACAGAGGCAAAACCAGTCAGGTCACGCAGCAGAAATTTTGGGCTTGACCTCAATAAAATCAAATCAGGCCTGGGTCAACGATTAGAAACCGTGTCTTTTGTAGCACTCACTTCCTTCACATCTCCTCATCTCCACTGGTCAGTCAGGAGGAGCCACGTCCAAGGTGATTTGTCCCCATCTCCTCTCCACCTACTTGCCAGGGCTCTAGAGCTGCTGTCACTGAGAAACACAACCAACTCCAGTGATTCAGCAATGCAAACATGGATTAAGACTATATCTGATTCTTCTTCAAGGTAGAGAAACTTTCTCATGTTTTTTTTGAAATTTCTCCAAGTTGAGTCATTCTCTGTTCTTCTTTATTTTACAAATGCAGATGAGCTGAATTAATTAAGTAAATTAGAGAAGCCCTATCTCAGTTGTAGATATGCAGGGATAAAAGAACACATTTAGAAAGCAGTCAACTTGCTTTAGAAGCTTGTTGGCATTTCTTTGCATTTATAGCTGCAGCAAAAGAGAGCTAAAAGAAGAGTTAAGACTTCTAACATTTTGGAGTAGTTGTCCAAGGGCATCCCCTGCTAAGGCCCCTGAACACCAGAAGGATCTGAGCAAATCTTCTGTTGTTGAGCCTCTGTCTCTCCATGTCTGAGCAGCAAGCTCTTCAGGATATACCTAGCTATGGATTTTAAAGGAAGACTTGTCCTTGTGCCACTTACAGCTCAAATATGTGGAACAAAAAAACCCAAAAAAAGGACTATGTACATTCCTCATCCCTCCAGGTAAGCCCTGCCTCAACTCCAACCTTGTCTGGACCTCTGGGATTCAGGATCCCAGACACCATGGACTTATTGTATATGCACACCTTCTTTGTCAACCAAGCCCAAGAAAAAATGCTTTTTGACTCTTAGGCTACCTACAGTGCATAAGCCAGTCGTACCCTTAATCTGGGCTATTTTGGTGGATTTGACCAATTTAGTGCTTTCAGAAATTCAGAATTATTTTTCTACAGTGATTCAATGATCGTGGGTCAGAGATGGTGCCTTCTCCTAAGCATGGCACCCTCCCTACCACCTTATCCCAGTCCTATGGAGTGACATCCAGCAGCACTATTTCTTTGCTCGTCCTTTCACACTTTATTTCACTGGCTCATTTTTTCAGTCAATTAAGGGGGAAGGGAATAATTAATTTGGTTGTTCTGACCGGTTGCATCTGTGGTTAATGAATATTGTCATGGAGTAGTTTTTTAACATTTTCAACTCTTAGAGAAACTCTCTCTTTTCCAACTCACCACTATGGACCATTTTCTCATTATCAGGGAACAACTGTGATATGTAAGAGCATGCGCATGCTTGTGCACAAATGTATATAAAGTCATGAGAAAGAGGCAAGGAAAGCCCTTCCTGACATCCGTGGAGCTATTCAGAAGGAAAATAGTGTCTAAATGATGGTAAGTACATGACCTCTCTATGTTGCTTTTAATTTTATAGAACAGTGTTTTTATTTATAATAAACTTTCTTTCATCAAATTAGACTATTCCATTCTCCTCATAATCACAGCTACATTCACAAGTCAGCTTATTATCACAGCGAGATCTATCAGCTCTGCCTACACTGTATTTACAAACTAGAAAGGAAGTTGTTAGCTTAGAAAAATGCATTACAGACACTGCGATAGACATGAGGACATCAAACTTAATCACAGAGAGATAAATTAACTGAGTCTGGGAAAGACAAGAAGGAGGTCAGCAGTGTCATCTTCATTACCCAGAAAGGTTAAGAACTACTGCAAACTTTGACCAAGGAAAGACAAAAGATAAACTTCAGTGAACTACACTACGTGGTCCATTGAAATCACAATAATCAAGCCTATTATCCTACGGTTAACTATGGAAATTACCAGCTGGGTGAGAAAGGGGAGAAAATATTAGGACTGCAGAAGTGGTTGTGCTTAAATCACGCTGGACATAGTGGTTTTGTCTACAGAGTTCTCCCTTGGAGTAAAATGAAGAGACAGAAGGAAATTTCCCTTAAAGCCAAGTCAACTTTTCACTATCAGAACAAAATCCATCTTTGAAAATTAGAAACAGCGGGAAGTACACTGCACTGAATGCTAAATTAATTTCTTCTGATAACTTATTTCAAACAGTATTTGATTAAAAGACAATAGAACATGCTTTAAATCTAAAAAACATGGTTACCACAGGCTGAGGCAAAAGTGGTGTTGCTGATAAGTGACAACAGTGTTGTTATTTATTTAGCTCTTGTAAAGGCACCCCAGTCAATCAATAGCTATGCATGTACCAAGGCAGTGGGACTTGTATAAAGATGCTTATCAGAAATCCATGGGCAACATTCCACTTTTGATTACAGTGCTGCAGACTGTCCCCAGTCCTGCTGAAGACTGCGTGCCTCCTTGACAAGCCACATTGACAGAAATAATAATATAGAAACCCCAGTTCCTAATATGCATATCCAACTGCACAGCCAATTAACCACTATGCTGACTGAAATTGCTTTGTTATTCATTCCATTCCAACTGACGTTAATACTTTGGCAGCTGATGGGGATAATAACTGATGGAGCATATTGGAAATTTTGAAAGAGGATATAAAATTTATATAATTTAAAGACATTGAGAAAGTTGCTATACTTTACGGTCTTGAAACCTGAAAATGCCTCAGTTGTGTGTAAGAAGTACTCAGAGCAGGAGAACTAGTATGTATTTGAAAATCTGTGAATGAAAAGGAGGCATTTAAAAAGATTGTGATATACAAACAGGTTTGAAAAAAACATTTTAAAAGGCAATTATAAGATGAAAATGAGACTTTTTCACCTCTACCTCTAACATCACACTGAGTAACAATGCTTGAACATCTGGAAACATTTACATTTGATGTTTTAATTAAAATATAACTCTTTTCTGCAACATAAGCACATTGTAACTGAAAAATGTCATTTCATTTACCCTAATCCCTAAAACTATTTGGCTTATTATCTTTATATACCAAAATAGCAATTCCAGTATGTTTAAAAAAAATAGTAAAAGACCATAAAATTATTTTTACCTACACTAAGAAGTTGGAGTTTTCTTACAAAAATAAAATGTTTTCTATACATCATAGGGACATCTTTCAAAGTTGTTTGGGTCATATATTTCACAATGGTGGTATAAATTATTTCACTGCAGTGGTGCAACTCTGGTCCTGCAGTTCTTATTTGGTGAAAACTCCTGTGGAGTTCAACAACTGAACAAGGGCTTCCCTGAACAGGCTGCTGTTGGCTACTCCAGTAAGAGTGAGCTGGTGACTCTGCTGAAGTCTCTCCACATGGACATCATGTGGGTGAATCCAGTGCACATGAACTCCGCCAAAAATGAAGCAGAAGCAGAGCCTGGAAGAAGCTGGCCTAGCTCAGGAGTGGGAGATCAATATGCATGTCCCTGCTGCCACATCATGCTCTGGATGGAAAACACTGGAGGAGTGGATGTGCTGTGGTAACACACCAGCCTCAGCTGTCAGCTCCAAAATATGCCAACTCTTATTCCTCAAAACTCTCTGTTTCCACAAACCCTTCTTCCTGCTCAGGAACTTTGCTGCTGAAGCTCAACCTCCTAAATCTCTCTACTGTTCCACTACAAAGGTCCCTAGCACCAACCCAAACTACCACTTTCTTAAGATCTGCTCCCAGAGCCCCATTCTCTCTACTTCAGACTGTCTCTGCTCTTCCTAAACCACTGGCCCACATGCTGGTCCTAAGCCTCATCAAGTCAAATCTCTTCTGGCACTGAGTTGACTCAGGCCCTTAAGTGCACAAGCCCTACGACACACAGAACTCAGCTCTTTCTGTTCTGCCCATGAGCATGTGGGTCCTACTCCTTCCCCATTTTTGCCTTTTCTTTCCAAGCACATGCACTTACCAACATGCAGATTTCATTATTCATCTCCTGGCTCTTATTCCCACAAATTAAAAAAAAAAAAAAAACAGAATCAGTTGGTATTTAGCCTCAACAAGATCTTGAGAGCAGAGAAAGAAGAAACAATCAGAAGTGGCACACTGTACTTGTCATCTGGTAACTGAATTGTAGGGAATTTTGAGGCCTTAAAAGAGTAGACAGTAAAGAAGTGTTTGCAGGAAGGCAGGAGTGAATGTGGATGATGACAGCCATCCATATGGCTACACTTCTAACATATTCAACACGCAATTTTCCCTTCACATGTGATCCATCATGTCCCTGGATCCTTAAAGAAACAGCCTTTCTTCACTTAAAGTTACTGAGGAAGTTGCAATCCCTTTTCTTTTGCATGAATTTTGCCATGGACCATCTCTGCTTTTGTAATCTAGAGTATGATTTATTCTATCTACTCAAAAAAACCCAAAAAACCCCAGACTTCATGGTAGATACAGCTGTAACAAAACCAATAGCCACCTTCTTAAATGGATCAAGTAGGTCTGGACATAAACCATCAAATAAACCACATGCTACAAGAGACCACTGGTGAGGGCTGAGCAGTGTATGATTTATACTTGTGATCATTAGTCTCTCTCTTACTTCTCTGTACTTCTCTTTACATTGCTGATGTCATGAACTGCAGAATTATTTTCTTATTCCTTCCTGTGCTTAAACTTTCAAATGTTTCACCAATCTTTCACCTGAGTTCAATGAGAGTCAGAAAACAAAATTGAAAAATCATTTGATCGAGCTCAAAAGATGTTTAATTTTGACTTTTAGTGTATTAAAAGACTGTGTGCTGAACTACTTTTTGTCTAATATGGTGAGCTAATTGCTTGGTTGAAATTCTGTTTATGTCTCTGTGAGGCACAATACTGTCCACTAAAACCACTACTAAGCAAAACCCCAGCAAAATTACCTGATGAGAATGTTAGCAGGAAGATTGTGGTTTGGTTTTTTAAAAGAAATGGAAGAAATCCAACCATGCTGGGCTTTTGGCTTTGCTTATACTACTAGCTAAAATTGGGTTGGCTCAAGGAAAACTGGAAGATTAAAAAAATTAAACCCAAGAGGATGGGGGTGTCAGGGCTAGCCAGTGCCAGGGGAAAAGGGGAAGGGTGTGGATGTCTGAGGACTGTGGTGACGTTTATTGAGTGCCTGAACAAAGTGATCATTTCTCCTTCCTTTCACACTTCTAATTCACAATATTAGAGAGCAATGCTTCCATTTGGGATCGACTAATTGACCTGCTCTAAAAGCTCTTTTCCACTTTTAGCAGGTATGATGCTACAGAAAGCTGACAAAGTAACAAAAAAAGCTCCTATGAGGTCACCATAAAACTGCCATTTTTTATGTTCAACCATACCAGACTAGAACAAAATAACTGCAACACTGAGTGGAGCTGATGCTGAAGAATAAGAGCCTGAGAAGTAAATTCTCACCTGGCTAAGTCAGCAGGGGCTAGGGACACTGGAGAAGAGCAGGTAAGGAACAAGCACACACACACCCTTCTGCCTCACCCCGTTCCCTCTGACTGATGCTTAGAGATGCGGTATTGTGCTCCACAGGAACTGTGTCCAACACTGCTCAGCCCGAGACAGAAATGCTTCTGTCAGGCTTACAGAAGCAAACGGGAACACCTCTCTGAAGAATTAATAATGAAAGGAATTAAATGTTTTAAAATGCTGTCAGGTAGCAGAATTTCTCACAAACACAGGAAAGCAAACAGACTTAGAGTTATCCAGTAAACATTCTGAAATGCCGCCTTATGACAGAGAACATCCCTCTTTTCATAAAATCAGCTACTTAACTTCTGGAGAGGCTCCTGGGCTTCCCTATGAAGTCCTTAAGTGGCAGCTCCACCTCTTCATATTTCATTTTCTTTAAAAAGACTTATTTCTTCCGAGAAAGCTGCCTTTTTACACATCACCCTTTGACTGGGTCCAAAGTAATGTTTTCAAAAATTGGCAAAAGGTGTGATTTAAAAATGCTTTCTAAGGAATCGTAGCTGGTACCTCTACAATGATGTTTCTTTTCCCCTCATCCTTTTAGCCTTCCCCACAAATGGATAGCAAGCCCCTACACGATATCCTCATATGGGCAGAAATTGAGAGAACAATAAGCATACACATGTATGTGCACACACATTCATCTCTAATTCTCCCCTTTAGCACATACATTACAGAACATGCAGCATTCTCAGTCTTGCACCGCCTCAAGTGCACTACAGAGAAGAGTGGTGGCCTGAATTTCTCAATTGTTTTGTTTTTAATCAGACCAGTCATATAACTTTTTAAAAAATAGCAAAATGCTTAAGAAGAGGCATTTCTGTGCACTTCATCTTTTCTAGCAGTTATGTATCAAAGGCTATTTAGCACACAGTGGGAATTTTCAGGTAAAATTAGCTACCGTTTCCACCAAGACCAGCATTGTTAATCACTGGAAAAAATCCAATAATTCCTAACTACCTCGTGCCTGCAACTAGGTCATCTTGCACGGAGAAGCAAAGGTTAAGTACAAGATCTGGTTTTTACTTTGCAAAGCCTGTAAATGACATCGCATGGTCGTGCAAATGAAGCAAGGCAAGATGAGAAAATGAAGAAGAATGAAGCTGTATAATCTAATCAGAAACCAACAAGGGGGTTTCTTTATCTTCTCTTCCTCCCTCGGAGACAAAGGGAGGCTTTAAACCCTTAAAACACAGTCTGGTGTTTCGCTTTCTTTGACAGCTTTTGGTACTACCGAACATATGTATGCCCACCTATTCTACATGTATTGATGTGCAGGTTCTCGCAAGTCTGCGTGCAAAAAAAGAGAACTGCACGGGGCTCTCCAAAGGGCACTGAAGCAGCTCCCTGTCACTTCAGAAACTAACTACCGGAGCACTGCCGTCCTTAAGCAAAATGTATTTGCACCTGGAAAGAATTTCATCTCCGTCCCTTTGCTGCCCGCTACAGTGGGCATCGCTTCCCTCCCTCAGTGTCTCAGCGCTCACCGCTCCCCCGATCCCCAGCATAATGAGCTGACCTTTGCTTTAGTTCATCGACTTTCGACCAAGGTAATGAACTGGAAGCAGCACGATCATCACCAGCGGTTTAAGCAGCGCACCGGCTCCCTCCCCGCCCCTCGCTCCGCGCCGGGGTCCCCGGGCGCCCTGCCCTGCCCTGCCGCCGCCGTGGGGGCGGCTTGCCCGGAGCGTGTGTCCTCGCACTGGGGCAGGGAGGGGACCGGGGTGGGGGAAACGAGGCGGGG
>VZTA01021279.1:116010-130414 GCA_013398855.1 Mohoua ochrocephala | reverse complement strand
GTAGATAGCGATAGGCACTGAATGATGTTTGCTGCTGCCGTGGAAATGGTGAATGTGGTGAGCGCCCAAACTGGAGGCGCCCCACGCCACCCCAAGGAGGCCGCTGAGAGTGAGCGGGACTATCCAGAGCAGGGCCAAGCGGCCGCCGGCGCTGCTGCTGCCGCTGCTGGCGGGTCCCGGCTCCGGGCTGCCCCTAAGGAGCCCCCCCATCCTCCGGTGCGCGGCGAGCCGGCCCGCGGCGTCCTCGGGAGGAGCAGCAGCCACAGCAACGGAGGCAAACTTTGGGCAGAGGCGCTCGCACACTCGCACACGGCGCTGGCTGCAGCTCACGGCACCAGGCGAGCCATCTCTTCCCTTTGGGAAAGCCTATGAGGATCCTTTTCTCCAGGTCTTCTTCTACCCAAAACAATCCGAGACATAGTCAGAGAATCCAGGCAGTTCAGAGCCTTCGCAAAGAGGCGGAAGTGGGGAAAAGCCCCGCGCCCAAACAATCGTTAGTTTCAGCTTTCCCGGGGCTGGTGCTCATTAACAATATTCCACAGTTGCAAGGGCTACGAGAATGCCAAGCATTCCCCCATCCTCAGTAATCCACAGTGTAGCCAATCATGCCACATTTCTGCTAAGGAAGAAAAAAGGGGATGCCACTCCATCAGCCAGCGCTGGGAAAGCAGAGAAAAATCAAACTGCTGCTCTTCCCTCCATTCATCTCCAAACTGGTGAGCCCTCACCGAGCGAGCTCTCTCCCGGCGCGCACACACACTCACACTCGCGAACACACACTCACACACTCGCACACGCCGCCAGACAATAATCAGGCTGCTCCGGCAAGCTCAATGGTCTGGCTATTGACAGTAATACCCGAGGATGTTTTCAGGGAGAATAGTGCACCCTTATGAAAGAAGCTGGGGAAAAAAATAAAAATAAAAATAAGCATGCTTGCGAGGAGCAGGGCTATGCAAATCTGCAGTCTCCGAACAGCAAATCGCTGAGGCTTGGATGCAATGCAGAGGACGAGCCTATGTTAAAGAGGGAGGCTGAGTTCAGCTCCCACACAGTCGCGCTGCCTCTCCTCAGCCTTTCGGGAGCCGCGCACTGCCAGAACGCGGCTCGGGCGGTGTGGAGGGGACACACACACGCTCACACACACACACACTCACACGCCTCTCCTCCCCACCCGCGCCGCGGAGTCAGCAGCACGGCGGGAGCACTTCCCCTCCTCCGACAGTTCAGAGGTACCAGTGTCTTGAAAACCCACTTTCATCTGAAAAGGAACGATTTCGGGGTCTTTTAATTGGCCTAAACTTCTCCCATCAGACGTTTCCCTCCGTCCATTCGGACACTGGCTGTGATTATCCGGTAATTACACACACGGCGACGAACAAAGAGTTACCGGGATTTTCTCCGGCACTGCTCAACTACCGCACCTCGGCCGCCCACCGCAGCCGCGGCCGCAAACTGGGCTGAAAAAAAGCCTTTCTGGGCTGAGCCCCCCCGTTCCCCCGCAGCTGCAGGGCGGCGCCGGCAGCTCCTGCATCGCCACCCGGGTGCGGGGCCCCGCCGCGGCGCTCGCCCTACGCCTACCCCCAAAACAAGGGGGAGGGCTACCCTACACCACCACCATCACCCCCGCACACACACACACACAGGGCCGAGGGTGCCATGGGAGCCGATGTCACGTTTAAAAGCCAAGGGTCGATATTCTAAGGGCCAACCTATCACCCCGCGGCGCGTCCTGCGCCCCCCGGTAGCCGGGCGCGGAGGCGCAGCCCCTGCAGTACCGCACCTGGGCACAGCAGGGTGTGCGAGCCGCACACTCCCGGCCCTCCTCTCTCTCTCTCTCTCCCTCCCCTCCCTCCTTCCCTCCCCCGCTCCCAGCCTGCCGTAGATCTTGTGCCATGCCTTCAGCAGCATGAGATCATGGGTGCGGGGTGCGGATGCGTGAAAGCGAGAGGGCGAGTGGTGGGCGTGAGAATGGGGTTTTTTTTATACATTTCGCGTTAATTTAAACGAAAACCGCTGCAATTTGCCGAGACGCTAATTCCCGCGGGTGCGAAGAGAAGTCACAACCTTTGCTCGGCTGCGTAGGCTGAGGAACGAGAAAGGCGTTTCGCCCCGGCTCCGCTCAGCCCAGGGCGGATCGCTCCCCCCGGCGAGAGAAACGCCCTTCACCGCGGGGTCGCGCCGGGGGCCGCACGCAGCGACGAAAGGACCCCGAACCCCCGGAGCGGCGGCGAGCGAGCGGCAACTCCTGCCCTGCCCCGGGGGCGGTGCTGGTCACACCCCTGCCCACCTGGACGCGTCGCATCGCAGCCTCGCCGCCGAAGTTTTGCCAAGACGCCGAGGTAAATTATAACAAAGCCTCAAAGCAGGGAGGAAAGCAGCAGTGCCAGTGACCGAGCCCTTTCTGCGCTCCGTGGAAGGGCAGACACGCATCCTGAAGGAAGCCCGCACCCGCCCTAGCCCGAGGGAGCGCCCCTGAGGGATGGGGGCCACCCTGTAACACCCCCGGCTCGCCAGAGGGAAAGGCAGCTTAGGAAGAAGTCTGACTTTTCCAACCTGTCTCCCAAAGCCTCCGTGTGAAAGAAGAAACACCAATTTTCCAAACTATCAGCTTTCAACTGTCATGCACTGTCACCTCCTAAAAAAATAAAAGACAATAAATTCTCTAAGTTTCAGAGTTAGGGAAAGAAGGAAAAAAAGGAATGAAACCTCAAAGAAACGTCAGCCTGGATTCGACAGCTCTCATAAAATTAAACCTCCAGATATATGTTTCCTGTTCATGCAAGTAATGTGTGTTAGAAATTTCATCCATAAATACCACTAGGTTTTCTATCAATCTGACTCAGGAAACAAAATATTTCAGTCACTGGAACCAGTTTTTCATTAAACTGTTCACATGTTGCTGCCGTTTTAGAAACAGGCAGTAGTTAACTTGACTGTTCTTAATGATTCTAGACATCCTACAGACGAGGAACTTAAAATTGTTATCACTCCTCTGAAATGGGAAGCCGGTATTGCCAACCGTGTAACGATACAGTTGGCAACGCAGTTGTTCAGATAAAATTTCAGTTGGCAAGTCCTGTCTAGACTGACTTTGCTCGGCTGCGCTGTTTCAAGGCCGCCATTGGGAGCTGTATCGTGCTACCTTACGGGGGGAGTTTCCCTGCCGGCATCCAGGGAAGCACGGCTCCATCCCCGCTGAGGGATTCCCCATTAGGAGTAACCTTCCCTTCCAGCCCGAGCACGGTTTGCCTCACTTTGGCTGAAGATACACTTTGGTGTGGACTCAGAAGGACTTTGTGTAAGCGCTCTGTGTTGTTGGATATCTTCGTAGTTTGAGTACCTTAATCTAAATTCTTGCTCCATCTGCCATCTACTGTGCCAGGGAGGCCTAAAGTGCTTAAAAAACAAGGACAAATGAATAAAATGTTTAGGTACTTCCAAGGTACTTCATTTAATATTTTACCGAAGATAAAAGGGGTTTTTAAGCGCTCTACTTTATTGAATATGTACTATTTATGCAGAGCACATACACAACTGCCACTAAAGTTTCTAGTTTCAATCTGTGCCTGGAGACTACTTAGAGAAGTTGTTTTTTTTCATCAGATAGACTATAATGGGTCATTTTTAGGTGCTACATTATGATATTAAACGCTACCTAGGGACTGTTAAATTAATGGATTGTTTTGCTGCTGCGCATCCAAACCAAGAGTTGAGTACACGAAGGCCAAATCTCCACAAAACTATTTAGGCATCTAACTCTTACTTAAGTGCCCTATTAAAGTGTGAATGGGGTGACTGCCCTCTAAGTAGGCATCCCTTTCTGGATCTGGCAACGTGATCAGCACCTTGCGTGTAGCAGCTCTAATTTTAACAACATTTGACATTTTTCTGGCTCTGCACTCTGAACCACAAACAAGAGAGGACTATCCAAGTTTCATGGGGGGGAAAGGTGATCTAATGCAGTGCAAGGGTGAGAAATGGGAGAGAATTAATTTGCAGAAAATATTAAAAGTATGAAAATTAAAAGAATACCGGGGAGGTGAAGAAGGAAGTGTGTATGAAAGCAAGATGGAGACAGGAAAGTAAAAGAAGGACGTTCCAGGAAGCAAAACCATCTCTTGATCAATTTTTTTTTGTGTTTTCAGTGAGCTAATAACACTTCTTTCTAATTTGAAGCAAATCCTGGTAGTCAGATACTCATACCTTTTGCATGTTTTGATTTAAAGGAGGTTGCAGGTGAGTGTCGGTCTCTTTTCTCAAGTAACAAGTGATAGGACAAGGAGAAATGGCCTCAACTCACACCAGGGAAAGTTTAGTTTGGATAATTTGAAAAATTTCTACAACTGTTGTCAAGCATTTGGACAGGCTGCCCAGGGAAGTGGTGAATTAATCATTCCTGGAAGTATTTAAAAGATTTGTAGAGATTTAGATTAGATATTGGGAAGAAATTCTTTACTATGAGGGTGCTGAGGCACTGGAACAGGTTGCCCAGAAAAGTTGTGGGTGCCCCATCCCTGGAAGCATTCAAGGCCAGGTTGGATGGGGCTCCGAGAAACCTGGTCCAGTGGGAAGTGTCCCTGCCCATGGCAGGGGGGTTGGAATGAGACCATCTTTAAGGTCCCTTCCAACCCAAACCATTCCAGGATTCTATGAGACACTTAGGGACATGATACAGTGGCAGACTTGACAGTGCTAGCTTAATGGTGATCTTAAGGGTCTCTTCCAACCTGAACGGGTCCATGATTCTGTGATTCTATTAAAAAAGTTTAATTGGGTGTTTTGGCACTTGGAGTTAGGCTTTTTAATGACAAGTAAGTTAAAAGCTTCTACAAGTAAACACTATGAAAACTGAAGGTAAGCAGCATTTCTTATTTAAAATGCTTGCCTTTTTTACCCCCTGCAGACATAAGAGTATGAATTTTTTGGTAGCTGGGGACTAACTGAAGTTGAAATAACCTGGTTTTAATCCCCAAGGACACAGAATTTTACTCCCAACACAATCAAGTATAAGTCTGTGAAGGTTCACTCAAAGAAGGAAGAAGTGGCACAAAGGAAGGCAACAAACAAGAGTTTGTGTAAACAAATAAATGTTCCACTGCAGGCATAGCAAATAAAGTGTGAAAATGAACTGTAGTGTTCAAGGTAGTTTTTAGTATCTCAGGAACTTAGCTCAGTGAAGTTAGTCCCACTGAACACTTACTCTGTGCAGGTCACATTGGTAGTAAATGTGAATTTTAAACAAAGTATTTCCACCAAATGAACTCTGTTCAAACACCAGTAGGCTCCTAAATTTTTGAGCAAGAATATCCTCAATTGTAAGAACACATCTTTCCCTGGTTTCTTCTAGTGTCATTATGCTATAACACCAAATGCTCCCAAAGAAAATTTATACAAACAAAAAAAGTACTCTCATGAATATAGTTTACATTACTTAAATAAAATCAGATACTTCTTGTTGGTATGACCATATCTCTCTGCAACTGTACAGACAGATCAGCTAAGATGGACAACTTCAGCAACACCAGCAAAACTGAAGTGCAGACCATGCCTTAGGCCAGCAGAAGTTGTCAGTTAAATTCAGGGCTCCTCTTGGTTAAGTGCCACCTCATGCAACCAGGCTCCTCTGGCCACCTCTAGTTAATCCTGCTCTTAGTGCAGCAACATCCACTCTCAAACTCCTGAAGCTCAAGTGCTGTTCAGCAAAATAAATAAAAAAACAAAAAAAAACAACCCAAAAAACCCAACCCAAAAGACCTCCACAAATCTGTATCTGTGTTACAGGAATACTGTGTAAATAACTGTGCACAGCTTCAACACACTACCTATGTTTTACGTTACACGTTTTCCCCCCTGCTAGACTTGGACTCGCCCTTAATTTGAAAACACATGGACATTTTGTGATTACAATTAAACAGACCAGGATTTATGTTTATCCAGCCCACAGACAGGCTTGGAGAAGAAAACAGTCAAGCTAATGTTTCCTCTTACCACTATAAACACTGCTGAATTTAATGACCTATACACTGTATCTCCCAGTACTTTTACTGATGTCTGATAACATTGGAGGTGGTAACTTTCTTTTTTTAAACAGCAGAGAATGTTCCTTTCAAAAGCCAGTTAATTGCAAGCAAGGCCTGTCATCCATGTCCAGTTTGTGTCCTAATCCTACATAACCTAGGGCAGAAACTGTTTAAGCCAATAAACTTTATCATACGAACTACTTGAAGACTTGGAAGGTAAAAAATATGATTCTAGGGGGATGGATGGAGTATTTGTGCAGGAATAAAACACACAGAAATTCAAAATTTTGGTAATCATGTAAGAAAGGGGAGCTTACAAAGGAAATACTTAGGCTGCTTTCTCTGTAGTGCATCTATTCTCTCACTATGCGCAGTTCAAAACAAATCCTGGTACAGTTAATAAGTCTTTCTGTCCATCCAGATAGGCTTAAATCTTCATAATAAATGTTTCTTGACTCCGTGTATATAAAGTAATCTCTTTCTCTCTATTCCTTGCTGTCAAAAGCAAGCTTATTTTCATTTTGTTTCATTTCATTGAAGCCATGCACATAAGCCAGATCTTTTCAATTTAGAACCGAAGGGGCTTGTGGAGAACATTTTCCAGTGGGGAATTCTGACTTTGAAGAGAAGGTCCCTCTTGGTCCGAAATAGCCCTGGTTGGTCCATAAATCATCGGGGCACTTTGCCAAGTTTGTCCATCCTGACTTGAGTTAGCACTGGTTTCACCTGGCTTGAGGAGGATGGCTCAGAATCCACTGGGGGTTGCCTTTTGCTGGCTCTCGGTGCTGCGATGCCACTTAATATTTTCTTTTCTTTTTGTTTTGGTTTAACTTGGCACAAAGAGTTCTAATACTTTGCGTACGTTCCCCTTTCGACTCCAACCTAAAGCCACAGGAATCAAGGCCAAGTCCACCTGCATGTACACAGAGGCATTTGAGAGATGTGTAGTCCTGCAGCAAATGCTCTGTAGCCAGGTTCTCTCTGGGCCACCACAAGAGTGGTTAATTCTATGGGCAATTAGGCTGCTGCTGCAGAACCCACAAAAGTCTCTCTGATTTCTCCCAGTGCTGCTGCAGGAATTGGAACTGCATTGCCACAGAAAAGAGATCCCTGGTACAGCTTGAATGTTACTGATTTGAACTCCTCAGCAATACTCCAGCTAGGGACAAAAAACAAGCTACCACAAAAATAGGTTGTAAATTAGTCATCAAGAAGTTTGATGACAAATGCCAATAACAGAATCCAGTATTGTGCTCTTTTGCATCCAATACAAGCATAGGAAGCATACGCAAAGCCTATTTGTTGATAAAGGCCTCCAGAAATAGGAAAAGTGTGTGTATTACAGAGTTGTTTGCAGGCCTCGATATTGTTTAGCACGCACAATAACTGAGATGTTAAATGCCATGTCAAGGAAAACTCACAATAAACTCATAGGGCAACAGCCACAAAATGGGGAAATTGAGTTTAAAGACCTTGCAAAGCAAAGTTGATTGCTTTTTTTTGTTTTTTGTGGGAAGCTCACAGGTAGCCAAGAGAGCCCTAAATGATGACCCTAAGTCAGGAGTGCATTTTTAAGCAGGTTTTCCTGACAGGACTTCCAAGATATCACTCATTATGAGTCATGAACATCACACAACACCCCTCACTTTCCTGGCCTTGGCTGAGAAGAGGATGTACAGCGAAGTTCCACCTCCTGCCTTCCTTGAACGTGTTAGTCCTGCTACAATCTTGGCCAAGAAAGGGATAAGGTACAGCCATCTACTCTTTGTCCAGTGCAATACATTGCTTTAGACTCCAGACAGCAGTAGTGGTACAAGTCAGCTGTAGAAAGAACTGAATCTAAAAAGCAGAATTGCAAGAAGACGACATGAACTTTTGGCAGTCATAACTTGAAAACGTCCAAATACTTAGCTTTAAGCTTCTTTCTTTCTTTTTTTTTTTCTTTCCTCCAGAAAAAGTGTCACCATTGTGCAGAACACATTTGTAATGCCAAGCAAATTTCCTATAGCTGAGTTATGAACCTCTGAACATACAGGTTTAAAATGAAAATGCTGACATAATCTTAAATGTAGTGGCACAAATACTGCCACTACAATAATCCTTGTAATCTAATATATTAGCCCTAGGGGGATGGAGACAAAATTGCTGGTCCCGGACAGCCTTTCTGAGGCTCAATTCAAATTGCATAATTATTCTACATCCTTCAAGTTCTTTAAAATACATTTCAGATGCGGTATTGTACATTCAAAAATATTTGTTCTTCAGAGATTGATTTGACTTTTTTTCTACTTTAAAGAGATATATGACCTCGGAGGCACGTGAAAAATCATCAATCAGGTTTAGACTGTGTAACACTCTTCTGTGTGTGAAAGACTTACTTTTTTTCTAGATTCCCTCAGTTACGTTGCCAAGGTGATTCCCCCAGAGAGCCATGTGTTTATCTTGACAGGTGTTAGCGAGATCTGGGGAATCTCAGTGGAATTGTTACTGGTTGCTTTGAGGTACAGTAGAAAACATTAAGTCTGCAAACTAATGAACTTACCTTATTACATTCTAAATAAAAAAATAAACCACAGAGTAAGTTGGATTAATCTACTAATGCCTTTCTAATGAAGCTTTTATTGGGCATATGGTGTGGTCTTGCTACTTTCCTATATAGCAAGTACAAGCTAAAACTCAAAATAAAACCTACGTGAACCTCTTCTGTGACATACCAGTCTCAAAAACTTGCCATCACAATTATATTCAGACTGCTATTTTACCGGCATAACCTCTGGTTATGGTTTGCAAGACTAAATGGATTAAAAAAAACCAAGAAAGCAATCAGATTAAAAAAGGAAACAGGAGACACCACTGATAGGAAAAGAGAAAATTCAACTTCTACTGCTGTTCCTAGGGGAAAATTTAAAACCACTGCTGGTAACGTACAATTACTCTGAAATCCACTCCGTGACCTGTCCCGACAGTGTCAGGGAATCATTAATTAAGTACTGTAACTTACAATGTTAAATTATCATTCCTTAGTTACAGTCCATTTGTGTTTTCCAGCACGGAGCTGTAACACACTATATTTTTATAGTGCACACTAGAAGCAATAAAACAATAGGTGCTTTTAACAAAAAAGAATGAGTCTTAAGCAAGGTGAAACAAAACACCATCATTTTCAGCCGGCTATGCCTTTTGCTTCTAATTGCCATTTTCTTTCTCTCTGTATATGTACAAGATCAGAACACAAGGAAAAAACATTCCTTAGCAACATTCATCTTCTGGGAACATGCTGCTGAATTTAGGTATAAAACCACAACGGCATCTCAAAGAATAGCAATAGCTCATATACTTCAGCTTTGATATACTACTTCAAATCCTTAATCTCCTCTTTTCAGATTTCCACACAAAGTTTTACTCTGCTTCCATGTTTGCAAATGCCCATTCGAGACAAAAAAATCTTTTCATATCCAGGCTCTCTCCTCCCTGTATTTACTTCAACAACAAATTAGCAGCCAAATTTTTCTCTCTCTCTCTTTTTTTTTTGGTTTTTTTTTTTTTTTTTGGTAGAGAATAAGAAAATAGATACAGTGAAAACAGAGCGAGAACACAGTTTTTCTTTCCTTCAGCACCAGCAGCCAGAAACAGTATGAAAGCAATGGATCATGAAGAAAAGCAATTTCCTTCTTCAGGGATTAAGCAATACTCTCTTTTGTAATGTTAAATGAAAGTTTTAGTTAGTTTTTTTTCCCAAGTAATACTGATTTTTTTTTTCCCCTCATTGTAAATAAATATGCACTGGAGAAGCTCCAATAGTCGCAAACACATCACTTTCTAGCCAATCAATAACACAGATAAAACCCTTTGTGTTGTACTTCTTCCAGCAGGCCTATTGATAGGGCAAGAAAAATTAAGCTACTACAGAAGCCAAAGGTAATTAACTTAACGAGAGAGAATATCTGATGATATATACATTCTGTTCCTTTCTTAAGGACAAATATAGGGGATTCTAATATAGGAAATAGACAGACTTTTGGGGAAGCATTCAAGTAGGGACAGCTATCTGCATTTTACTGGCACAGCTCTCATCCAGTGACACTGTAATATGAATTACCTGTTGTGATGATTGATGGCCAGACTATCAGGTGAGGTACCACACCCTCCTCTAAAACATAATCCTGCACTTCTCTTCGGTAGTATGGAAAACATGGAACGTCTACACCTGCCTCTGCCACAGTTTTTCAAAATGCAGCCTTGGACAAATCACTACAAAGCATTTGGCATTTGATGGCTGATTGGCATGCTGGGTCAATGTTGCCAGTCCCAAAGATAAAGGGTATTTGCAAAAGAAAGTCTTGGTGGAATTACACCCTTCACACCAATGCTGAAAGGTTCCAAAGGCTTTAATCTTTCAGCGCTATTAAACAGAACATCGCAGGATTAAGTCTTCTCCACCTACAAGTTTGTGTCTATAAAGCTCTGACGAGAATATTCAGCGCAACTTTAAAGCCAATGCTCTGTTTAAAGCACTTTGAGATCGCTTCCTGATGAATGCCAAGGTTTGTAATAATTATGGAAGCGTGGGCCTCCCTCAATTTTTATACATAGATAGATGGGAATCCTGTAAATTTTTGATCAACTTTGCTTAAAGGGACAATTTGTATGGGAAAACATTACCACCGTAAAGAAACTTTGTTGGCCGAGCTTGTTCTCCTTAGCATATATGCAAATAACAGCTGCAAATATCAAGAGATTGGAAACAGAAAATAATTTTATTCATACCTGTGTTTTAGTTTTTAATGAATTACATAAAAAAAAAATTCCCAGCTAAAACAAAATGCCTGCTATATAATTAAAACGAAGAGTCACAACCAGCTTATCTTTAAAAGCAGGTTGTAACAGGAAAGAAAATCCAGGACTTCTCAGCTGCAATTTTACGGCTCTATCAAAACTTGCCTAATTTTACCTATTTATTTCAGTGCATAATAAAAGATGTACTCAGAGAAAAAATGTGCAATGCATACATATTTTTAAAGGCTTAGAAAGCTAGCAGCTTTCTTTTAACACCCTTGGATCTAATTTTGTTTCTAACAAGTAAAATGAGAAGAATAGGTCCCTGAAAAGGATTATGGTCTGAAACCTGCTCTTTGAATCTTGGCACATGCTAGAGCTATCATAAATGTGAATAGAAAAGATGGGTGGTCTGCTGACCATCGTTGGTTACAGAGTTGAGCATTACTGCCCAGAAAAAGCTTATGGGTTTCATCAGGAAGGTTTCAGAAACCACTGTATTGAACCACCAGCCTATAATAGCTCTTCCACATTTCACAGGATGTCAGTTCCTGGAGCTGTTTTTCCTTTGATGCACACAAAGTACTGCCAGTAATTTCAATCAGAATTATGCCATGCACTGGAGGAAGACAATCACATAATATGAATTATCACATTTTTTCCATATCCCTGCCTCTCGCAGAACTGCTGTTTTGTTAGAGGAGTTGGTACAGTATATGCTACTGATCTGTGGCTGCTTTGTTTAAAAAAAGCTTAGTACTGGTGTAGTCCTTCTCATCCAGATATATCAAAGCACTTCATAAAGCAACAAAAGCAGTGGAACCAAGAAAAGACTTGTGAAAAAAGTGAAACTTTTTTTTTTTTTCATTTGGTAACATGCAATGCTCTCAAATTATTTGTAGTGAAAAATAAAGGGAACATTATGAAAATTAAAAAATCACATTGTAAAAAATTACTTCATTTTTAAAATGATGTTCCCTTTCATAATTTTTGTGGTCTTAGTTTAGAAAAGTTAAATGCCTTTTCTTTATTGCTGTTTTTCAGCTGGGATTGAACAAATCTTCTTTCAAATACTTTCTTTTCGGAGAGACCTCTGAACCTAAGATTAGTTAATTCTTGTAACTTAAATCAGGGCACTTCACTCAATAAAACTCCTACCCTTGATGCACTGGCATTGCATGGGACAACGAGCAACAGTCCTTTGGCTGAGAGTGAACATCTACGCCAAAATTCCAATCACACAAAGGTTTATGAATTAGAGCAATGCTTGAGTTGCCACGCACTTTTGAGCTCCAAAATGCACGCGGTGGCCAAAACCCACAAACTGAGGGTTGAAGGACAGGTTGTTTCAGCAAACATCCCACTGACCTGAATGGAATTTACCCAACTCAAAGGCCTGGTTTCTGCCTTATTGTTGAAACATTCCAGCGAAATCAATATGAGCTATAAATTATTCGAAGCCATTTTTAATTCTCACCTACTTTGCACTAATGATCAATTTATCATTAACGCAGAAAGAGATTTAAAGCAATGTTTATGCCATTAAAATAAATATCCATTAGCTATAGAGGGTATCCCACAAGTGCATTTGCTTCTGGTGGAATTCTTCCAGAACACTGGATCTATATACAGTATAATATAATGATATTTAACTGGTAATGAGCTATTGAATTGCACAGGGGGAAATAGCTTACAACCTTAAAAACTTCTAAAGTAACTTCCCTAGTCAAGATGGGCTTCAATTATACAACTCAGTATATGAAAAAGTTTTTTTGTCTGTAAAATGCATCTCTCTTAGTTTGCATTTCTTTCATTTTTTTCATCAAAGGAGATTTATAATGTGCAAGCAATACAGTAAAGGCTTCATTCTACTAAAGAAGCTCAGAAATAAGCAGATTCACAAGATTAGTTTTCCAGAAGGAAAATTCTAATTATGCATTTGAAGAAGTTTGCTTATTCCTTTCCAGTACCTTTTGCAATGTAAATGTTGTAAATGTGACTAACAGCAGGGAATTCCTGTGTCATTACTCAGTACAGACCCAGGTGGTAAACAACAGTTAAGTTTTTGTTAATTTATTTAGACTCTCTAATTTAATCCCTTTGCATGAAAAGGACAAACTACTGTACCACCGAGGTTTTTGGTCACAGTGATGAGATCAGCACATTATTTCATCAGTCTTTAACCACAGACACATAAACTTCATTAGGAAATTTTCTGACCTGGGTGACTATAAACACAAGGAGTGAGAAAATCCAGAGCATTAACACAAACCCAGCCATTAATCTGCAATGCATATTCCTCTCCTGACAAAAAAGATTATCAGATTTCCTGTTGTTGGTGAAGAGGATGACTCAAGCACTCTGAAATCAGTAAATGCTCATCACTGATCTCTTGTGGCACTGATCTCTTGTGGCAAACAGGAACTTCTTTTTCCCCTACCTTTTCCAGCAGATTAATCTCCAGTAAAACTTTATCATATTTGTCTAATAGATATGTGGCAGGGTGAAATGTTTGAAACTTCTTTTCCCTTCAGTTGCCTGGTTTTAGTGTGAGCCTCTGTGCTTGAACGTGGTTCAGGGTGACACCGTGAGTCGACATCTGCTCACAGCATATTGGAGTGCACAAACACAAGCAGAGCCTGCAAAAATGAGAAGCAATTCCCCCCTTCAGCTCAGCGTTAATAAACCCTCAGCAGGGATACAGGTACAGATTTGGACATTATACCCCAGGAAGACACGAGCCTATTGGGAAAAATGTGAGGAGAGCAACATGACCAGAGTCTAGGGAACAGGGGCTTCAATAAAGCTTGAAAGAATTAGGCTAGAAAGGAGACAACTGAGATTGAACATGATAATAGCTTTCAAATGCATGAAAGGCTGTTTCTAAAGAATAAGGAAATCACCTGTTCTCAATCACAGTGATGGACAGGACAGAAAGAAATGTGCTAAATTGCAGCAATTAAGATTCAGGGTAGATATCTCAAAACCCTTCGCAACAGTGAGGATGGTGAGGTGCTATAAAAGATCACCTAGAAGATGGTGGAGTCTTCACTATTAGAATTACTTCAGAACAGCATAGTCTTCCTGGAACTACTCAAATATAATTTATTAGCTTTTCAGCACTGGGAAAATGTCCTGCACTCCCTTTCATCTTTAAATTCCTACGAATAGCACTCCTGCGTGCAATCATTTTTGCTGGAAATTGATAAACCTCAGAAATAAAAATATTCTCCTCTAGGTTTCCCCTTGCCCATGTTGGTACAGAAATAGTAGGAGGAAATTTCTTATCCACACCCTTTTTTTGCCCCATGTGATGTTACCAGAGATGACAGGTCTATTTGCCTGTTTGATGCAGAAGACAACAATGAGAATAACCAACCTTATCTAGGCCAATAATAAACAAATGAATAAGAAAGCAAATCTCACTGCACCGTAAATTCCTCTTACTAGATCACAAAACAAGACCAAATGAATTCAAGAAAGAGGAAAATGCATCAAGCACAAAGATTTTAGATGAGGAGAAAAGAAAAGGAGTGGCACCATCCACTTGGGTTTTGGAAGAATATCCTGTGATTGATATATATACATATATCTATCTCCATATA
>VZTA01021279.1:0-115981 GCA_013398855.1 Mohoua ochrocephala | reverse complement strand
TATATATATATATATATCTCCATGTGTGTGTTTCCCACTTTTTAACGCTGACAAAAATTGTCATGGTTAGACCTTATTTCCTAAAGTTGGACCATGTTATTAACTATTACATAATGCTCATGAGATTCAAACATGGTCCTGCTCCTGGACTCAGTGGGCTCAATAGTATTCATTAAATAGTCTGTTCTCATGGAATTCAACTTCCAGTCATGCTTTGAAACTTCCAGTTGAAATAATCTTAATTCTTTACTGAATTACAATATTTTAGTGAACAATCTTCTCCACATCATCCTGTAAATGATTTTACATATCTCAGTGGTTCAGAGAGTTGGATACTGTGGTGTCCTATTTGAAATTTCATGGAGCCACTTACATAGACTAAAGGAAGAAGCACCCAGTGCTTGTCCAGATTTGGACAACTGTGCATGAATCTTTCAAAAGTGAACTAAAACATGATTGACAGAACCCACTTCAAAATGTCAAGCCAGAGTAAAATTTGCTTGCAATAGTTGTGAGGGAGAAAACTGTGGTGTCAACACAGCAGAGGGTTGGGGTTATGATCTATTGCCGCTGAGGATAGGAAGGAATAGAAATCCCCTGTCCCTTCCCAAAGTTATGTCTCTGTAAATTTCCATGTTACATCCTTGACAAGTCTCCTAGTATTTGTAATTTCTTCTTTTTCTCCCTGGTAATTTGCACTGATGTGAAGAGTGAGAGAAATCTCCAGAGCAAGTTCCTCTACTTACAACTCCCTTAGGAGAAAGAACTTTGCCTTTTTGCTGGTATGTAAAGTATCTCAAGATTTGTCCCTCACTTATTAAATTCATTAGAGATCATCATGACTATTGAATTTCTTTTCAGCAGGATACTCTCTTGTCAGTAATTCCCTGTCCACTGTTCTTCAAAGAAACCGTTTTCTTTGATCCATATTGTAACTGAATCTTCACAACTTGAAAATAAACCTGTTGTAGATCACTCCTCCACTGCTGATGGCTGCATTTCCAGTCAAGACCTTTCTATCAGAATACACTGTTCAAGGATGTGAGTCTTTTCTCACACCTTTTGCATTACCTTCCTGCTTCATAGCGCTTTTCTCTAATAATCTGAATACAGATTTTAAAACAATTAATCTATGCTTCTATTCCAGATACTTCAGCAGGACAATACATCTAGAAAATATAAAGCATCTAAATAATGCAAGAATTATGATTAAAAAAAAATGAGAATGGTCGGATAAAAATAAACCGACTTATTATCTAACCAAATTCACAGCTGCAATGTCATACTCATCAAATTCAAGAATCAGCAGCACTACAGGAATGTGAAAAACCTATCAAATAGGAGGCCATCAAAAAATCCAGGGAATATGGAAGGAGGATTGAAAAGAAAGTGCAGAATACAGAACAAGAGAGTGAAAAGTAGCAGGGATCCCCAAAACAGAAATCCATAACATTTTAGAAAATTGAAGCTAGGAACATTTTACTTACCAGAGTCTAATTCTAACAATGGATCCAAGCAACTGCAGAATACACAACAGCAAAATCTGGTAACTCTCAATTATTTCTTCCCCTATGTACTTATGAAATAGATGTTTAAATTTAGTGCTGCTCTTCTTGAAAAGGAAAGTAAAGCTTTTTCCATCATATTTCAGAAAAGCTTCAGGACTGAAATGGAATATATTTCAAATGGAAAGATCAAAGTTACTGTGTTTCATCCCAGAACACACAAAGTTAGAGAAATTAATTCTTTTTTTTCTAGAAGTGTTCTGATCCTGATTTCTCATACGTAGGGAGCTTGTATTTTTGCCAAGTTGCATGAAAAACTATGCAGTTTCATTGATTCATAACTGTCCAATTATATATAATCTTTGCTTACTGCTCCTGAACAAGGACAATTTTCATGTCATTATTTTCCTTCTGGTTTTCAGTAAGCCAAGCATCACTTATTTCAACAGAACATCATTACGGGTTGCTTTTCTCTCCAAATACATTTTCCAGTGGATCATGTTAAAAAAAAAAAAAAAAAAAAAAAAAAAAAAAAAAAAAAAAAAAAAACAATAAAAAAAANNNAAAAAAAAAAAAAAAGAAAGATAACACAAAACCAAACTAAAAGCAAACAAACCCTTTAAAAATGACAACAAAACCACTGCCACAGCAGTACAGCTGGGATGCAAGCTTCTCTGCCTTCCTGAGAATTCATCCAGCCTGCATGGGGAATATTGACTGCTGGGCAGATTACCATAGCTATGAAAGAGAGCATGGGGAAATGAAATCAGAAGGACAAAGAGTGTGAGTGGGGTGTGTGTGTACACTTGTTCACCTGCATGCGGGAAAGAGAACAAAGAAAAAGCTCTATATTTGGGTTTATGTATCCTTTGCAACATTTCAGAGGTTAGCAACAGTCCCCAAGAAAGCTTCTGCTCATATCCTCATATCCTTGCCTGATTAAGGCAATAAATATTGAAGTAATCTCATATTCATGAGTAATTTACTAAATAAAAAAGCAGACCTTTTTTAGAAAGACTTTAGCCAGACAATCATGGACTACTTAGAATGGGCCATGTCCCCTTTACAAAATCCATGCTTTGTTGAAGCTTTCTGAAATATCTATAATATACTTTAAGCATCCAGACCCACTATCACATAATTAACACTATGTTTTCAGAACAGGTATGACTTTTTTTTTTTTTTTTTAATCTTTAGAGTGGTTTACAGGTAACAATACTGCTAGCAGATTAAAACTGTTGATAGGACCTATAATTGCATCCATATGTTTCTCCTCTCCACCCTCTCTTTTTAAGGTTTTGTAAGCTTTGGTTTCTGGAACCTCTCACTTATTCATTTACAGCAACATGAAGTAGTATAAGCCACACAATTATTGCATAAACTGATGCAATTCCTCAATCCTCCACAGAGAATGACCTGTACACTCTGATGACATCTCTAACTCTGAAAGTGTAGTAGGGTGAAAGGCAGATGGAATAGGCAAGAATCCTCTGGTCTCAGTTCAAACAACAGGAAAGCATTCTGATTCTGCTTTTCTGCTTTTTCCTTTGGAAAGGAAAAATCAACCCAAGTTGCTTCACAAGTTTAGAAATCACAGCAAACAGTTTGGGGATTATAGACTTAAATTTACACTCGGATATGCAGCCCCTCCACAAATCTGAGGCTTACAAATTGTGTTAAGAAACTTTCTAATAAATGCATGTGGTATTTCAGTATCATGGAACAAATTGGTAAATGGCTGTAGACTATTAAGGAGTCGGAGCCCAATGATAAATGTGGTCACAATCACAGATTAACTAACTGCTGTTTTTCGCTCTGCAAAGCTCCCGTTACTGAATTCATCAGGGTTATTCCATCAGCAAAGCAGTGCTCTCCTCTGCTGCCACATGAGATACAAAGGATTGTGAATAAACTCGGAAGGATCGCACAGGGAACAACATAACTCTCCAGTTCTGTTTTCCGTCACCACCACAGGATAGCAGACTGTGCATGCAAGAGACCTGCTGGAGCCACGCCAGCCAGTAAACAGGGAGGGACAAGAAGCTCTGCAGCACTCCTCAGCTGAATTTTGGTGGAAGAGGTAACGATGGACATTCACATCTGATGCCTTTCAGTGCTTTCCACAACTTTTGGGTAGAGGAGATTCAGGCTAGAGTCACCATTTTAAGCCTGGTAGATCTGATCTATCCTTTAAGAATATCTGTACTCAAAAATTATGTTCCTGATTCATTCCATTTTTTCACCAAAGCTCTCTTGTGATGTTTCTGAAAAATTAGGAGCTTTCATTTGTCAAGTAAGATGGGCTTATTTGCCACATGGCAAATAGTCCTTCTGCCTTTCTTGTACCCACTCTCATTCTAATTCTCATGCAGAGACAGTGACACCAGTGTTGATGATAACAACACTGGCAAACATGCATACAGAATTAAGCTAGAATGTGCTCCACACTGGCTAGAATTAGTACCAGCCTCTTGGTTATTCCTCCCAAAAGGAAGGAGAGAAAAATGTTTCCCCTCCCCTCTCCTCAATTAGCTTTCTTTTTTCTACTATAAGTAAATGCAGAATATATATATATAAAATAAAAGCAAAAGTGAAAGTGAGGTTCACCTGCAATGCAATTAGTGATGCTGAAGGCTAAAATGATATAAACAGCATGCACAAACAACAAACAATAGCTCTCTTAAAAGGGCATATGTTATTTCTAGTAGCATTTTTCAAAACAGTCCTGTTAATTTTTGTGGTATTTGAAAATCTTCAAATAATTGCAAAGCAGTCAAAAACATTACGCATTCCGAGGAAGTTTTGAATTAAGGAATCAGTGAATTTGCATTGTAAACTATTTTACCAGGTATCAACTCTGAACAATAAATATCAAACAAACCAACAATAAATATCAGACTTTGGCGCTGAGGGACTTGCAATGCATATAGACAAAGAGGAAGACTAAGCAGTTAATAATTTCTTATATCTGTGCTTGTTTTAAGAGGTAATATGAAAGTATTTCTCTTGGGTTCCCTTCCCTCCAAGTCAGACACACAAACACACACAAATTTTAACGAGCCACTTCAGGGAGCTGATACTGAATAACTCTGAAAAACTCGACAGACAATGGATACAAAGGCAAGTGCTCAAAGAGCCAAAACAATGGGTCAGGTCTAATCTGTACCTATGTGAATTAGGGTTTCAAGATTGAGTGTGATTTGGTTTAGAGCAACAATGGAAGCCGTATCACTGGTGTTGAAAGGAAGATATCCAGGAGAATACATTTATCTGCCTACGGTAGCAGATAACCGGAACAGGAGCGGCGCAGTTTGACTCAGCCTGCGTCAGGGAGGTGAAATGCCAGGCACCCTTTTGTCAGCCAACCAACCTGTAATAACCTTGGGAGGAATTATTTGGGCAAAGATGAGGGCTGCTGTAGCCACCTCCTTTGACACTTTCTCCACAGACTGGTGTAGGTGTTAAGTCCTGGTTTGACTGTAAGTTTTCCCTAATCAGGCCAACTCTGAGAATCCTGACTACCTGTTGGGAAGACTATCGTGAAATGTCTCTGGGCAGGAGTACCCACCTTTGAAGCAGCATTTCCCTCTGCAGCCATATGGAATTTAGGCCTATTTTCTGTTGCTGCAAATAGAACTGAACAAATAATTGACTTGCTGGCTCTTTTCCAAAGCCAAAAGAAATAGTTGTTGTGGTTTCTCTAAACCCTTTTTTCCCTAGTCAAATGAAAACACTTAGTATTTTATGATTTTAGATTTTGTTGTACTTTAAAGGTTTCAAAAACTCTGCTTTAGAAAGAAGCTTTTTAAAAGCTGTGATTAAAAAAATAAATATTGCATTATTTTAGCTGATGTGACTTAAACACATCTACACAAACCAATGAATTGTTTCAGCTGGGAGGAACTCTAAACCCTCTCTTCACCTGACAGACTTTCCAGAGTTTGTAAGCACTAGGTGTATATTCTGGAGTTCACATGGTCAACTGGAGTTCTGCAGAGGAGGTTGGACCTTTGATGGCTTGGATTTATTTGTGAACATTTGTTCCTTTATTGTCTTTGATGATAGAACCAACCACACTAATTTTGGATATAATTATAGGTAAGCATGGTGTTTGACCATCTGTTGCAGTGCCTATAAAAAGATTTGTACTTGTACAATACATTTAAATTCCAATAAATAAAGTTGAAGAACTAAGAACATGCCTGAAGAGGAATTTTTTTATGAGTTCAAAACTTTACTCATATAAACAGACCCGCTATTTTGAAAGTGGTTTGTATGTAGCATGCTGCACGTTTTGTGATTGTTGCACAGGATGTGTGACATTCCAGTGTGCGTGATATCGCTCTCCTCCTCTCCCCCTGCTTTATATGTTCACATCTACTTTTATGACCTTTTCTCTTCTTTAGATATATCCTGATGATGATGTTGAATATATCACAGTGCAAAACAACGGAGACCAAAATTTCAGAATAAAGAATTGCATAACTAGGTTGTGTTGTAAAACTATGAAACAAACCCCAAACCCCAAACCCGTTTTTACTTCTTTTGATTTTACTTCTGCAAGTAAATCCAGAAAATTACTAAGGGAGAGAAAAGATCAGGGTAAGGAGTTAATCGTATTGTATTATTCTTTTGCATGGAAAAATAGTGCTAGTCAAAATATACTATGGATAAATCCTCCCACAATTAAGCACTAAAACACTACAGGAAGCAGAGTTATCAAGAATTATATCACTACACCCTTAGAAAGCATGAGTATTTTTGTCATTGCATATCATTATTTCACCTTAACCATGATGAAATTTCCTTTCATTCATGATGGATAAGACAATTGTTTTAAACCTTTTTTTAAGTGGTTTTAAAAAATACATTAAACTTGCTTGAAACGTTATTTTACAATACTTGAATTGATTCCGCTCACTCACAGAGAGATCCGTGCTCGTCACCACTGACCTATTTTTATGACTGTTTTTTAATATATATATTAGCTAGTTGTTTGGTTTTGTTTGTTTGTGGGGTTTTTAATAGGGATTCCTTAATTGTAACATACAAAGCTGAAAGAACAAGTGCTTAAACGGCCTGGTATGTCACCTGTTACTGTCCCTTTTCTCTTTTATATCAGAAACAGCTTTCAGTAGAAACTTGGAAGAAGACAATAAGAGAAAGTTTGAAAGCTTATAAAAGCTTATGAAAGTAGCAGATAAGACAGCAGATACAAGTAAAGAAACACAGCAAAACCTGGGACATCCCGGAATATATCAGAGAGCCTTCAGGACAGGGGAAAGCAAGAGAAGTGATTAATGCAGAGTGCACTGAAGGGATCTAAAACTGTGTCTACTCAGATAGTTTAACCTGCTCTTGAATTCTAAAATATTCCTTGACATACCTTCAGTTTGCTCATGGAAGTATCTTGTGTAATTAAGGCCTGGGTTCCGGAGCCTGAGCTTTGGTTTCCTGGGGATATTGGGTAAATGCCTAAGACCAGAGGCTTACTGCTCCCCACAGAGCTTTTTATAAATGACAGTGATTCAAGCTCCGAGCAGAAGTATCTACTAATCACAATGTATCAGCATGAAACTCCATTCCAGAAATCAAACTCACGTTAAAAAAAATCAAAACACAACACAACCCTGCCCCCCCACCAGCTACTAATTACCCATTCCCTTAGAAACTCTGATCCACCTGTTACTAATTTTTAACACTGGATGCATTTCCACACCACAGAAACTCTCTTAATGCTTTATTTTGATGGTGTTTTCTCCTTATCTACCTCTTCAAAGTTAAAAACATGAAGACTTTGTTTCCTCTAAAAAAAACCCCAAAACGGTGTTACTCTGGTTACTCTCAGTAACTTGCAAGCCATTTCCCTAACCCTGGCACATAAATTTGCAAAGAGTTATTAGAGGAACTGGGAGCCATTCTCACAGTCCCCTCAATCTTGGTGACATTCTTGTCTCTGACAGGACACAGCAAGTGACAGTAAGAACGCCATATAAAAACAAAGTATGTAGCAAGGCTCAGGAACAAGAGTGCATTTTTATAGGTATAGTATAAATGTAAAATAATCATCGGACTCATTGCTTGAAGGGATTAGAAAGCTGATGGTGTGTAATTACAAAGAAGATATTCTACTCAGCAGCACTTAATTGTCTGGTCTTAATGCTGCCTGATGCATGTGGTACAACATTTCTGATCCAGGGAGCTGTCTGCTCTGCCAAAGCCTAAAAGTAAGACAAAATTGCAAGGACAAGTTGAAAATTTAGCAAGCTTATAAATAGAAGTCAAGTTTGGGAGGTATATGGCATATGCATATGGAAAGCCAAGCCACTGAAAGGTGAGGTTTGGGAACTTCACACCTCAATGAATCTCTCAGTAATAGCAAAAAAAAAAAACATTAGAAGAGAAATTATTTGATGTCTGGAAAACTAAGATTAGAAGATAATCTCAAGAGTATTAACAAGGATGATTTTGTTTGCATGACATCACAATATTTTAAAAGCTCCAGAACAACTCATTCCAAAAAGCATCAAAAATGCATTTCAGAGCTAACCTGTCACAATTAATGACACGATATTTTCTGTGTGGTTGCCAGTGCTTGTTTAAGTTGCCTCTGATCTGAATGCTCCCAAGAAATAACCCTGGTTACTCTTGGAACTTTGAGAGTTTGAGAATGAGAGCTTGAAAAAATGGGAAAGGCAAGTCTGTTTAGTTAAAAAACCAAAAAAAAAGTTTTCTTTTAGCGTTTGTCACTCAGTAGCAACTTAGAAATTGATGGTTAGTTCTATAATAAGTCACCGAATCTTGATTTTGACCATTACACTTCTAAAAGGGTCTTTATAAGAATCCAGGAGACCCTGTAACTCAGAAAGAAATAACAATAATTGGCAGTAATTTGGAAAATGGCACATTTTCTCTACTGTTTGATTTATCTCATTGTACTAATCACTACCCTTCTGTGCAACTGGGAGATAGACAGCCAAAGAAACGGCTTCATTTGGAAATAGATTTGTTATAATTAAAAAAAAAAAAATCACTGAGCAATTGACTTGCTCTTTTTACATGTAAACATCTCTGCAGATTAATTTCTGTTTCTACTTAATGAAGCAGGTTATTAAACTTGCTTATCAATTTTTTAAACACTTGTCATCTTTGATAATCTTAGAGGTGTTTCTCTTTCAAGCTATAATCTGTATGTCATTGATAAACCAATTACAGATTTCAGAAGTCAAATGATCATGAAAAATGGATAATGAGCAGTAATAATTTAAGAATTCATACTTTTTTTTTTATAGCCCTAGAGATCAGGACAAACCTATATACATTTCAAAATAAAAATGCTAATCATACATGTCACCTTACAGCCATAATCTTTCTGTATAGGTTTAGATCAGATGCTAGAAAAAAATTCTTTACTGTGAGGGTGGTGAGGCACTGGCACAGGTTGCCCAGGGAAGTCGTAGATGTCTCATCCCTGGGAGTGTTCAAGGCTGGGCTGGATGGGGTTCTGGGCAACCCGGTTTAGTGAAAGGCGCCCCTGCCCACAGGGCAGTTCCCACAGGTGAACAAGATAATCTTCAAGATCCCTTCCAACACAAACCATTCTATGATTCTATGACAAAGGAACAGCCAGAGTGGCACTGAAGGCACTGGAGACTGTAAAAATAAAACACAAACCAAATTAGCTCACCAAAGGAGTTTTTCGTGGACAATGAACACAACAGAGATTTGTAATCAGCCTTAGTAGTATTTGCTGGCAGAAGGTCTGTCTTTATGCAGGTGAAAACCATCTATGCAAAAGGATCAAAAAAGAGCTTCTGTTTAAAACTGGATGAAGGAGAAAGAATAGTAACTGTGATTATTGGCAAGGGCTTCCTACAAAAAAGCTAATCACTGAAAAGTGGCCTTGTTTAGGCAGGGTTGATCACAGCATTTAAGGAGAGTGCAGAAGAGATTCAGCCAGAGAAAAGACAGCATGTATCAAACAAGCAAGGATGGTATTAAGGACTAGAACAGCAAACTCATTACCTTCTGACATAGATGCTCATTCTTTTTTTAATTTCCCCATCTCTGCCTTAATTTTTTCCTCTCAAAGTGGTTTCCATATTCAGCTATCTGACCAGTCATCTTCCAGATGGGTTCTATATACTTGGGGTAAACTGGCCTGAATGCTCTGGAACTGGCATTATTTCAAATATGTATCTATATCTATCTATATCTAATCTATAATCTATATATCTACATCTATATATCTATATATCTATATATCTATATCTAATCCATCAGATGGGTTTGCACCAATTGATGTGTAGGACCAACATGCCATGTACAGGCATGGATTTGGAGCTTACTCGGCACACAATTCCTAGGAAAGGGACGCTGTTCCTCCTTTCATATGGGCTGCACTGCTTACCCTGGGTACCACTTACAGGGAAGTAAAACCTTTTGGTTTGCTAGCAGGAAACTCTAGGTAGGAAGAACTCTTTTTTTTTTTTTTTCTTTCTAGTAGAAGCTTTTGGTAGAGAAACTACTAAAGACAACTGACTTTGGTAAGTTTGGTCTGATGTAAAATGGCTGTGAAAACTGGTCTTGATCAGGCTCCTACTACATTTTCCTTTCTACAAAAGGATCTAGGCTACTGCCATAGTTTTCAAACTCAGTCCAGGGACTTCTCTGAACCCTTCCAAGATGCTTAAAGTATGAATAAATATAAGGTAATGCTAATTCTGAATGTTTTCAATGCCAATGTAATGTTTTCTCCACTGAGGTAAACAACACTCTTGAACGAGGTCAAAAACACATTTAAAAGTAATGGCTGCTTAAATCATTTAATGTGACATAAGTTTGCCACAGCTTAAGACCTTTTAAATCCTGAGATAATCACATTTTACTTAAGCATCGAGAGCAGATTTCAATCTAGCATATTACATGAAAAACACATCTTCTCTGCCACAAAACAAAAAGGTGCTATTTACAGATGAATAGCTAACAGGAGGCTGTAGTTTCCTTGTGAAAATCGGTGAGGAAAAAGACAAAACTGTCTCTTCCCTTGTCTTATAAAAGGCTTTCCACTAAGGTATCTTCAGCCAGAAGTCTCCATGTTAAAGACATACTGATTTCTAATAATGAAGACACAATGTAAGGCTGCATTTGCAGAAAGACTACCCTGCATTTGACAAAACATATGGTAGCATATGGCAAACCGACATATGGTGAAGGATGACTGTGTACATGAAAGCTGCAGTTTTCACTCACATTATCTGTCCATGGTGGAAAAGGAAAAAAAAAAAGCCTCCTTCTCCCTTGCATCTTAGATATTTCTATAAAATCTTCTTGCAGCAACTCTAACATTCTTTTTCTTTAATCTGTTGGGGTTTTTTTTCACAATTGTAAATAAAGATCAAAGTTTGCTTCTGTAAAAACTAAAAAAAAAAATCAGCTTGGCAGATTAAGCCATATGGGATTGAGCTAAGGGTATCCAACATCAGATATGGAATTTAGGCTTTACTGAAGCATATGACAGTGAGAATAGGTGGGAAAATATGAGGGGAGAGAAAACCATGAGCAGACATCCCTAAGCAAGCGCACTGAAACTGGCAGACTTGGTTGGATATAGCTGGAGATGAGAATTTGGCTCAAAGTATCTTTGATATTTATTTTAAAATAAAGAACATCTGTGAAAACTGAGAGAAGGAAAACATTTTCGGCATTTTATATTTAAACATTTTGAGTAATAAAGTCCCACTCTAAGAACACAAGAAATGTCAAATGTGCCCTATAAATACACATATCTCAAAAGCAAGAACTGATGCAACTATAGCCATTATTTCCCTATTTTCTCTTCAATGTACGTTATCTGTATCACTGTAAGACAGCAGAGAACTGAAATTTCCAATTTCCTCAACAAGGCAGTTGAAAAGTTTGAGGTGCATTTGCTCTTAAAAGCTTCAGACTGCAATCTAATCTCAAAATTGCACCATATACAATTATTTTTATTTGGGATTAAGTGTCTTCTTTCCTCATTATGCATGCTATTCATAACCAGCATTTTATCTCTTTTCTGTGGACTACAAAGGAAAATAAACTGACTAAATTAACAGCAATAATTGGCAACCATCCCACATGGACTATGGTATGCAAAGGACTGCGTACAACCAACACTCATACTTTCTATTTTTCTAGGCATAGCTGCAGTTAATATCCAGTCAACCACTGTTGTTGTACGCACAGCGTTTCTAATATTCTTCAGATCCAGGGGTTTTTATTTTGCTGCATCTAAGCGGGCCTCTTGCATTGGCTAAGGTTTACCTCATTGCTTCCAACTGACATAAAACTGTTCATGAATCTTACATTACTTGGAGTCTCCCTTTAAATGCAGCCTTCATCACTTATTTGGACAGCATGGGATATTTTAATTTCTGCCTACACCAAAGCTCACTGGCCATTGTGCTCGGGATATTATTATCTCAGCACTCAGCAAGCATGACACCCTCACTGTTTTCCACGGCGATTGCATATCCAGTAATGACAGTTAACTACACACTGTGTACAGGTTTTAACACGAAGCCACTCAAGTATTCCATCTTTCAGTGGGAGCAGAAAATAATTATTGTACTCTCTCATCTTGTCAGTACACGCATTTTATTTAGAGGATGGTTTTATTAACAAGAGAGGAAACGTTGTCCAGTGTCTATTCACTCGACTGCACCTGAAAGCGGAGTGATTAGGTGAGAGACCTGTTTCAGATCCCTGTTACAGCTGATCTACTCTGGGATCCTGAACCACATTTTTCCACATCCCAAAGGAGTGCCCTACATACCAATCTGCGAGGCGTTTTGTAGTGGAACTGCTGAAGCTGTTTCACGGCATGCAACTCATTCAATATTCATAAGAGAAGGGACAAAGGACTTGAATTTGGATGTCCTGTATGAATGAATGCCTTAATTACTAAACTATAGTAATTCCTCTTTTATTTCTCCTTGCCTCACCCAATGCATATGGAATTACTTGGACCATGTGGTGTAATTTCAGCAGGGAGTTTTACCAAGACTATCCAGTTCTGGCACATGGGCGACCATCATTAAGTCCTGGTTCAAACAATTCTGGGTCTGATGGATTCAATACCATGAGGTACATCTGCTTTCCTACACAGATTTCTAACTCCCAGCTACCTTTCATCAGGTCCTGCACACGAGAGAAGCAGGGAACACTCAGCTTGGGAATTTGGCCAGGGCGTAAGCTGCACATCTTAAAAGCTCTGCAGTGAAGAAAGAGTTACACAGCAATCACTGTTTCAACAGACTCGCTGCCAAAGCCAACAGATACTTTTCACATATGGCTGGGGGAAAGAATAACCTAAAGGAACAGATGGAAATCCTACCTGAAGAGCATATCAAAACACAGGCAAGCCAAGAGAGTCAAACACAGTCTTTTGTCCTGAACTTGTGAAGGCTCACACAACTTAAGAGTGCAGAAAGTAAGAATAATCTCCAAGTTCTGAGTCTGTGGATCCCTCTGCAAGATCCAGGTGCATGGCTATGTTTCCACAGAGGAATAATACCTTTAACCAAAAGACCAGATGCTCTATGAACTATTAAGTTATAGGCTCACAAGAAACCCCGTCACTGAATTCCCATATTAACAACAGCATTAGGTAAACATTTGAAATCTAGAAATTCTAGCAGTCAAATTTTATTTGCTGCATACATGTTATGAAAGCACATTCAAAAGTCTTCTTTATTTTACCCAGGAATCCCAGAAACCTTCACAATCTATAGAGGCTTATGAGTGTCTTGTGGAAGTCACATCTGTCCAAGGCAAGGAGCATGATGATGCTCAGAGGTTTGAGGTGGGAACTGCTTTCTAAGCAAAAACCACAGGACAGAAACAGCACCCTTTTCTTCTGGTACAATTTGGAAAATTAATATACTAGATTTGCTGTAGTTAAGACTTCTTTAACTCCTTTCATCTGTTCTCTTTCATGGCAATGGAATTAGGTCTACACAATAGAATAAAGAAATGAAGTTATCCCAGGAGGAAGCTACTGAATGACAGTAGTTAATTGAGCTAAACTCTTTTTTTTCCACTCACTTTTCCAATTTCCCAGCTGTTAAGCCTTTTTTTTTTAAAGGAAAAAATTACTTTTCACCCTATGGATTTTACTTTTGTGATGATTAAAAAAAAAAAGTTAGATGCATGCAAGTTTCTACTTTCTTTGAATGTAGAAGCTTTGTATGGGAAGCAGTAAAGCAGAAAACCACAAGAGATCAAACCTGAATCTTGGCCTTATCAGCACCATGCCCAATACTGCATACAACATAACTTCCTGTGCATTTATGGATGCTTATCCACACTCAGAACTAAGGCTGGACCCTGTCTTGAACTTTGCAAATTTCCCTCCCCATGTTTTCAACCAATTTCTTGAAGTCTTTCAAGATGGACAGCACATCAATAAACAATGGAGGATCTCGAGCAGCAAGGCTAAGATGCTAAAGCCACAGGGAAGGTATCAGAGAGCAGCACTCTCCACAGGAGCTACAGCATCAGAAAGCCTCAAAGTCGTGTCAGATTTTAGCTCTTCAGAAAAAGCTTGCGTAGTTTGCCTTTTCTTCCTCCCCCACTATTTAAAAAAGAAAATACCAAAGGGAAAAGCAGACATATGGAACAGTCCCTCATATTCTGTGAAGATTTAGTTATCTGCTGAGCTCTGCTTTTACTATAATTTAATGTAATAATGATGAAAAGAAGTCAATAATCTAGCATAAGACCAGAAACTATTGGTGCTTTGTAGTGTATTCACTATGGCATTTCCATTACTGCTATAGCCAATGTCTATATTGGTACCAAATAATAAATAAGTATTTTTATATGTGTGTACATATATAAGCCAATATATCTAACATTTTGTCTTTTGTATTGTAGAAACTAAATGCTATATCCCTTTTTTTTTAATGAGTGTTTTTTTCCAAATCTCAGGAAAAAAAATCACCCAACAATAACTTCTTTGTAGAGAAGTTTTAAATCCTTCTACAAAGTATTAAACCAAAATAGTGTTATTAAAAGCTGGAAATATGGTGGATTTCAATATCACTTTTTGGTTAATTAAAACTTTAAATGCAGTCAGAGTTAGCAACATGCCACTGCTAGAAAGGTGGGGACATTAGATGATAAAAATATATTCTCTATTATCCAGAACTAAGGAAGGAAAGTGGTAGCAGCAGAGCATAATTTTAATATTTTTGTACTTCTGTGCATATTTAAATTAATATCACTGGAATCACAGACATAATAACATAGAGCCAGACAGGTGTTCAGAGTGGCAAAGTTCACCTAAACATTCTGATAAATCTTACAGATACTGAAATTAAATACTTCTATTAATCAAGACAGAACAGTGCAGCAAGATTTAGACCCAGTTTCCAGTCTCATGTTCTCATTAGTGACTTATATTTTAGACCTACTGTGTTAAATTCACCCTTACTACTGTGGGAAAAACTGGGCATTAATTTACACTCAGACACAAGTTCCACTGAAATGAAATATTCCAGGTTTATGCCAGGCAGCTAATCTGCTGTTTTCCTCCTATAACCCGTGGAACACCATTACCAATCTCTACAAACCTACCCTTGCTGACAAAGTCAGCTCCATACTCTATTAAATTCCATGCAGACCTTGTATCAAAAATAACAGGAACTCAGTTTTAGGTCCAAAGATTTAGAGAGTGATAGGCTGCACACTGATGTCTGAAAGACCAACTGAAATAGAACATTAAAAATGCTACTGTTAGAGAGGTAAATACATAATTCACATATGGTTACCCAAAAGCCAGATTTGACTTTAGCACACAGTCTTCTCCACACAAACCTTAGGAGTGAATTGTAACCAAATTCAATTTTTATTGCCTATTTTGTTTTCAGTGCCTTTATCAAAACGCAGGGAGAGAGCAAGCTTCTGCCTGAAATAAATACATAAAAATACTGATTGCTGTCTGCATTGAGTTGTGTTACATTCAAAGCATCGAGGCAACCCTTTGCAGGCTTCCCATCACAGTTTCCCTCCTATGAACAGGCTTCATCGATTCCAAGTGCTGAAAAAGCCCTCAACAAATAGCTTTGGTTGATTATCATAATATCATCTGCCAGTGCCATTATGTTGTATCAGCAGACACATTATAAACTTCTATTTTAGTGGCTAGATTTCCAAACTGTGAAAAAAGGCTCCGAAGAGAAACTTGATATTCAATAATGAGTAATTTTTGCATACATTTAAAAAGAGCAGTGCATTCATATTTTAATACAAGGGGGGGAAAATGGTATTTAATTCCTATTTCAAGATGCATTACTGCATAAAAGCAACTTTACAAGGGATTTGTTTCCTTACTTTTTTTTCCTTTAAGAAGAAGAATTGAGGCAATGCAAGCAAGCCTCTGCATAGTGTGCTTTGTATGTTGGGCTTTTTCTCACATCCAGGGTGTCTTTTTAAGTAAATCCCTGCACTGCTTGCACAGGAATAGCTCTGTACACAATGCCAGTAAAGTTCTTTATTCCAATGAGCACAATACAATGACTGGAGAGTTTTCATGAAATAGTGAAGCCCTACAACATATATCTGGATTTCTTTTCTGTAATTCTTTAGTATTTCTGAGACTTTGAAAATGAAATGGCTGAAATTTTTATATTTGACTCTTTAAAAAAATCTGCTTTCTAGTAGCTATTTTTATTTTTCAAATCCTTCAGCAACGGGCGAAATCCTGGGTAATTCAAGTCAGCTGAGTCTTGCCATTGACTTCTGTGCAACCAAGATTTCACGTACAAAGTTTTATATAAAAAAAAAAAATCTAAATGTAATGAAGAGCTCTGACTAACAGCAAGTGCAAATCTGTTTGATAGATGACATATCCTATGTACCAATATACACTACAGCTCATAACAGCCCGACGAGAACAGCCTTAAGCTACTGAGTAAGAAGTGATGCATATGTTTTTAAGAGCAGATTAAATGCAAAATATTGACATTTGTGCTGGCCTATCAAATGCATAAGGTACATTTTGGGAAAAAAACACCAATAAATTGACTAGTCCTGTATAATTGAGTTTTAAAATCTAGGTTTACTTAGCTAAAATTTAATAATTCTTAAATGTGCATTAGGAAGATAAATCCTAAATTGAGCTGGCTGAGTGCTTCATGACTATTCTCTTTATCCATTTAGCCATCATTGAAAATGGAATATATTGGCAAAAATAGTTGTCTGTTTTCCTCTTAATCCCATTGTGTACTCTTGTTTCTGCCAAAGCTTTCAGCAAAAATTTATTTTTAGGTATTGCTAAATATCTTGGCAATAGTTTTTTCTACAACAGATATAAGACTGCATATCATAATTTTTTTTCTTTAAAAAATACTTTTTAGAGTTGAAATTAATATCAAATAAGAGTAATTGTCTCTTGTAATGAATTAGACTAACTAGTTTTTAAATGTTTATTTTACAAGAGTACATCCTCCAAACCCTTACAGAGTGTTCCTCTGACAACAATTTTGCAAGACCGAGGAAATAATGCCACAGTGATGCTGTGAACTGTGCAATACTATGGTAAACTTTGCTAATTATTGTTAACGATGTAATGGTTTTTATTTATAAAATCACAGGATATATGACCATAGTCAAAAAAGCAAATTTGGATGATTATTGCACCAAAGTGGTACTGCTTTGTTAGATTAATTTACCTGAATTCAGTATACAGTGCTTACAGTAATAGAAAATGTTAAACCTTTACCTTTCAAGTCATATCCTTGTTGTAGAAGTAAAATACTCCCTACATTCAAATACAATATTCTCTATATTAAATCCTTGATAATTTTTTGAACTGCTGCTTGGAGGAAAAGCTTGACGAGGCAGTACATATTGAACTGGCCCATCTTTTAACAACAATGAAGAGTTTGGGGTTTTTTTCCCAATCTATTCTTCAATAGCACTGCACTTTATGTCTTTACCATTATTACAGACGATTAGGATGAATCTGCTATGCTGACCACTGCTAAACTAATCTAAATAGTTTGGAGTATCTAAAAAGTCATTAGACATTTTGATTAGATGTGTAATAAGCACAGATGGTGATAATTTAGCTGATACAATACACTGAAAATTAATCTAAAATTAATACAAAAAGATTAATCTAACCCTGTCCAGTTCCAGGAAGGACCAAAATTACCCATTTTAATAGACAGAAGGGAAGATTTTGTTTAGGAAACGTCTAACAAGAGCTCCAGGATTTAAACCTCAGAATGAGCCTTTCTCCTTAAATCAACCATGGTTATTAATATTATATGGGAGATTTGTGGTGTGGTGTGGTTATCTTTTATCAACACAATCATTTTGCAAAAGATTCCACAACCTGTTAATTCTTGGAGATTTGTATTTTCTCTCTCTCTCCATTTGCTTTCTTGAAACAAAAGTAAATGTAATCGCAGGCAGCCACTAGTATTTTTTCTCTTTTTATGCTTTTAATCCATTTGCAACCTTTGATATTTGTTGGCTCCTGAAAGCCAAAGTAGAATTTACACATGCATTAAAATTGCTCTAATTCAGTTCTGAAAATTTCTAGCAAAAAGTCATCGAGGGATAACTTTCCTGTCTCATACCCACATTACCTGGAATTTGATATTGAAATATACTTCAGCCCAAAATCACAAAACAGTTTTAGTAACTACAGTTTTCCTGTTGTAATATAACCCTTTCTAGATCAATACATTCACTGAGGAACTGCTCAACTGTGGGATAAGCACTTCTGAGTGATTTGTAAGCTACTGGTATTACAGGGTCTGCCACGTCCTGAGGAGATATAGGATCATCACTTAAAAGATAAAGTTTGCATCAATTTCTAATATAATGCAACTGAAAACAACAAAATTTCAGAAGTGGTTGCTTGAGATACAGGATCTTGTTATTCCTTTGCACCTAAACACAACTGATGAAGAATATCAGAATTTCTTTCTTGGAGATCATAAAAAATGTAAGTGATTGAAGTCTGGTGGCTTTGTGGCTGAGCCAAGACAATACTCAGGTTGCAAACAAAGCACTAAAAACTGCTGCTAAAAATACTTTGGAAAACATGGTGAGAAATGATTTTTTTGCAACTCAAATTAACTTTGTTCCCATGCTAGATGACTGAGCAAGAGGTATTATAAAAGTGGAGTAAGGCTCGATACAACAAAATCTTTCTATCTCTTTCCTGATTTTTTCTCATGGCAAATTAATCAATTGATAAAACTTTTTATATTAATGCATCCCACAATCTGATTCATTGAATGGAATAACTAAAAAGCATAATGAATTGATTGGTCCATGCTGCATATTTTGTCACACGGGTCTTACATAGTAAGTAGGTATAATTTCCAACAATAGGTGGAGTTTCTAAACCAGCCACAAACATTGCAGCAAAATTTGAGAACAGAAGCATTGTGCAGCAGAATCCCATATCTGAGTTTCAAGCTGATTCTTCCAGATGAAAGCAACACAAAAATACTTATCTAAAACCATCCCCACGTGGAATGGTGATACCATCATGTATCCAGTCAAATATTTGGATTTGGCGATAGCATTGGCAGGATGTAGAATAAACCCCAGTAAGGAGCCTTGCAATTAAAACAAAACAAAAAATATCCATAAAAAATATTCCTTATCAAAGGAATCACAATCCATGGATGTTCTGAAACTCAAGTTTCTGTCCCTGTGTTTCATTTTACAAAACAATACAGATGGAGCTAACCAAGGAGCCGGCAGTTCCATGCCTGCTTTCCATCAGATGATTGCAGGGGAATTGCTGTATCCTTTGAAATACAAGTGGCATCTTCCCACCTGCTGAGTTTAATTTCAGAGTCCAGCACTATCATTAACAGATTTTTTTTTTTTTAAAAAACTGTGTACTATCTTACATTAATTCTCAACAGAAACAGAAAGCTTTTCTCAACAGGCATATGCCTTTAGCTTCCCCTAGAGAAAGCAAATCATTCATCCAAAGGATACATGAATGGTAGGTATAATGTTCAAACTCTTTTTGGAGTGTTCTAAATGCTGCTTCTTTCCTTATGAATGGGAAACATGAACACAGTCTAAATATCAGTGTCTGAAACTACGCTCAGAAGTTTCTGAGGTATCCAAGCCCTCATTTTACTTCACAGGCATCCCCTTCTTTAGTGTCACCGTTGCTTTTGAGCAAGTCAGATCACTAAGGTAGCTAAAAGCATGTCCAGGAAACATGTTCTACCAGATCATTTGCATGTGCAGGAGATACATTTTCCATATTCATTCCTGCATAAATAGGATTTAGATTCAATTTATTTTTAGCTGTACCAAAACATAAGCATGAAAAGGAGAACAGGATTAGAACTGAACCATGTCAGCCTTGTAGTACAGTGAGTCCAGATCACCCCCAAAGTTTAGGTCAGTTCATATGAGAATAAAAATTACATTATTCAGCTCTTACTAGCTAGTCAGTAGAAATAAAAACCTTTCCTAATGTCATCTTACTCTTTATTGATTCTTCTCCTCTTGTCCCCTTTTCAGTCCCAGCTCTCCCTTACATAAGCATAACCAAATTACAAGAGCACTATCTGATCAAATTCTACTTTGCCCATTCTCGGCTTCATCCCTATTATTAGAGTCTCCCCAGTGCCTTTAATTTAATGAAAAGCCCTGCAGCCTAAATGTCATTGCTATTCCAGATTCCTATTTTAAATCTTCAGGGCATGCAAGGCCTCACAGAAGGCACTACATGAGCTGGGTGGAGCATGAACAGCTGAATGCAGGTCTGAAGCACTTAGGAACAGACCCTATACCTGAGCAATAACTCCCCAAAGACAGGAAAGAAAAGCAGGAGGGTGTTTGTCTCAACAGGGGTATGAAGGTGAGGTATGGAAGAAATGTTAGATGGTTGCAAATAGATACTGGGTCTTTCTTAAGCAAAACCAAAAAGATCAAATCTCTTGAGTATTTTTTTTTTATTATTGAGTTTTAAATAGTTTTATGAAAGTGTGGGATTTTTTATAACCTTTGGGGACAAATAATTCCGATGTTATAGATTAGTATTTTTTCAATTTCCTACCCGTAAGTCAGAGATACAGAGATGTGGGCAAAAATTTACACCAGCAATGAAATAAAGGCTCAGTCAGTACGGCACGGTTCTCAAAATGCCTGTTTTCATTCATGTAGACACTCTTACAATCTTAAATGCACCAAAAAATATCTGCTAGTGCCATCCTTACTTTTTGTACCTAGTTGCACTGGAAAAAAAAATTACCATTCAATGAAAGCCTTGTCAAAGATGAGCTAAAAATGCACCCCGCTGCCTTTTCCTCTGGCAATTTGGACATTCATGTCAAAGTTATGTAAGGGCCAGAGATAAGAAAATCCACATATGGTAATTCATACACCCAGTTTACTACAACATATGGCACAGTATAACGTGAACATGTGTTCACTGCCCTCCCCCCTTCCTTTTTTTTTTCCTTTTTTTTAATTTGGGAGCCTTATAAGTAATTTCTGAATGTATGGGAGGTTTTAAATGTATGGAAAGCACAGCAGCTAGTAGAGAACTTGTTAAAATGGCCAAGTAGATTAAATTCACACAGGAATAAGGGAGATGGTTAGCTAGGCTGACTATTCACAGAATGCCAGTACAAAAGAAAATGGAATTATTGGTGAGTTGTATCAGTGAGAACAGGCTTCATGGTAGCACCAGTCTTTAGTTCCACTTACTTGGGTGATTATTTTAAAAGGCTTTTTAGTGGGAATCGAGAAACTTTCTGCAAAGCACTTTCTAGAGCAGAAATCTGTTGGATAGATGGAATTTTAAAGTTCTACACATAACTATATTCCATATGCATCATTTTGCATACACCACTGTATGTATGATATGTAAGTATCTTGCACGGGTACCAAAAATTCGCACATTTTTCCCAATACTTAAGGTGTTTCAATGGTGTCTAAAAAAAATGGCATCCAAACATAGAAGGAAGCTCATAAGCTGACTTGTTACGTGACAGACCCAGAGGCAACTCCAAAGCATCAACACAACTGCCTGAGGAGACTGCCAAGGAGCCAGCTGCTGCTGCTGGAAAATCTTCCAAAGCTTTGCATCTGTGTCCTGTTACTGCTGTCCAAAAAAAATCCACCACAGTATTCAAAAACAATAACAATGATAATAATAATAATTAACAAAAAAAATTCAAAACTTCATTTCTGTAGTGAAAAACTCATAACATGTTATATAACACACTCTACACATCAGGGCAAGCTGTGTCTTTTCTCACAGATATTCCTGTACTCTAACCATACAATGTGTTGCTCCTGACGTGCCTCTGGTGCCTTCCATGAATTTACAACATCTGAGCAGTCAAAACGTTGAGGAAGCAATTCAGGAACCTAATCATGGGTGTGTAGTGGCATTTTAGACACCTAGATCCCAGCTGCCTGAAGGGCACAGTTGTCCGAAAGGTCGTGCAGATGTTTAAAATCTCTCGAGACTATTAAATACAGCCCCCTCTCAAATAGCTGTCGTGTGCTTTAGCAACAACAGGAAAATGGGACTTTAAGCAATATAGTTTTACAGGATTCAGAAGTGAAAATAGCTCCCTTCTCAGTCTGCTCTTGAGTTTCTGGATCAGTATAGTTGCAAAATGTAATTAGACAGGATAAATACCTAGATGGGATTCACTTGTTCTACCTATTAAGCAATAAAATCCATTCTCTAAATATAGGAGTGGAAATTCAAGCAATTAGAATAAAGTCCTTTCAAAGAATGCTTTTGCAAATTACCTCAGGCTGAGTTTGGTATTACTAAGACTGACAGATAACCTGATAGTTTTTTCACTATCATCCTTCAGAAATTATTGAAATAGTTTCAATGATGAACGATCGATCAATGAATGAACACCCAAAATGTTGCAATGGGATATGCTGAACAGGCTCTGGGCCCTTCTGGTACCTGTGATCTACAGCTGGGCAAGACTCAGCGATGCAGTATTTAATCTACCTCCCTGTGGAATCCTTAAAAAAAAAATAAAATCTATCAAACCAAGCAAATATGACCAAAAAATAAAAATCCACATGAACAGAAAATATACTTGTGTGGATAGTTTTATTTTCCTCAAGTAAAGTAAGCTCTCTCTTTGTGAAGCATTGTCTTTTTTTTATATTGTGGGAGAGCCAGACAAGATTAAGGGACGAACAAAATCTGTGGTGTACATGAAAGAGAGTTAGCAATACAAACATGTCCTCACAGAAAGTTCAAGAATTTTTTAGAGTTTAAGAAGGGGATTTTTTCCTGCGGAGCACAGAGCTAGAAAAATGCTCTTGAGTTACAGGTTGTGCAAAGAGAACATTTGCTTATGCAAAAGTGGCCAGTTCTGTTTAAAAGCTGAGTCATGAGCCTGCAGCACATGGAGATGAGGGTTCTAGATGGAAACATGTCTGGCTTATTTTGGATCAGAAGTCTCCATGAGGAGACTCAGTCATGTGAAGCAGAGTGACAAGCATCTCCAAAAGCCCACACTTGTAACCTTGATTGGGATGACAGTCTTTATATTAGGTGCTTTAGGAATAGTTTAACCAATCCTTTAAAACCTACAGAAAATCTGAAGGATACATTTTCTTGGGGTTAAGGTCCCAGTTTATCTCTTTCTCCTTCCATACAGAGACTACAGGCAACTTTCATAAATGGCTGGATCTAAAATAATTCCTGAGTTAAGCTTTTTAAAAATTTGGAGGTTTTATGCAAATTGGATTAGTTTTAGGTTCTCAAATGCTAACTCATTGAATGATTTATTCTAAACAAGGATATCCTTTTTTTTTTTTCCCCCAGATGTTTGTAGTCTTTGAGAAAGGGTTTTAAATGAGTCTTTTAAAATACTGCATTATGTTTCTTGAAGCTTCACTGTGAAGTCTGATGAGTGGAGGAACAGTGATTAATTGTAGTTTGCTGTCTTGCATTCCAAAATAGCAATTTTCCAATTTAAATCTCTTGTATATTTTTGTAAGAGTGTAATTTATATTCTCCCTCCTGTGACTTCCCAAGTTAAGACACGATTTAGATATAATTCCACAATATTAGAATTGGGGAAAATGAAGCTCTTTTGACTGAATATTCAAGCAAAGAATGTGTTTTGGGCTATGCCATAAATCATGCTTGTCAGATCCTTCAAAGGAATTATTCTGTACCACTACCTTGTCTATTATTTAAAAAGCACAGACACTGAACAAGATAATTCAGCAGCACTGTATCTGATTTACATATGGTTGTCTCCCTTTAATCTAAGGCTTTGAAAGCACTATCTATTTTCAATTTAACTTCAAAATTGTTAAATTTTATTTTGATAGCCTCATAATTGCACTGCATGTGCATATTTAGAGCCTTTTGGGCTTCTACTCAAAAGATGATCTGGGGGTTTGATGATAACTAATGAACCATGGCAACCAAGTGGTGCTGAACTCTTATATTCAAGACACATAACTCACCATGAAATTACTGACACTTTAGGTTAGGCTGCTCTCTTGTTCTAAACATTTTTCAGTAAATTTCCTAATGGAAATCTTCTATGGAACCAAGATACTAATTCACAACAGACAATCAAGCATAAGGAAGCAATCTTCCAACTTGTTCCAGAATTTTACATTTCAAGTACATCTTTAATAATACATTAATTCCCAACCCTGCCACTAGACCTTCCATGTCAAAAAAGTTACCTAAGAACCACTTTCCCACAGAGCTACTTTTCAACAGAAATGTTTGTTTCAAGTAATTTATATTAAGAAACATCAAATTTTTATATGGCAGATGGAAAGCTGACATCATTATTTATAAAGATAAACTAGTAAGTGAAATCCAGTTGAAAACCTAAGAATTTAAATATGCAGCTATGGTGTAGAGTTCTCTGTTTCCAAAGTTTAGAAGATATTATTTTGGTTTCTTAAACCACTACTTATAAACTGAAATATCACTTTTGCAAAACAAAACAAAACAAAAAAAGTAACACCCCAAAAAAGGAGAAAAATATATGAAAAATTAGGAGTTGTACTACATAGGAGAAAGCAAATCATTGCAAAAACAGAGAGAGATTGAGATTTGAGACAATTCTTACTGTAGGACTTTACTGAAGGGAAAAGATGAAAAGAGTAGCACTCACCAGCTGGAAAGCTTACATTGGGAAAATACTTTGGAATATGTGTTGACAGTATGTATATGACCTGCATAATAATAATAATTAGGGCAATTGTCCAGAAATTATCATTTAAGTATTTACTTAAGAATTAAAGACATAAAATTTTGTGTAGCATTGAAACTTGTGCTATGCACTGCCTTCTAAAATTATAATCATAGCAAGACAGAGACACTTAAGCGAAACTGTTTTGTGAAATCCATACAGGTGTGGCAGAGTATGCTCCAGACTGGACTGTGTAGATTATTTTAATTATAAATTAAAATAACCTGTATTATAAATACAGGTTTGACTAAAGAACCTGGATACCTTCAGGGCTTAACAATAACCTCATCAATTTGTTTAACGCCAGCTGGATTTATTAGTATAAATTGTAGTCACATCTTTGATTCAGACTCATAAATCCATTTATTAGCACCTCAGTCTCAGGTGATTTAAACACTAACGTAAAACTCAGTGGGATGCAGGCACCTGAGACACATAAAACTTGAAAATATTTATTCTACAAGTCGATTTTGATAGCCAAATAAAAGTTTAAAGGTGAATCAAGAAACACAAGTAGGATTTTGCAAATATTTAAGTATTAATTATTAAACCCGTTGGAGTTTGGTTCTTTTAAAAATCTCATTAGGTATCCATAAGCATGTTTAAGTCCATAACTATACTTATTTTTCTCTCTCCCCCCTCTCTATTCAAAAATATAGGAAGGCCTGCAGTGGTTTCCCACTCGGAATGATTCACCTCTGTGTGTAATGACTGTCATTTCCTAACAAGAATTAATAAACCCCAAGAGGACTATTTTAAGGGCTTGTAAAAATAATACTAAAAAGCAAAGATTTTTCTTTGGAAAGCCCAGACTGCACCAAACAGCAAATGTTTCAAGTTTCATTCCCATCTCAGTATTTCAACTCCTGTTCCATATAGTCGATGCCCTCACTGTACATCTTCAGGTCTACATTTTTACATCTTTAAAATGCTGCTAAACACTACTTTTTTTGGGGGGGTGGATTGGCAGCAGGGGGGAGGGGGAATTTTTTAAACTTTTTTTAACACTTTTTGATGTAGCCTCTTTCTGCTGTATAAAAGCCAAGCCCCCTTATTTAACACAGGGGAAAAGCACAACTCAGTTCTTTCAGACACTGAATACTCCTCTTTTTGAACACATGCTCCTTTGTGACACAGGCTGCATCACGAGCTCCCTCCTTAAAGTCCTGGCACTCAGTTACTCACCGTAAGCTATGGAAATGCCACTGACTACTCCATTAGTTTCTGCAGGAGAAATGTCAATTCTCTGCACCTTCACGTGTTTCCGATACGCATCAAAGTGGTGCTAGGAGCCTTAGCAAAGATACTGTTTGGTTTAGAAAAAAATTAAATGAGGCAAAGACATCATCTGGAGAGTCTGCTTTGACGTTTTTAATTTTCTATGAAGTGGACCTATGTATTTGCATCATGAATACATCTAACTTTGAGCAATGATCAGCCAAACAGGGATAATCCTCCAGCAAATGCAATCCCTTACTGTTTGCCTAGGTGTCATAGCACGATGCAGTGACATCTGAATGTCCTCAACACTATTGTGGGCAACAGAGGCAAGAATTATGTTTTTCCTTTCATCTTACAAAAAAAAAGCCAAGTGTATATGCAGAAGAAAAGTTAATTACACTGACAAATCCTAAAGAATAGTGAAACGTGTATTTGCTGGTTGATGGAAACCTAAAATTAAGCAAAAAACCATGAATGATTTTTTTCTTGAAAGCTGCAGAGTACACCGCCCACTAGCAGTTTTGGGAATCTTTCCTGTACTGTTCTAAAATTGATAAATAATGGAGGTCACTTTGCAACATAATTTTCTACGCTGGAAGTTTCCTGATTTCATATGCCTACATACAGTAGTATCCAGTTCTATCTGCTTGGTGTTTTTAGGTGAAAGCATAATCCAAAAGAACTGGCCACCAAAATAAACAGAGCAGAAAAGCAAAACGACAAATAGGTAAGGCATATGCATCTAGCAATTATTCCTGTTGACCAAACCTCAAAGGCAATATGGGAATTTTTCCTAAAGCACAATCCCTACCTGTATATGCAAATAGACCACCTGTGTGCCTTAACCGATAGCTGCAGGAATGTTTTTTTACTTGCACATACTGTTTTTAATCTACACAAGAGATACATCTGTAGGCAGGGGGTGTGAGCTCACAGCTCAAACAGGTGAGTGTAACCAGACTGATCCTCCATGGCACTGAAGATCTATAAACCACAATATAAACTTAAGCATCTGTCACAGGATGCAAAACTTTTGTGGTAGATACTGAAGGAAATTTCCTGTACTTGCTACAGCTTTAAATCACTAATGAAAGAATACGAGGGAACAATCTTGCTATTGTATATCAGAAGAGCTTACTGTCTGCTCCTTGAAGTGTTTGGATATTAATAAATTCTGAAGTCATAGGTAACTAGACAAGCACTGTACAGAACTTCAGTCAGTGCCTTCTGACGTCAAGGACTTTCTTGATAGTGATAATTAGCTTTAAAATATTCCTCTGAGATCTTGAGAGTCAACATTTAACTGTGATGGCTTCTGTACTGCACATGGCAGTTGTTTGGGGCAACTGGAAGTCTACTCCCTGAACAGCCACAACCTACTTTTTGTTTCAATTTGATCAACAGAGTGGTTGCCAGCAAAATCTAAGTTACGTATTAGCATAAATATATTGAGATCTGAAAGGGCTGCTATATACAGCACATGTAAATTATTTACATCTAGTCAACCCAAGTGACTGCAGACATTGTAAGAAGCACAGCTGCTGCTGGTGCTAGAACCTTGAAGCTGTTTCTTAATATGAATATTCATCATTACACTCTTAGAAGACTGTAGGGGAAAACATAGTCAATAAAAGTATATTCTGTGTTTTGTAATCAGTAAACAACGTAAGCAAAATAGTATGTGGAGGATAAAGAGCAGCTGCTCTTTCCAAATGAATGCCTAATTGTGAAATATTTAGACCTCAGCATAACAGTTCTTTTTCTTGTTAGGGTACATTGGATGTCCTTGTGCTTTATTTAGTTTTTCCTTTTTTCTCCCCCACTCACATGTTACCACAGGGTCTAAAGCAAACAATCATGGAACAGGGGATTCAGATAAAGTAGCTGCACAATAATGACCTACATTTATACAATGCTTCTTATCCCAGGCCACCCCTAGACACCATAGTTACAGCACAAGTGGGAATTTCCCACTGATAAGCGAAATATACTTATGGCATAGGTAATCCATTTGCCACTGACACTTTGGATTGATGGAGAGACCCATAATGAGTGCACCACTGTTTGACTCCCAGCCCTCAGGCAGAAGATTGGTTTGAGTGTGGAGTGCAGCAAAGTGCACTCTGGAACCTCACCAATGAACTCCATAATATTATACAAGTTAACATTCCAGAACTCAGGGCTTGTAGTCCTTCAACACGGAAACGAGATTTCCTTGCAGCACGGGGGCTATTCAGTAGTTGTGACTGCACAGGTAAATTCCTAAACCTGTGTGTAGTCCGTGTGTAATCCAGAGTAACTCATCACAGGGATGCCAACCAGCAAGAGACATTTGCTTTCATGGCAGCACCTAAAAAATCTCCTCTATAATGAAAACTCTCATTCTTAGAACTCACTATGCCTTTGAACATTCCAATGTCGGCCTTCATAAACAGTGACCACAGATCTAGCACTTTTTAAGAGCTTCATTCTTGTTCATTTCATATTGTTTTTCAGAAAAAAGATTTGGTCTTTTTAAATCATGCTCTGTCCTAAGAAACAAAGCAGTTTTATCTGTGCAGCAATAAAAAAGATAAATTTTACCATTCCCAATATCTTCTAAAGCCTCTACAGGGATAAAAAGGTGCTATTATTTCCAAAAACACTTTTTATTTTCAGAAAATACATTACAGTGTTTAAACAATTTTTTATAGATCTGAGTGAGAGTGCTTAAATATCCCAGCAACAAATTAGAAACATAATCTTTCAGCAAAAAAAATTAGGATGCATATCTTCTTATCATTCCCCACAAGAGAAATGTGCTTATATAACTTCAGGTATTGCAGCGATAAGGAATTTTTATTTATATTTGTAGAATGGAATGCAATTCCTTGACATTCTAAAATATGAAATTCAAAAAGTGTTATACGTATGGTGGTAACTGCTGCATGAATCTTCCCAGCTGAAAAGGTAAAATCTGTACAGCAAGCAAATATTAATGCTCACCAGGAGAAAACTGGACTGAGGTGTTGAACATCTAAAAGTCAGCTGATCTCAAAGTACAACCACCATTTTTTGTACTCAATTAGATCACCAGCTTTTACTTATAAGGAATCAACAACTATTGTCACCAGAGACTACATTCTGAAAGACAAAGCTCTTGTATCATTCATATTATTGGGAGCTCCTCTGATAATGCAAATATCCAGTAAATGGATATTTACTGGGCATCACTTAGCACCACCGACTCACCTCATACCATTTTGTCCTCCTAAATCCCATCCACATATAAAGGTCATGAAAGAAAATCAGTATATTGAAAGGTTGTACAATACAAAAAGTTGTACAACACAACTTTCCCGTACTTTCTTCTCAAACTGTTTGCAAAGAAAAAACAGAGGGACGCAGATATAAAACAAGACAGAAAGGGGTGGGGGAGAAGCTACAAACAAGTCAACTAATTGCTCTTGAGCACATTTTTGTTTTTCCACATACTTACTAAATGCTTCAGGTGAGCTTTGAGCTTCCCTACTGTATGGATTCCAATACACTTCCCCATTCAATGGACATGTTGAGCGTCACCTTCTGGATCTCCAAAAGTCAATCACTCAACGCCACTGCTCTTCCCATCATGCTGGGAGTGACTTTTTTCTTCTGGCATTGCTCCTTATGCCCTAGACAATGAGTTTCTGACCTGCACTAAGAATAAAGTCACATTCCCAGCCATCAAGAATGACAAGTTCCATGCACAGCAGGCTTTCCACGCTACCGAGGTACAGTGCCAGATGTTCTGATAGATATTTAATGACTATGACATTTCATTTTTATTTATTTAGTCATTGAAGGGAACTATTATTATTAGAGATAATTTTCAAATTATTAGAGCACATCAAATGACGTTTTTTGTTCGTTTTTTGCTACTAAATGGTAGCGGCGTAGATCATTTAATACCGATTTACATCTGCTGTATCTCAAAATGCAACCGAGGAATTAAAAATTAATAAATAATGGGGTTGTCGTGCCTTGACGAAGAAATATACTGTAGCTTTCCTTTTTCTCTGCTTTAATTTTTAAGAGAAGAAATGCTGCAAGGTGGACGTATCGTAAGGAAACAGCTGGATGAAAACCAGAAAGACCACTCAGCCTGAATCTTCTGTAATGAGTTTTAAACAAGACCTTTCACATTTTCTGTCCTTACAGTTACTATGCCATTTGGGGAGGTGAGGGGTAGGAATTAAAATATTTTGAGCATGTTTTCCTGGGGGAATAAATTGAGAAAAGAAGAGATATTTCTTTATAATGTCAATCTTTACACACACAATCCATATCCTTTTGTTTGTTTGTTTTAAACCCTGGTGATAATGGTTTTAGATTTAGTATTTACTTCAAGAGCTTGGAATGTTTATGTTTGGATAAGCAGAAAACACAGGTTTTCTCTTCCTACAACCAAGAAAAGCCATAGCTATATTTGTTTCCTGAACCTTTCCAAAAGAACATTAATGTACGTCTATGCACAGCAAATATTGCCAATCACAATGAAGGATAATCTATTGAATGATATGATATTACCCGTCTTAATTCCCTTTACTAACATAAAGCAAATATTTAATTATAACAAGTGGCTAATCTGTTCACTCTATTTTGTCTTAAGCTTGTGTTCTTTGTTTCAGAATTTTCATTTTCTGAAAAATAGTTTTTAGCTACCTGTTCCTAATCAGGAACTATCCTTCTATTATCTGCTTTCTCTTTAATCTCTTATGCTTGCTGTTGTTTTTCTCTCCCTTTATTTTCACTTTGTCCATCTTTGCTTTCCTTCTCCGCAGAAGCTTGTTTTCTAATCTGTCCTATAGAAACTTTCTCTGTAGTATTTACAAGCCCTCATTTCCAGGCAGATGTTCTAAGCATATGCTGAGGTGCCTTATGATTCAGGGCTTTACAGGTGTTACAGAATTAAAATTCTCTTAACACTCCTTTGGCATAGCTTATTATAGAGACACAGAGGCTGAGAAGTTCTGACCTCCAAAATATGAAGGAACTCTACAAAGGCAGAGCTGGTGTTTGTTATTTTGCTTTCACAGTTTAAATAGATAATAAATACAGAAAAGAAAAATCTGATACAACAAAACTAATGAGAGAATCTGGGATAAAAGCATATGAAATGCAGAGTGAAAATGCATTTGAATATGTGCAAGAAATCACTGGATCACAGAATTGTTAGGGTTGGAAGGGACCTCTGGAAATAACCCAGTCCAACCCCCTGCCAAGGCAGGGTCACCTGGAGCAGGTGACACAGAACGTGTCCAGGTGGGGTTTGAATATCTCCAGGGAGGGAGACTCCACAACCTCCCTGGGCAGCTGTGCCAGTGCTCTGCCACCCTCAATGCAAAAAAAATTCTTCCCCATGCTGAGGTTTTAAAGGTTTCCAAACTTCTTGAGTCCATTTATGGCCTTGTCCTGCCACTGGCCATGACTGAAAAGAGCCTGGCATCCACCTTTGAATATTTACATGCCATAATGAGATCCCTCTATCTTCTCTTCTCCAGACTAAACAGGTCCAAATCCTGGGCTGCTCAGAACTAAATTTTCACCAGTTAGAAGAACCTTGACAAAAAAAAATAAAAAAATTCAACTTTAACTGCTTACTATGTAATGGAGTAAAAGAAATAAAACAAGACTTAGGCTTACTGGAGAGAAAACCATTTATTTTTAAGCTAAATAGAGCCTCAAGTACAATCAAAGTTGAATTTTAGAAAAAATTAAGGTTTAGAAAAATATTTCTAAACAAAATGAAATCGTGACCCTACTTTTTAATAAAAAATTTTTTATTTTTATAGCCAATTACAGCTGCCAATTTAGCAGAGCCATTCAAGATGCAAGTTGTTCCATTAAAGTAATAAAGAAAGGAAGACAATGATGTAAGATTGTTTAAGATACAGGTTGGCTGATTCTCTCTGCAATTAATGAATGAATGAATGAAACTTGACAAAACCCAAAATGCACTAGACAGCTCATCCAAGAAGCAGTCCCAATTTGGCAGATGACTGTAACCCAAAGAGCACTGAGGTTACCTGAAAACTAACTGGTCAAAAGAAAACATTTATGCCACTGGGGTTGGGACGTGCACATTTCTGCTTTGATTACAGTCACAAACAAGCTCATTTGAGTGAGTTAAGCACAACTTCAAGGGGAAGAGTTAAGGATCCAAAGTGCCTTGGAACAGAAACTCATCAAACCTGCAGTATCCATTACTTTTTCCTATTGGATTTTTCTCACACACAAATAGAGTATCATGGAAGATACTCACCTAGGAATCGTTGAGTTCTTGCTGCTAGATGTTGCACATCTAAAATTAGAATGTTTGTGCAAAAGCTATGGTCTGAGCTCTAAATTTTCCCCAAGTTTGCTGGCTCTGGGCTTGATGGCTTAGGTTAACTCTTTCTTTAAACTCCAATTTGGAAAAAAAAAAGGAATTTAGGTGCTAATTTCTCAGCCCAGCCAGCAGCTAATTAACAACCTGAACGGAAACAGGAAAAAATTCTACTACACAGTGAAAGAATGCCTCAAGAGTTTTCAGCTATAATCCTGTTTGCAGGTTTGTCTTGGTTTTTGGTATTGTTTTTCGATATTGTTTTTCCGTGGCAAAGTTGTTTCAGAACAAACTTCATTAATTTTGCACTGAGAAATACCTCACAGACGTGTTTATCTTTAATTACTGTAATTTCTTGCTCAGATTGATGCTTTCTCTAAATGGCAAATTCTTACTTTGAGTGACAAGTGATTTTGAGTAATTTGCGTGTTTGCAATAGTCTTCTCACATTCCCTACACAGGTTTGTTTTCCCATTTGTCTTATCTCATACCTATCTACTATAGAAAACAGAAAGTAAATTAAGGATTTCAACTTAGACTTTTTTCATTTTCAGAAAAATTATTGCTTATGAATATTGTGGATCTTGGGAGTTACGCTTCAGAACTTCACATAAATGCTTTTAAGAAAGACACCACCACATCCTCCTGTGAGATTCCAGACTATTACATCTATGATAGCAAGGCAAGTAAATAATATTCCTTCTAATACTTGGTAAATGTTACAAAAACCAGGTGTGCACGGGGTTGAACAGTCAATTGGTGTGCAGCACTGACACTCTAATTAAGCCAATTTCAATCAGAGTCAAAATGGCAGTATCATCCAAAAACCAGCAGGTTGATGACAGGTATTGATGGCAGGTATTGATGACAGGGATGATCTCACTGAGGCAAAAGATGGCCATGGTTGTCAACATTATGTGATTCCCTGCTGTATGGGACAGGACACCCAGGAGGGTGTGCTCCACAGGGGACACCCATCACAATCTTTCCTGATGGCCACTGGAGAATTTTCCTTTCTCTATCTGCCTGTTTTTCCCTGTGGCAATGTGTAGCTGTAGGTTATCAGCTACATGTCCCTGGAACAAAAAAAGGTTTGTGCATGTCCAGCTGCCTCAGCTTTGTGTTCTCTGGTTTGTTATACCAGTCATTAAAATACCTTCTTTTCTTTTTTATTCTTCATCTGCTACTTAGGAGCCATTGTCTGCTTCTTGTTTTCTGCAGAATGGTCTGAAAAAAAATACTTAGCACTAATTTGTACTAAGAGGTCACACTCAGGTGGGTAAACTCGCATTCCTCTAGTTCCAAATCCAAGCAGAAATGGCACATGGCTGCAATGAAGTCAGAAGACACAGCAGAAACACGTGCTGCCCTAGTGCCATTAGACTGCACAAGAACAAGCCACTTTATTTCAGTATTTGTATGATCAGATTGATGATATGACATGGAAGCAAGTTTATTGCTTTTTGTAGAATTTGCTCTCTGGTGTCTTTTAAAAGATGGAATTTGGCTCCTTTTTGTGACAATGACTTTTTGGGGTGAGTGTCTTGGTTGATGTTTCCTATGAACCCCAAAAGGTCATCGTTGCAATGGGTTTTTTAATTTTCTTTTTCCCCTAGGTCACTCTTAAACTCATCACCTCCAACTTTAACATTTAGGCCCAAAAGATAACGGTAACAGAGACAACAGAGTGTGGGGAGTTTGCTCAGCTGTTTGTCTCGTTGTTCCTTTTTTGAACTAAGTGGAAGAAGGGAAAGATAAAAGGAAGAAAAATCAGTTGTTCTTTCTCTCTTGTGAATGCAGCCATGGGAAACTCTACAGGTCGTGAGACTTAAATTACAAAGGCTAAAGGCTGGTTTCAGTCACCTCACATCAGAGAACATGTCTGCTCTTTTTAATTTATATTCTCCCCTCAGTTTACAGAAGGCTGCCTGAGATCAACAGCATCCTTTGATCTCCCTGAAAGTCACTTGTCCCTAGGTAGGGACCCCACACATATGGAGTCATCTCTGTTCCTCTCCCAGCCTCCTGCTGTTTTAGTCTTTCAGTTGTTTCCAATCCATCTTTCAGAGATACACACAAACATGCTCTTCCTAGCCAGCTCAGCAAGCTGTCCTACCTGGAAAGCACAGAATGTGTCTCTGGAATGGCTTTTTAACAAGTTTCACAAGGATGCAAAATTACCTAAAACGATGCTGTAGATGGTCAGATGGAGCTGTCCACAACAGGCACCTGGAACTAACACGCAACTGCCTCAAGCTAGGGAAAGCAAATTTGAGAATAAAGCATCTCTTGGAGAGCAATTGCCCATGTGTGTTCCCACTGTGAGAGATTCACATTTGTGAAAAGCAAAATCTTGGCAGGCAACCCCTTGATGTGCAGAAATTTGCAACTCATTTGAGTCTAAGCAATTTTCTCATCCTTACTAGAGAGCACTAAGGCGGCAATTGTACCCTGATAATCATAGCTACTGAATTTTAAGCAAAATGAAATTTCAGAGCAGAGTCAACACTGCTAAATACTAAAATGCTTAAGAGAAATGGGATTTAATTAAAATATCCAGAGCTTTTGTAGCTAATGCATCAAACTTTGTATACTAGAAACCTAAATCCAGGATTAATGGAAGTTTTAAACAGGCAATAAACAACATGAAGATCTGGCATTATTCTGATAAGACTGCAAAACACAGCAGTGCTCCTCCACCCAGCTCCTCACCAAAATGTGAGATTAGAATAAGTGATACTACGTACCATTCTCTTTCATATTTCTCTTTAGAGATCTCACTGCTTAAGAAACAAAAGCTTGCCTAGGAATAAATGTAAAAAATGGGTTTAAATGTCAATATTTCCTAAAGGTAAGCTCATTCAGCACATTTCCAGCACTCACCAGAAACATCTGGTCTCGCAAATAGTGAAAAGTGAATGAGTTGGATCATGGGTTTATCCCAGCATGGTAAAACCTCTGATCTAATCGTGACACTAAGATCAAAACGAGAAAAAAAACCAACAGAGCAGAATAAGATAAAATAGAGCATGTTTTGAGAGAGTCTGAAACGGTTTAGTGAGCTAGGAGAATTGCTTACTTATTAGGTAAACTTTCCTGGCCTCAGACAGCACAAGTTACTCTCAGCCTCTTTCTAGGATTTAGAAACAAGTAGGGAAAGGGCAGGGTACTAGTTACACAAACTGTTACTTTCATTGCACATGATAGTACACCTTCTCGCAGGCTCAAACGCCAGACCAAATCCTAGACACCAGTATGAATGTGAGCAATCAAGTCACCTGGAAATTCTGTCTGTTTGAACAAACTGCTGCATGTGACCAATATAAACCCATCCCTGCACTTGCATGGCTGGCTGAGGTGGAAATTTACCTATTTTCAAACTGATCCTAAAATGTCAATAGAAAGCACGGCTCTCTTGAGTTGTTCACTTTCTCCAGAATGGCATTTGGAGTAGTTTTGGATTAATTTTGTGGTATTAAGCTTGTCAGATGAGCATCACCACCACAGATTTCAAGTATGAAGGAGTCCAATGGAATGGAAACTGCTTACTCAAAATCTGAATGGAGCTGCAGCCTTTTGCATGAGATGGTAAGGTTCCACAGACTTCTATATGTCTCCAAAAGGGAGAAAAAAAAAGTTAACATAGTTAAATAATTCTTTTTTCATCTTAGATTTCTGGGGTCTTGAAACCTTTTATAAGAAAAATGCTTCTCCTACTCACTCTCTGTTTCTAATGGTTTTCCCACAAAGTGCTACCTACCGTCTCCTATTCTTTTTTTTCTTATAATTTAACTGTTTTCCAAATTTTTAGTCAACAGTAACATTATGGAAGATAAGCAACTAATGATCAATTTTTAAAAGATTACAGGTCTTACGCCTTAGAGACAGGACACAATAGCGTGCAGTATGTAATTTTATCTGTGAGACACCCATTTTCTATCATTAAACTACACTATATAAAAGGAAAAATGTACACTGTAAGCACGGTTATTTCGTCAAACAAAGTACTCAAGGATTTTTAAGGTGCAAAAAAAAAAATTGCGAAATCATATGCCATAAGGCTCTAACCATGCTGGAAAAAATAAAACCAAAGTCTCGTAGAATATTGTTTTAGTTAAGGAGTGGTAGTTGTAGGATGTCTGAATGCATACAGGCACCAGCTTCCTAATGATTAGCACAGTTTCATTGACAGGCTCGGCTGCAGAATCACAAAGCAAACATAAATTGCAGCGAATTAGCAGAAGATTTTTTTTTCTCTCAAGAAAAAAGTTTAATGGATGTTTTGCCTGAGGAGCTGATTTCAATGGCTTCGCAGCAGACGAGGTCGCGCTGCCAGGAACCACGGGAGCGTACAGTAAATTTAATAATGGCCCTATGCCACAGCATGGTTTATGCAGCTACACAGCAGATCCCCAGTCAGGCACAGGCTCTGCACATTCAGCACAGGAAACTGAGCATTTCAGAGCCACGAAGGCCTGGGTCTCATTAGGCAGAGCTAGAACTTGTGGCTGTCCACAAAGATAGCGGCCTCTTAAAAATCCATCTTGCTTCCAATGAATTTAACACAGTTTTATCAATAAAATCCATCACAGTGGAATTTAGCCCAGAAACAAAGTTACTGAAAGATGCCAAAAGGAAAAGGAGATTTGGAAATATTTGAGAAAAAATAAACATGAAGAAAATGTACTATCAGGAGGACTTTTTACTACATCTGATTGATCACCAAATTCATCTCTCCCAATTTAAACACACAAAATGAAACATCAACTTCATGTTGCAAATACATAATAAAATAATAATAAAAAAAATCCATGCCAGGAATATTGATATCAGAGCATGCCATTTGAGTTACAATTGGCAATAACTGCCAGTCTCCGTTCTGGAACATTTTAATTTACTCATGGCAAACTGACATTCAGACAGGTAGAAAAAATTATTTCCTACTTTTAACATCAGGAAAGAAATTGCTTCCAGTCTGATCTTTACAATTGACTAATCCCAGCATAAACACAGGGCAAATATCAGCACTGAAAGGGAAGAGTTTTCAGAGGTGATGCTTAATCATGATAGCCACAACATCATTACTTGCTTATTTTGTTGTCTGCAGAATTGATACATATGTTCTCATGAATAAATTCATTGATCTCTCTCAAACATTTATATGAACAGGCATCATGCTATAGAAACATATCCATTTGGGATGCTCTAAACCCTTCTGAGGAAAAGTGCACATAAAAATAGACATGGAAGATGAATAAGTATTTCGTTATTATCACCATTTTCAAGTATCTCTATCACTGATGAACTCAGACCTCAAACATCATTATATACTCGATGCTTTTCTCAAAGAGGTTTGAATTATTGCTGCTAGTTTGGAGTGGACAAAAGTGTTCATTGTCATGTTAATGCTGACATATCCTCTACATGTCTGACACATTTTCCTTGAAAAGTTTCCTTCGGTCTGCTGGATACCAGAAATCACTCTCTGTATACAACACCACAATAGATCGGATGAATGGTTTATTTATTTGTGTCCCACTCACATCCTACAGGAATGAGTCCCAAACTCTCTCTTTCCATGCAGGCAGAAGAGCCATTGCGGGTGGTGAGCAGGAGTGTACCTGTGAATCCCTGTGATGACCCAGGTCAATAAAGTCAGAGCCAGAAGAAAACTTTAAATCTCCTTTTTGAGTCCACACTGTCCTCGAATTGTTTTGCTGTCCTGGAGGCCAGGGGCAGAGGGGACATTTCCTGTTCTGACAGGGCTATTGCATTCTATCTTCTTAAGGTAATTACTCTGGCTTTCTTGAGATATACTGGATTTTGACTTAAGGCCTTTTTATGCCACTCCAAGAGGAAAAAATAATAAAGGTTTTAAAGTGCTTGAAAACAGCCTCAAGTCCAGTCATAAATAACTACAGAATTACATCCTAAATGTTTACTAAGCTGAGGGAAGAGATAAATCACATTATATCTAAATGGAATAAATATACTAATAAATAGAAGTTTTGGAGCACAGATGGCAGTAGAAATAAATATCACTGCAAATCTTTTCCTTTTAAAAGCTGATTTAAAGGGAACATAAATGATGACACAATCATATTTTAAGGACAAGTGTAGGTTAAATAATTTACATATATTAAATAGCTAAGCCTTGGCAAAAAAAAAAGGCAGCATGGACAGGACCATTTATTCTCCACGATCATTAGACATTTTTGTTGCTCCCTATGGCAGAGTGGTACATGAAGCCTAATTATTTTATGTTACTTCCTTCAAAAGTTAAAACATATATGTACAAAACTTAAAGAATTTTGTTACTCCAGTGAGATTTACATAGGATTTTTTACTAAAAGCACAGGCAACATGCAGTGATTTCTGCAACCACACTGGAGTGGATTACCATGGCTCTCCTTTGTGTCTTGGCAACACACGACCAAAATACAATTACGGGATCGCTGCCACCTGCCAGCTTGAGGAACCAAACCACATGAGCCCACGGAATAATAAAGAATGTTAAGATTAAAGAGCAAATGAAGGTTAAATCCTAAAGGTCTTCAGGGACCCCTGGGCTGTGTGTTACTCCTTCTATCAATTTTACTCGCCCGCAAAGACAAAGGCTCTTCCCAGTGCAACAAGTCCATCCAATGAAATGCCTGAATTTTCACACAACTGGACATGTGCAATGTGCAACTCGTATTAAACCTCACCTCTGGATTTATAGCTTTTTCATCTTGAAGCAGGAAAAACAAAATAGACAAATGGTTCACACTGTCAAAAACCCCAGAAACTCAGCTAAGAATTTCACATAAAGAAGACATCTTAATGTAAAAAGAGGGTTGCTGGTGTATATATCAGTCTGAGAAAAAAATTTCCAAAATGTTGTTATTGGTCCATGATTAAATTCTCCCCCTCCCTTTTTTTTTCAAAAAAAAAAAAAGCAATTATAATCTAATAGAGTGATGAAAAAAGGATTTAGTCAGAATCACTTAACAGTGATACGAAGGAATAATTTTAATTATCTCTGAGAGTACATTAATCTAGAAGTTTTTGTCTTCATATGAGACCACTTTTATAATTCTGTACGCGTTCACATTTTTACTCCCATAAACTTACATATTAGATATAATTTTAGAATATTCATGAAGGAATAGTATTTGCCAGAGTACAGGTGCTTCTCAATATCCATATTTCAGTTAAATAAACCTAAACATGAACAAGGGCTTGTGTACAGATATCCTATGGAGTTTCTTCTCCACACTTTCTGTTATTCTTAAAAATTGGAAGGCTTTATGCCCTTAATACTTAAGATCACTTAGAACTTTGCCTCAAACTACCCAGTATTGCCCAGAATTTATCACCTAAGCTTCTACAATCACTAACACCTATAAACAAGGTTATGATTCCCTACAGACTTCCACATTCTTACTCCTTCTTGCTTAAGCTTTCCAGTTTTCAAAGCTGTTTCAAGCACAACTCCACCAATATTTACACATCAATAACTTAGTATGGCACAAACTGAGCAATATTAACCTCTGTTCCCAGCATCCCCTCCCCATACCAATTACTTCTGGCACATGAAGGTGAAGATATAGCTCCCTAAGATCTTGGCTTAGGATGCAGAGCTGGCCCAAGAAGTTTATAAGTCTGAAATTTGCTCCGGACCCATCCCCCCACAGTCACCACACATGTGCTGGTGATGCTGAATTACGTGATGTGACTTAAAAATATCTTTGCCATCCCACTTCCACCAACACCCCCATTTTGGAAGGTACCTGGGACCAACAGTTTATAGAAACTGAAAAATAAAAGGAACAGAATTCCTGCTCTTAGAGAGCTTCTATGTAGGGTTACATTACAAGGGTGTTAGGGGAATTTAATGTTTCTACTTAAGATGACGTTCCTGCTCTAAACGTAAAGACCCTTCTGTTTTGACTTTCAAAACTGACATTTTCCAAAGCACCTAAATTCAACAATATTTTTTACAACACGACCTTAATCCTGACTTCATTACTCCTAGAAAAGTGGGCTGAGAAACAAGTTGAAGCAATTCCTGAGACAACTCATTTGTCTTCTGGTCAACTAGTTCAAAAAAAATTACTCAGTGCAGAAATACACAAATTAAAAGAAATATCTTTTCTACATAGCTGAAACTACAATACACTGCATTGCTGTTATAGGTTTATGAATCAGCTTTTCCCTGTTGTCTAGTGTACAATATCATACACAGGAAAAGGTTAATCTTCTGAGAAAATATCATCTCTTGGCCCTGTGCATTTGTTGGAGTCACACAAGCTTTCTTTGAAGTTGCCTGTCATCCCAGCAAAGCTGCCTTAAGTAGTTCAAATTAAATATCACTAGTATTACATGTTGGTAGCAAGTAGAGGCAAGAAAGAGAAAAGCTTTGGGGTAGAATTTCAGAGGGAAATAGGATTATGTTTGCTCTGTAACATGCCCCCCAAATTATGATTTAAAAAACTGTTCAGGCCCCAGTTGTACAGAAATTCAATCTACTCAGTTCTGAAAGTATCTGAACTTGATCTGACATGCCACTATTGGTCCAGCAAATTTGGAAACATTTTTCATTTATTCTTGGTAGTGCTTTCAATTACAGAGATACTATCATTTTGAATATTTCCTCCTATGAGGACTTCCCCCCAGGGTTTACAAAAGGAAACCTATTAAAATGTGTCCCCATCCTTTTAGGAGGGAAAAAAAGACAAGACTGAATAAAACAGGAAAGACTGGAGCTCAACACTAAAGCAAAACTTGGCCGAGGAGCCACACTTGCTTCTGGATCAGAGGAAAATTCATAACCACAATCAAACTAAGGCCAAGCTAACATGCTTTGGTGATCCAAAACGTGGGATAATGAGGGGAAAAAGAAAAAAAAAAAAGGAGAGTAGAAAGAATTTCAAGTAATTTGAAAATTTCTGGGTTTAGTTTCAAGAACTGCGTTTAACACTTGATGGAGAGGGAAAATGCCATGACCCTCTACATGACGTTGGATTTCAACATCTTAGAATCAAGTCATTCAGCTAGTGCTTTGGGACTTAAATTATAACTGAATTTCAGTTTGCTGGTAGAAAGCATCTGTCCTGTCTAAATATCAGACCATTGACCTGATTAGAAGTTTTCTCAAGATTCACACTCTTTAAAAGGGAGAGAATTTTAAAACATCAAAACATACTGTAGTGAGGACTCCCTTATATGGTAAAGCAGACTCCGAGTTCGAGATGATTTGCAAATGGTATCTGTAAATATTAATGCACTTTGACACTGAATATTGCATATCATACATTTTAAGTGTTTTTTAGTGTGTGGATGTTTACAGTGAAATGATGTGCTTCTGAATATGTCTGTTTTCAATTCAAAGTGTGGCTTCATTAAGGAGAGTGATAACATAAAGCTTAGCAGCGCGATCATTCCTCGAGAATTAGCACAAAATTGACATGCATCCTTAATACAACCTTTTAATTTGGTTTGTGGGCACCAAACAGCTTCATGAGCTTTAGCTGTTCTTCACCCTCTTTTCTACAGTTCCAGCTTTCCAGTATCCAGCCTGGGTATTGACTGCTTTTAATACTGAGTGGTTTTCCCAAGGCTGGGACTTCATTTTGCAGTTGCCTTCATTAAGCAACCAGACACTAAAACCTTGTAAGATTCCTCCAGTCCTAGGAGAATTGCTTCCATCGGTATTTTTTTCATACTGTTATTATTGACTCTTTTACTTTCTTTCATAATATCCTAGAATACCTAATCAGAAAATGGCTACGAAGAATTCCAAAAACAGCATCAGTACACAAGATCCGTAAGCCTCAGTCAGAATGAAATATTGAAGGATCTTAAGCATTGCAGGTGACATTGAGAGAATAAGCACCCTTACAGACTTATGTGCTAAGAAGATTGTGGATATTTCATTTAGATTAGCTGCTGGGCAAGTGGAGTGGCAGGCCCAAAGTGACCAAAACAGGTGCAATGTCCACTCTGCAGCACGGGAACAAAATCATGAAAGCTGCAGAAATGTCTGTAATAATGCATCTTTCTCCGTGCCTTTAATTTGGACTCTGAAACACCTCGATTTACCTCCATCAGATTCAGGGCATTTTTCTTTATTCTGCTTTTAACAGAAAGGTTTTGTTTGCCCTAATCTTCTGCAGGATCTGGCAAAAATGAACACACAGAAGACCGAGTCAAGAGACTGACAAAATCTCATTTCGCAACGAGCACAGGAATGCCTCATATGTGTGCAGTTACTTTGAATCTAACCCACCTATGCAGCTGTCAAGCCAGAGCACATGCTGAGGAAGAACAGGTTGCCTTAGCAACCCCAGTCCTGTTGTAGAGACTTCAGAAAAACTGAGTAATTTTATCTTTCTGAAGCACCATTGTGCCATTGTGCTTAAATACCTCACACATAACATAGACATACATTACCAAACTCTCCATACACACTTTGAGCTATTTCCATGCTATGGGTTATAGAAGACTCTGCTTGGGAAAGATCTTCTTCTTCTTTCTAACCATTTGTGACCCTTGCAGCTGTCATCTATTGAAAAAGGTAGCACTTACTCATTGCCTTTTTTTGGGGTTTGTTGGACATGAATGAGCGACACCATTGCAGAGTTAAAACTTCTCTTCCAGCTGTTCAGTGTATAATGATTAATCTAGCTCAGAAAACGACCGGCTACCTAAACCTGATTTAAAAATGTGATATCGTTGGGATGTTCAGAGAAAGCTGTGAGAAGGAATGATCACTGCCCTCGGCCAGTACGCTTATTATTGTGGATAGCTTTTGGCTACACAAATTTCAGGTCTGAACTGTACATAATATGCCATTAAATTGTAATAATTGAAAGTTCTAGAGAAAGGAATCTAACGATACTCAACAGAACAATTTTAGTTCCATGAGAATATATTTAATTAACCCTTAATAATTTTCACCTTTATGACACTGGAAACATTTCTAGGATTTGATTTACAAAATTATTATGCCATTAATAAGAGAAAGATATTATTGACATACCAAAATCCAATTTAATTACTCCCTTGATTCCTCCAGAGGCAGAGAGAAGCTTGCAATTTTCTGACACTGTGTTCCATTTTTAATATTGTGAAATAAAAAATATCTCTGAGTAGGCCAGAAATGTTGCATAATTGCTTCTGTCTGAGCTACAAGCACAACTATACCAATGTATTTTGGCTACCTTGAAAGTTCTTTTTTGGCTTTTTCTGTATCAAGTATCTCACTTAATAATTTAGTCTTTGCTAGAAATATTCTTGCATGAAAGAGCTTCGACAGTAACTGCCAAACAACTTGCTATTATTGTCATTTTTTAAAGGTATAGTTCGCAATGTATTTAAGAAAATGGAAATTCCTGAACTATTTTAGAAATGCATAGCTCATCTAACTGACCACTCCAGAATTTGTATATAAACAAGACAAAAACTCTTAAACTTGCTTTCAAACTGCCAAGAAAACCATGCCTGTTCACTTACATAATTAATAGACTGATATAGCGTCTCAAAAAGCTAGAATTTACATACTTCCAAATTTACATACTGCAAAATCCACATAAAAGAGAGGAGAAAAAAGCCTAACACGGTTGGGACAACAAAAGCTTGAAAAAAATGTTGTCATCTATGCATCGAGCTCCATAGTTCTTCCTGAAGCACCATGTGCTGCCATATAACATCACAGGGGTCTGACAGCTCAAGGTGAAGCCTATCCTGATCAGGGTTCCAACAAAACCAACAAAAAATAAGTAATCTTGGTTGACAGCCACAGGCAACACTTCCCTTGCTTTTTTTACAGCTTTTCTAATTCTCCTAAAAACCTCAACTTCTCTGCATTTTTCAGATGTTTGTAAAGTCCTACTTCTGTAGAATTTTATACAAATTAGGCCACTGATATTTGTCATCAGAAATTCCAGATATTCATTGTAGAGAGATATCAGAAAAGAGAAGCCGAACAAACTGAGATTTCTTCAATTAGTTCATTCCACCATCTTGCCCTGCGTTGTAATTTTGTGCGCAGCTATCTTTATTTCTCATTTGTAAAGTGAGTCTCGGTGGCAAAATAATCACATGAAGTATTTAGACTGGTGTGCTATCAGGGACAAATCTTTTTCATTCTCAGCTACTGGAGATGAAAATCAAATGTGTTTTAAAGTACACTTGAGGAATTGCCTATCCCTTTTCTTAATAGCAGGTTATGCATTTATTGGTACCTAGCAACTACAAAGTCTTAGCCACAAGCATGCAATATTACTTTGGAAAGTACTGCTGAGAGTGGATATTATGGTTAGTTCAACTTTTGGCCACTGGATTAATTAAGCTTCTTTATTTTGTATATATCCTGCTCACAAAAGTAGCATTAAGAATGATCTCACATTCTAGGTGTCAACAGGTCCAAAAGATGCACTATCCATAACAGTTAAATCAATGAATAAATGTGAAGGAAATCTATGCAGCAAAATTATTAAAATCCATCCTTTGTGTAGTAGTGGACTGATAATACAAAGTGAGTGTCACCCTTGTTTCCAGTCCAGGAGGAGGAAGAGATTATGAGAGAAGAATGACAACCAAATTCTCAACACCGTACAAGAGTTCAGAAAACTGTAGAAAGTCAGTGGCAAATATAAGAGAAAATAATAAATACTCCTATTTTTTATACACTATAAATATGATGTGTGATTTTTTCAAATGTCTATGTACACATGCAAAACGTGAAACAGTGCAAGCCTCGGGATATCCATATCTACACTTGTGTGCAATATTGAATTACCTGCCTCGCATCTGGGCTATTACTTACTCACTAATTACATGTTCCCAAAGCATAAGACCTATTTATGTTAGAATAGACCTTTATTATGTCTCATTTAGAGTGAGAATGTACCTGTTTTGATCTGAATTCTGCAGGGAAGGTGGCTGGTGTTTATAAAACCACTCATTTAATGCTGAATGCTGACCCAATACTTAGAGGTTTTGCGGTTCAAATTGTACCTCAGTATTACTTAATACACTCTCCAAACACTACAGTGAAGAGAGAATTTAGTTCCTTCTGAAATTTTTATCATGTCAAATACTCTATTATCCAAATCTCTCATGAACTTTAACTAATGTATTTTTATGGTGTCTTGTTTCTAATACCCTCAGCAACAGTCAGAAGTATCCACTGTTCAGTGTGTTCAATATGAAATAATTAGGATTTTTTTTCCCAGAAACATACATTTTTCAGCCCCCAAGGCAGAAAGGGGATTACAAAAGCCAAGACCCACTTGGAATTTAATGTGGCAGTGACAGGTAAAGTCTTAGCTGAAAGGTATATCTGTAATGCAAACAACTATCAAAAAAATCAAACATATTTTATGTGAAGCCATGTTTGTAATACTGACACAGTTCTCCATTTAAATTAGGACTTTTGATTTTTTCTTGATAAAGAGTAAAAAAGAAAATAGAAGAGCCTTTAAAAAAGTGGTTTATACTCACAGTGTTTGAGGATGCTGAATTCCTAGCCAGGAGAGACTGCATGGTGAAGCACTAACCCTTCAGAACTGGATTTTAGCGGAAGTGTTGACACAGTGTTAGTGATACCAGCGCAAGCACAACGCCAATACATTATTCCTTTATGGTAACAGACCGTGTTGAAGCTGCCCTGCAATTTGGCACAGAACATCTCTATACTAATGCAATGTGACAATGTTATTATGTCTGCTATTTTCCATGCCATAATAGCAGTATTTGTTTCCACAAACGTGCCATTACGTTCACTAATATGGCTATACTTAAAGACTGCCCGAGTAAAAACCTATGCAAACTTACAGAAAGCAGATAATCTCTTATAGATTTGTTTTGCTGTGCCAGAGTAATTTTCAACCCTATTCTTATAAAACAAAAAAAAATTAATTCCCTGGGAGGATAGCTTTCACTACATAACCTGCTGTAAGATATGGTTACTATGTTCATGATGTATTTTCCCAAAGGAGATGCATCCATTTGTAAGAACAGCTATTAACTGTCCTTTTAGCACAGTCTCTTTATGATACCATTTGTAGGAACGACCACTACTGGTCTGCTTTACACTAATCAGTGTAACACTTCCGTCTAGCACATCTAAAGAGCACTGGTGCCCCGAATCTCTAAGTGTCATATCACATAAAAAGAAAAAAAATGATAAAGTGGGGAGCATCTTGGGGTCAAAACTTCTCCTGCCTTGTTTATTTTCCAGCAGACAGGATGCTGCAGCACACTGAAAGTTCCCACCTCTGCCACCATGGAGGCTTAGGGTCTGCAGGCACTTCATACTCACTGGACTACTGAGATTTGCAACTTTTTTAGTTGCTGTTCCTGAACACACTTTTAAAACTATAGTCTTACACTTAGCTGACCCGGTTCTTTTTCAATAGGAGCGCATTCCCTAAATTTCTCCTTTTTCCCTAGCAGACACACAGAGGACACTCTTGGACTAGGAAAGAAAACAATCTGCCTCACATGGTGCTTATTTTGAGAGAATTTAAAACAAAAAAATCTTCATTTTCATTTCCACATTTTCACCTCCTATAATACACTGAATGACACAGGAGTAATAATTTGCTGTTATCAGAAAAATTAAAGAAAATTTTGCACAGTGTATTAGTGGAACGTATTTTAACACTTTCCAAGAAACTATTTCTTTCATTATTTCCTCCACACTTTCTGTTCTGCAAATTTAAGACAAGAATGATACACGTGAAACATTTGCATTGTAAAGCCCAGGAGCGATGCATGTCAGATCTTTGTGCTCTGGGGTTACTATGGGAAACGCACTCAAAGTATCAGCTCAAATGCAGCAAGGTAATTTGTGCAATTTATGCAAATTGCAGACGATACGAGGCTGGGAGGAGTGGTTGATCGACCAGATGCGTGTGCTGCCGTTCACAGGGATGCCGACAAGCTGGAGGAGTGGATTGACAAGAACCTCCCAAAAAAATGCCAAATCCTGCACCTGGGGAGGAATAAGCCCTCACATTGGGACAAGCTGGGGCCCGACCACCTGGGAAGCAGCTTGTCAGTGAGGGATCTGGGCATCCTGACAGTCAACAAGTTGCACATGGGTCAGCAATGTGCTCTTGTGGCAAAAAAAAGACCAACACTGGTTGTTGGTGGTAAAATGTTGCAGAAAGTTTGAGAGATGTGATCCTTCCACTCTACTCAGCACTGCTGAGATGCACCTGGAGCACTGTCCCTTAGTGCTGGGCTCCTCAGTGCAAGAACAACATGAGAACACAGGAATAAGCCCAGCAAAGGGCCACGAAGGCCATCAAAGGTCCTCTCCTATGAGGACAGGCTGAGGAAACAAGGATTGTTCAGTCAGGAGAGGAGAAGGCTAAGTGGGGATCCTCAGTGTTTTAAAATAACTGATATATGTGAGGTAAAGAAGACAGACTTTTCTTAGTGGTGCCCAGCGACAGAACAAGAGTCAATAGGCACAAACTGAAATATAATTTAAACTTTAGGAAAATATTTGTACCATGAGGGTGAATGAGCACTGTCACAGGTTGCCCAGACTGGTTACAGAAGCTTCATCTTCGGAGAGGATGACCCAGACAACTGACTGGTATCTGACTCTGCCCTGAACAGAGGGGTTGGACAGGTCCCCTCTCACCCTGGCACCATTATCACTGAAATTTCTGCTCAGATATATCCCCTAAGAACTCGTGGAACAAAACAGAGTCAAGGTGTGACGGGTTAAATCCTGGTTGAGGGTGAAACACCCACGCAGCTTAACACCCACTCCGTCTTCTCTGACTATTCCCTCTGCTATTTCTCACCTGTTTTGTTCCCTCCTCCTTCATCTGTCCAGCATTTTGGCAAGAATGGCACACTTTGTAACCGTGTTTTCAGAGAGACCACCAGCCTGGCTGAAGGACTCAGCTGTGCCCTGTGATGGGCCTGATGGAGCTGGCCATACCCGGTATGGGGCAGTCCTCTCCTCCCCTCACCGAGACTCTATAAACCAAGTACTTGTAACTGTCTCTCTTCTTATCACTGACACTTATTTCCAAGTGGTCAATTTTTGGGTTTGGAACAAAAAAATCTCTGTCTATGAGATTTTGAGGTTTTGAGTATTCCATTTTACATAAAACAGTGTATTCACATTCGCCAAGGGCCTGCCTGAGTAGCAATACTGGGTTAAATTTGAGCTTCTGTCAACCAGCGTCGCTCCACGCACAATCTGCAATGGAAACATGCTCAGGAACGTGCCTACATCCTTCCTGAAGGGGATGCATTTTCAGCAACAAGCAGGTGCTGTTGCAGACCTGTCGCTGAGATAATCTTTCCTCACACGAAGGGAATTTGTCTTATTTCAGTGCTGCGAAGTTTAGTCTGTGGTGTGCAGCCTGTGCCACTTTTCAAAAGCTGTAGTAATGTTTCATCATTTCTCTTCCCATTATGCTCTTCCCAAACATAGCAGAGAGCAGGCTCGGAGCATGCAGATGACATTGACAACATCATTTTTCCTCCTTTCCGGCATATTTGCCATTATGAAAATTCTCTCTTGTTAGATGTGCTTTGCAGATTATTTGGTATCTGAACTAATCTAAGGAGCCAAGATAAAGCAGAAACCAAATGTATTATATTTACAAGACTCTGCATTCTATTACAAAACATCCATATCAAGGATAAATTTATATTTCATGCTTGTGATAAAAAATATTGTAGAAAAGATTTATCTGGGAATAAAATAAGTATTTTTAGCAGCCTTCTACTAAAAGGACTCCTTTACCATCATCAGAAATAGCATATTGTGAAACATCTCAATTGTGTGCACTGTAGTCCATGATGTTACTATGTAAATGAGCATTCACAGACTGGTAAATATCTTCCCTAAGTTAGCTCATCAATTTGCCAAATTTATGCATTAGCTGTCACTTGAAGAAATAATTCATAGAATATTCCAGGTCCATGCAACAATTACTACAAAACCACCTATAAACAGAGTTTTTCCTTTGTGAGATATTATATCTGCAACTTCCGATTCATAGGTTTTAGTTACTTTTGAAACAACTCAGAAGATAACAAAACAGAAATAACAACTTAAAGCAAAACAGAAACATTTTTCTCTTGTAGCAGGTAGGGGGATGAAACTTTTAAAAACGTATATTTAGCAATATGTAATTTTGTAATCATGTACATTGCTGAGAAGTGCAAACTCACAGACATAAAGTAAACCCAAACCTTTGCTCAAATCATTGAAAGCTTTTTGATACCACATTTCATTTCTACCATGAGAGCAACTGCAGACAAGCAGGATGAGACCTTTTGTCCGTCTCTACTTTTCAAACGACAGAACTTTCATGGGAATAAATTATTAGCTTTTACGTACAGTTAATTTCCTAGCCTTGTGATAAATATAATTTGAGCCGAAAGCTTTTCAGATTATAAATATTCTTCTGTTTTAGGGTTTCTCCAAGACAGCACACCTTGCTGTAGAGTGGAGAACCAGAACAAGACAGAAGAATCCAAAATGCTTGACTCGAAAGTTATACAACACTTTCAATCATCACTCATTCTTTCAGATAAATGTATATGAATAGAAATAAAAATGCTTAACCTTAAGGAAATTCCATCTTCATATGGGTATAAAAATATGCAACATTTGGATATTACAAATGTGATGAATTAAAACCAAAACTCACTTTTATCATTTACCGTGGAACATTATGGCTCTTCCATTATTATTCCTCCATCACTTCTGCATAATTCTATTTAGATCAATAAGGTTAGATTGGAATAAAACTACATTATGAAGCTGGTGAATCAGGACCCTTATTTTTGACACATTTAAGCTTTTCCTGAAAGACCAGATGGCTGCTGTGTGTTATTCAGATGAAATCTAAAAGAACTAAAATACTCAGCATGCTTTTATTATTGGCATGTTTAGTGTGTCACCTAAAGAAATCCACAAAGGGAGATAATAAGCCTTCTCAACTGTTTCACAGTAATTATAGCCCTTGTGATAGTGCTGCATTAAGATAACAAAATGCAAAACGTGTTTCAATCAGGAAAAAAAAAAATCCATTCGTAATATTTATGCAGGAAAGGGACTGCATCAAACAGGTAACCATCAGCATATCAGACTTGGAATCAAGTGTAACAAAACCAAGTTCTGCTCATGTTTGATACTGCATGTTGTCCAAAATTTGCAAAGTATGTTCTTTGTTCTCACCACAAGCCTTACAGATTATCACAGGGTTTACCAGTCCAGTTAAATATCTAATATTAAAACAACATAAAGCTTCAGGCACTTGCTTCAAATGTTGCCTTGAAGGTCTCAGGTGTTCAGAGGGACATTTTTTCATGTACTTACGGTCGTTGCATAATGGTCCACTAAAGGAGGTCATGCTACAGTCACAACTGAATCCATCCCACTGCTGCAAGCACACGCCCTGGTTTGCACAGGAATCCTCTTGGCACGTTGTGCTGGGGCCTAATGAGAACACACAAAAAAGGACTTGCACTTCGTCTTCCAAAGAAAGGCACTTCTCAGTGGGTCACATCGAGTAGTTGCCAACATCTCAAATCAAATGAGCAAAGAGTTACCAAGTCAAACGCACATAAACTTGCTGGTTTCGGAGCAGCATGTAACATTAAAAGGGGGGGTTTTGCTTTAGTTGAAAGATTGCTATGTCAAACACATAAGAATGCACAAAATGGAAGCAGAATTATTCCAGGTACAGTGGGAATGTTAACTTTATTGTCAGTTATTTGTTAATCTCGTGTCAGACGATTAACTGGCTGGACGTTGTCTAAAAAACTTCATTATTTCTTCCTGTAAATACATTTCAAACAGCAAAGCCAGATGCCACAGGAATCAAAACTCTGGGATATGAGAGATTGGATAATGAAATAGAAAAGTGAAACAAGTTTTAAGAAATCATAGAATGAAGCTACGCTATTACAATTATTTTAATCCCACAAATTATTTTAAATGATTTAGGTCTGAAATTCAGGGCAGTTTGGGATTCTTTGGCAGGAATGTTGACAAGAACTGATTCACATGCTTTAGGGATCCCATGCAGGTTCCTTTTTAAAGGGGAAATGCAGAAAATCAGACTACTAATGAACTGGCATGCCAAAATGTGACATTCACATGAAAAACAAAGCTACTCTATTTCTAAAGAATCATAACTAGACTACTGAAATATAAAGAAATTTCAAAAAGGAATGATCAAAGCACTAAAGCAATCACTATACAAACATATTCAAGACTGAAAGCCTTTATGCAAGCAATGCTGGAAAATGAAGGATCATTTAGCCCATTGTTTTAGAGGTGTGAAAGACAAAATCAGAAACAAAATAACACACTTTAGTTCTGAAATGTACAGAGCGTTTATTGCAGAAATCCAACTGTGCATTGGGGGTTTCAGTCTTGTTTAATACACACAGGGCTATCTACCTTGCAAATCAGCTTTCATCAATGCAACTTTGTCAGCAAAATAAAAAAGCAAAATATAGTAAATGTTAGTAAGCAATATTGAAATGGCAGCAAACACAGAAAAAAACCATTCAGAATAAAGTGCATGCTGCTGTTAAAGAGAGAAAGAAATGCCATATAATGCAAACAAATTAATGCTAATAGCCATAAATCTTCAGGCAAGCCAAAATAAGAAAGCAGTAATTTGCCAGTATTTTACTAGAAATATAATGGTTAATTGAGCTGATGACATGTAATGGAGGAAAATTAAAAGTGGGTGTTTTTTTTTCTTCCTTGGATAGCTATGAATGCATTAACAGAGTAAATGCATGGCTGAATCCTGACTAGCCCTTTGTTATGTTCAGATGCACTGAGTTCGAGAATAATTAGCACCATCATCCTCTGTGGTCTGTCTTTTTTTCCAGGCCTTTCTCTGTGGCTGGTGAATGAAGACTGAAATGCAGACCGTGAACCACAGTTTACTATGAGCTCACACACACATTTCACACTAACTCTTGACACTACATGGAAAAATTTGGTTCTGAGATTACAAAATTGTCCCAAATTGTTTTGGAGGAGGCATGTCAATATTCATTTGAAACTCCCACTGCCAGTCATTGATGACAGAGCAAAACTGGTCCAAAGATTATATAAATAAATTAAAAATCACGCCCTAGAGAGAAATCCTCGTAACCCTTCTTTTCCATTAGATCTTCTTCAAATATCTCAGTGCGGGATTTTCTTTTGATTTGCCAGTACTTAAAAAAAAATCCATATCAATATGATTTAAGTCAGCTCCATGGCCCCTTCCTTTAAATGAGGCACAGCTCAACCTCTGAACCTGGGCCTGGAACAGTCACCAAAGCGACTGAGAGAGAGGGCACGGCACACTGCATCCCTGTCTTGGCAAAATTATTGACTCCTCTCTTCTGTTATACTAATAACAATAATAACAGTAATAATAATGCAACCTATAACTGACTTCAGCAGGCAGACATTAGATAGTGATTTCCTTTTCTTTGGAGTTCTGAGCCCAGAAGTTTAAACATTTGGGCATTACATCACCCTTTCTTGAGCAGAGGATTATAATGACAGGATCCCGTAGCTGACAAGACACATTTTTTCTCACCAGATTCTGCTACTCGGAAACTTTACAAAGCTGAAGTGAAAATATCTGTAGGTGTTTAAATGTTATATATTCATGGATTTATTTACACTTTAGTTATGCAATGTTGAATTTCCTCATCTTTGCAAAAGTAGAGCAAAAGTCACAAGGACTTGAAAGTACATAAACTGCAGGACCCTGTAGGCACATTAGGAAGTACATCGGAAAACACGTATTTAGAAAAAATACAGACACAACCTTGCTAAAAAAGTGAGGTATTTTTCTTTGTGTCAAATTGATTCTTAGCACTTTCAGCTTATCTATATTAGTCATTATTCTAAAATTGCCATCAAGACTAGCTTGCATATAAGCATTTCTTTGAGCAAAAGTAGGATTTTTTTCCCCCAAAGAACAGAAGAAGACTGTTTAATAGTGGTAACTACTATGAGATTTACCATAACAAGTTCGTTTTTTCCTATAGATATATTTATCTGTTGCAGAACTAAAGTATTTAGTAAAAATATTGTAATACGCCCTTCTCTAGCACTTTTTCTTTTTTCATATTAAATTTTTTAAATATTCTAATTTATTCAGTCTTCACTGCGGACTTTTTAATTGACTGGGTTTGTGATCCTCTTTACATTTGTCCTATGTGAGGGCTTACATGCAATATATATCACAAAAAGCATTATAAACTGGCACATAGATATTTTACAATCTATTATAAAAACTAGTGTCTTACCACCAAAAATCTTCACGTATGTTAATACCCTGGAATTTTTCATGTTGTTCATATAACACGCAAATTACATTTTATATGCACATGTACACCCAGTGCATTTTTCTTCTAACTGCATAAAAACTATGTTTGTATCATACTTTATTTTAAGTGGGAAAAGGAAGTACAATTGATTTGACTAGAGGAAAACAGTGTTGACACAACCTGGCTTTGGGGTTTGCCATTAACAATTCAAAGAGCTAGTTAGCATATTTATCTTTCTAGCTGTTAGTTTCTATCTGTTCTAGTCATTGAAAATTTGTCAACAAGGTGGATTCAGCCGAGTGTAAATTATGTTTCATGTTCAATGATAGAGATATCTCTCTGCCTGTGGTTGAAGCTTCAAAATGCAAACCTTCCAACTTGCCACAGCAATCCCATGGGTGGGCTTGCCAAAAATGTTTCATGCACTCATGGCAGTCAAATGATTGAGAAATATAAATATTTTAAGTGAAAAAACTAACAGATAAAATTACTTAGCAGTATATTATGGCTTCACAGTTTGACAGGAGAGAGAAAAGAGCTTTTCTTTTTTTTTTTTTTAATATATACCTGAAAGTTGGGGAATTCAATCCCATAAATATGAAAAACAACAAATCCAAGTGCCTCACTTCTCAGGACAGATTTTCCAGCAACCTGATGTCTCAACACAGGACATGCACCAGCTGTCTTTGGGATTGAGAGTGGTGGTGGCTAACACTTCTGAGATTACTTCTGCTGCTGTGTCCCGAGCTCTTTAGACCTGACATCTCAGGGGACTTCCAGGGCTTACACATCCCATTGCAGGGTGAGATTGATGCAGAACTCTCGGTTCTCTAAGGATGGAGGCAGTCCTGGCTGGACACAGCAGCAGAGGTAGGAGAAGCTTGAGGCATGCAAGGGTTTTCTAGGAGGCCCCTAAATTCACAAGTGACCTAAATAATATTTCAGGTGGCAGAACACTTTTTTGGACATCTGATTCATGGTCTGCAAACAAAAGACTGACAGATGGGTCAGACATGAGGACTTGAAGTAAACAAGTGAGATGGAAGAGATAACTTGCAAGGTTAAGCAGAAATGTTGGGAGGGGATATTTCATTCCATGCTGTTAGATTTCCTTCTGAGGGCAAAAGATTTTTGAGGAGGCAGTTCTCTGGGAGCCAGGCAGCACATCTGGTTTGACCAGTTTGTTGTGTCAGGTGATTTTGGTGTTGGAAAAAACTCTCTACCAAAAAGGACAATGGTTTCATGGCCTTTATTAAATTGTTGGTCGCTTTATTAAATTCACCGAGAGCTGAGTTGTGCCAGTGGTTTGAAAGGTGAACTCACACACCAGGCCTGTGGCAATATTTCTTTGAAGTACATAAAATTCATTTAGGAAATTACATAATTTCAAAAGAAGCTATGAAATGCATAATGGAATTAAGGCATACTTTGACTCTCTGAAGGGATGGTGCAGGGATGGAATCGCTACAACCATTCAGAAAGCAGAATCTAATTTTCTAAACTCAGTGGCAAACTAATTTATACATATTTTTGCACTCCTGAAAGAAATATGTAAAATTCCCATCTTATATTTTTCTGTAGCTTTAGTGTCTGTTTCTATGCAGTAACAATAGAACTTGCATTGCTAACTAAAAATAGCAGGTTAAGAACAAAAAAGCTCCACCTGTCCAAATGTACTGTAGGCACAACAAAAGAGGAGAAAGAATTTATCCACCAGGAAGCTTTATCTCGTGAAACTTGTGGAACCCCTCCAGCTCTCCTTGGACTTTTACAGTGTCAATTTGCATACTTAACAAGCTTGATATCAAAATCATTAAGATTCCAACTTGGAATTGATTTTATAATGTCATTTACACATTTTTCTGTCCAGAGAAGAATGGCACTTGAGAGAAGGGAGAACACATAAAATTGAACATAAACGCAAAATCCAGAATTATGTGAATAAATTAGATATGCAGGGACAGAAAATGTATTCAAATTATTCCATAAACCATAGTAAAAATAACGTGGGATCAAATGACAGCTGGAAAAATAGCTAGAGATTGACACCAGTGAATTAGAAATACACCTCTTCTAATTCTGTCCTCACTTAAATTTCATGGTATTCCAGAGGAGTCAATAAAGACATAAAATTGTGAGATAGAGCATATTTGTCTGTTACTGATTTCAGATAGAAAGGCTCATGTCAATACTAATCTCAGGGGTGAGCAAAAATATAGAAGAGAGAAGATTGGTATTAAAAGGTTTCATAAATTAGCCTTGAATTAAGCAACTCAAAATGTCTGCTTTAAAATTGGAATTACTTAGCTAATGTCTCAGCATTAACTAATGCCTAAGTGTTATGAAGATATAAAGAACTTCATTGAAGCTAATTGTAACTGTTGTTATCATTAATTAAAATACATCAGAAGTAAACAAAACGCATGCAAAAAAATCTTGCCACTGGAGAAGTAAGGAACCTACATTTAACATTCCAAAGTTAACTCATGTTCTCAGATCAATCTCTGTGCTTTAGGGCAGGCACATGCTTATCTCCATAATACTAAAAAACGCAGCCTTTATGTAAGAAGGGGTCGAGCAAGATCAATTAGAAGCAGGTAAAATATAGTCTCTTGATGTATGGAGTGTAAATATCAACGAAATGCTGCAGAATTCGCACAGTACTTTCAATATGAGCTATATATATATATCTTTTAAACATATATATATAAAATCAGCATATTTAATACCTTCACATCCTCTTTCTATTTGCCCATTGCAGAAGAGAGCATCTGAGATGAGATCGGGGAGCCGTCCGTTCAAGTCAACTGATGCAAGGCAGCCTTGGAACCCCTCCTTTGCGTGCACCAGTTTGGGCAAGGATTTAAACATTTCTTTGGCCACTCCTCCAATATACAAATCACCTGTTGAGGAGAAATAACTATTAGATACAAAAAAAAGGACCAAAAAAGAGCCTTTGACCTGCTTGATCTCCTGGCCTTTTTGTGCTGAATGGCAGATATGTCCTAAAAAACCTTCTTCAAAATAAACATAGAAGAAAACACACACAAGTAACGTGTATGATACTGTGGCATTGCAGGACTGCATTTTTTCAAATGCAGATGTAGACTTCAAATTTGTAGGACTGATTACTTAGAAGCACCTGGGCATGTTTTTCAGGAACAGGCATGTATTTCAGAGAGGAGGATTAAATCACAGAATCCCCATCTAGAAACCCATCTAGCACTGATGCAATTGTTCACGTACTCAGGGAACCTGACCACAGACCATACCAGTGATGGACCCAGCACAGTGAGATAAAAGGCAACAAGTGAAGCAACAAGATCCACCCAAAGTCCATGAATCCAGAATCATCCATTCAGAAGTACATCAAAAAATACAAGGTTTAGGGACACATGAAAGGAGAAACTTAGGGATACCATCGTTAAACAGCAAAAGGACCGACTATTCCCACCGAAACTCACACTTTGTGCCAGTCATGTGGGAACAAGGGGCCTTAGATGCCTTTAAAATGGCAATATGAACACCGAGCAAACAGAATTTTGTTGCCGAAAATGATTCTAATGACAGACACCTCTTACAAACAGCTTGCTCTGATGAACCTCAGGCAACATACTTGGGACTGAAAACCACTGCTTTTCTCCCTTCAAGTAGTTCTTAGCTCTGAGACAGACTTGCTTTGAAAGGATATAACTATAACTTTCCCCTTCAACACCAAGGGGAAGATGTTTTTGTTCTAAAACAATTCAGGGTCTGCCTTTCTTTCATGTGTTGGCTGTGTCTGGTGGACAGAACAGTCACCTTTCAAACCAACATAACAGTAACAACTTCCTTAAGTGTGCCTCAGGTGTCAGACTGGAGGTTTAACCAGGTACTTTCCATACCTGCTGCTGAGGACATGATGCACAAAAGAACCTGGCTGCTGCTTGGCCAGAGAAGGGAAGCAGGCACAGCACAGTCTCTACCTAGGCATTCAATCCTCATTGATGACATATTTTTTTGCTAACACAAATTTTCAGCAGGTTATCCTGATGCCAGGATGATTTTTGCCTTTTTATATACCCCTTTTATACCCCTTTATATGGCCTTTTATACAGCTTTTATATATCCTTAGTGCTTTTAGCCCACACACTTGTAACTCCCTCAGTCTGACACCCCGTGTCCCGTTAAGGCAGGAGACCAAACACCCTGGGGCAGCCTCGAGTCTAAGGGTCAGACAGCCCCAGACACCAAGGTCCTCTCTAGAACACATCCTGTAAACTGAGACAGGCCCATCCAGGGGGAGATTCCTCAGAATGGGGGGATTCATTCAAGTCTCTCATTGGGGAATCTTTGACAGATTTGCTAATTTGCAAGGCCTGTGAGTTGTACACACGATCTATCGGGGGGTGCATTCCAGGGGGCACTTAGGCGCACTGCACTCGGACGGTGTGGTGCACCAAGGATCCTAAATAAATACTGAGGTAAAAACTCCTTTTCCTTTAACTGTGTCTGGCTCTCAATTTTAAGACCAGGAAAAGGCAACAATCTGAATATACATTCGAATCTACATTGTGATTTCCAGTACATCCTCCAGTCTGGCTGATTTTGGAGCCTAGGCCACAGGACCAGGTGCTCTAGTACCAAAGAGTGTTTCTCCACCTCAAATGCAAAATTGATAATTTCCTAAGTGTTTGCTGAGTTTTGTAGGAAGGTTTTACAGTGACAGAACTCAGAATACACTACTGCCACTACCCCATGTGGCTAATTTTAATCTCCCTCTTATTGATATAAATCACAGATACATCTTTTACTTGTTCTCCTGGCATACTTCTTGTTTGAAAGGGACAGAAATTTAGTGCTGTTTGTAATGGTTTACAGTTTCCCTGCAAGGAAATAGCCTGAAACAAATAAATGTCTATCAGACTGAGAAAAATCTTTAGTCACTACATACCAGCCCTAAAATCCAACTGCATTTGAATTAGTGAAATAGAGACAAAAAGCTTAGGAACATGCATATTATTAAATTTATAAGCAAACCAAGCAAAAGTCTTAGCAACCTTTATAGCATCATAGGTTAAGAAACCTCAAGCTTTATCCATTTTATGTAGATAATTTGGAAAATAAGATCTTGCTTTCCTCTAGAGCTCTGAGTAAATCTCGCAAGCATGAGATTAAACATAACAGATTAAAATATGGTGATCCATCTGTTCCCACAAATGGGATCTAATTCATTCACAGCAGAAAGATTCCTGCATTTTTCAATCTGCTGAACTGAAAACAATGTTAAAACACTTGTGTCATGATAAATGTTCTTCATCTTTTTCTCAGACAGAACATCTAGAAAGCAAAACCTTTCCAGGTTTCCTGAAGTTCTGTGCCTTCAGTCACTGCCAGCTCAGAATAGAGAGATAATTCATCTCAACTGATCCCAACAGACTTAAAAGAGGGAAACCATTCCAGAGAATAATATTAAGAAAATCATTTCTATGATAAAAAAGTTAAACTTGATCTATTATGCGTGGCATGTGCAGCGTCTTTTTAAAAATATACTGTCCAAGTAACCCTTTTATTCTGTGATTAGTTAAACCTTTAAAACCACAACCTTTCAGATTGATCCCCTGCTAATTCCTGATATCCATCTCTCAAACCTATTGAGATTGCTGTGTACAGTCCTACAGCAGGTGCCAGTTATGATGGATGGCTAGCGGAAGCCCGGGTCAGTGTGCCAACATAGAAACTGGAACTCGGAATATTTGCTCCTGAAAATAGACCCTGGAATATTGCCAATTAGGTATCACATGCAGTGAAGTACAATATATTGAGTCTAAATAAGCTGTATCCCTACAGTTCACTTACAGTACCTTTGTGTGTCTCTAATTATCAACATAGTGTTGATAATTAGACTGATCATTTTATACTACTAAAGATAGAATTTTTACAAAAACATGCTCTGGGTAATATTTCAGTTTTGTTGATTTTCAAAATAACTTTAAGTTCTGCTTTTGCACTAGCAAAGGCACTACACAAATACATATCTTAGGTATTGAGCAGCCATTCTGACTATTAGACTTCACCTTTTATAAAGTATATAAAAGTATTTTTATGACTGTGAGCTAAATCTTCCCAGATTTAATATCAAATGTTTAATACCATATGTGGCTTAAGTTTGCTGCTGCTGGCATTAAAAACACTCTCTCTCAGACAGAAAATTTTGCTAAGGGATAAGCTCTGGAATTAAAAATCAGATTTTTTTTTTTTTTTTGAAAGTTAGTTAATTTTTTTCACTTGGTAACTTTTCTCATCTGCAATCTCAAAATTTCTGCATTGCTACTTTTATTTTAATTAATCATAGGCCATTTTCATGTTCGTCTCAATGAAGAAGTAGTTTCCTACAAAACTCAATCCACTAGACTTTCAGACAAGACAGGATTGCAGAAAATATTGTTAATTAAAATATTTTATTTTGAACATGCAATAGCAGAGATTCAGAAAAGATAAAAGATTGCCCTTGCTCCTACTAAAAGAGATCAGGGGAATCAACATAGCGCAATACAAATTCCCAGGTTTTCTCTTTCTCACTTCTTATGTAAGTACAGCTTCACTACTGGAAATATTACTCCAGAACAAATCCCTTGTTGTGTGTCTGGCTACTTACAGGTGTGAATTACGTGCAAGTTACTTCATGAAGTAAGGTACCACAGTTCATCAGATCAATAGTACAAGATTATGACACTGTGTAAACTGGCTGCAGCCTAAATGCAACACTAATGCTACACTGCTACCCACTGAAAATGTGTAACCATAGTTTCTGGAACTAAAGTTTAGCTATTGCCTTTCTTGCACATATTCTCTTCTAAAGATCAGTTTGATTTTAAAATGTATTCCTGAAAAAAATCTCATTTTTCTCACAGTAATCCTGATTTTCTTTAATTTATAAAGGAAAACAGCCAATTTACAAAAAATATATACCAACTGTCATAGGCAAAGTTGCAGGTAGTAAAGAAATGGGTGATGTAATGAAGTGATCCAAGATTTCCTTCTGATCACTGGAGAAGCTTCAAATAAAGCAGTTCATTTGAGAGCAGATCTCACAACTCTCTTCTTCCTTGTATTAGGAGTCAGTGCACAGATTTATCTCCTTTTTGTTGGAGTGGGAGGATTGTTTCCTGTCTTTGTTTTTCTGAGGCCAAAAAAAGTAAGTGTGCTGCAGGCATGTGCTCACTGGCACATTCATGGCAGGCCAGAGGAATCAGCTGGAAAGCAGCACTTTCAGAGCTAGACCTGCTCATGGCAACGATGGTACTGCTCAGTTATGCCATAAGCACTGATAAAGAGATGATTTTAGTGGGCTTAATTTGCATCTTTTACAGGGACTGCAGATCCTCAGTTATTCCAACAGGATCTTTCCTATTTACGGCTATTTATCTCTTTTCTGACTTAGAGCTGATTTGCGCTTTAATAACAAGTAAATTTAACACAGAAACAAATTGCTAGCTAATAAATTAACCCCAGTTCTCAATGTATTCATTATTGGAATCACACTTATGCAAAAGCACACAGAACACCACACAACAGTGAGTCACACACAACTGTTGGTAAAACAAATGCCAAGTCCTCCTGTAATAGCTCATCTTTTTTTATCCCAAGCCTCTGCATCTCTTCAAAATAAGAACTTTGCAAATGCTAAACCAAAGAAATGTGAAACAAAGATTGAAGATGCTGTTCTATTTTCTAAATAACTAACAGAAGTTATTGAGAGCTATTAGCTGGCCCTAGTGACATTGCTGACAGGTCACTTCAGAGACTTTTCTCCCTTCCTGAGAATTCTTACATGATACATGCTGGTGGGCAAAAACTACTAACTTCATTTAACAGCTACCATTGTCTTCAAACATAAGTAGAGAGAGAATTGTTTCCCACGTGTTTATAACGGTAACAACATAAGAAAACTGCTCAGGTGTGACTGGTGCACCTGGACTCCTTAACCAGACCAGCAGCAGTTTGGTACAGGAGATTGGTGACATCAGGGGACAAGTAGTTTAACCAGGATACAGTTAGGCTTCTTTACTCTCCTAGATCTGTGTGCTCTGTGTACTTATCCGGTGTTCATTTCTTGAACACCTTTGTTGACAAGAAATGAAAACCATTCATTCAAATATGGTTCCACATATGACTAAAAGAAAAAAAATAAGGAGGAAATAAAACAGTGGAAGGAACTGTTGCTTGACTTTTTCATAACCCATAAAGACAATATCTCATTTTTATATGGCTGAACAAAAACATCTTCAAATCCATCATTCTCTCCAAAAGCAGACATTCTCTCCCCCAATCTCTTGTTATGCTGCTGGTTTTAAATATACTTTCAGCTAGTCTCTTAATTTCTCTTTCATTTTGGAAGAAGTTGCTTCGTCATGTTTCTAATGTCACATTGCACTAAATCACCACCATGGCTAGGAATGAGAGCGCTTCTGTGGTGTACTAGAGAGGCGTTACTCCCCAGGAAAGAGATGGATAGCCCTGGCATACCCTGGTGGATTCTGAAAACACAGCAGGCATCTCCACAATTCCTTTATATGACACATGAAAATACAAAGGAACATCTGGCTGTGGCGAAGCCAAGGTGTCAGGCATGCTTTTCTCCAAATATGCTATTTCAAAATGATCAAGCATAGACCAGCTTCTTCCCTCAGGCAGGCAAAGAGGAAGGAGGACTGCAAAGACTGAGAAATGCTATAGGGGAAGTCTAATCTCAAAAGAAAAAAGTGCTCACTTTATTCAAGTCCCTCCTAAAACAGATGGGCTGCTGTTACCAGATCAATAGAAATCACTTTGTAGTATCTTAATAATTGCACTACAACGTACCCGGTGGAACTCATCCTAAGACAACCCACACAATCCCAACTCCTGGTATTTTTGAGGCAACCGAATTGTGAAAATAAATTACTCTACACAAGCTGAATATGCACTGACTAAAAGAACAGGCACCATCCCGGTCTCGAATCAAGGGCTGTTGTCTCAAATGGAAATGTCAGGTGGGCATTCAGATGTCTTTGATATTCACTGAAATACAGGAGCCTACTTGGCCTCGATGACTTTCTCACCTCCCCGGTGTACAAGAGCACCCACCTTTTGCACATTTACTTTGTGCAATGGGCAGAGCACAGTGGAGACTTTTCTTTCAAATGGAGGATTTTAGCACATACTTTAGAAAAGGAACTGGGCCTGAATAGTGGATGAGTGGTCATTCTAGAGTCTCTCCTCACCTTCATCAGTCCCGAGTAAACATTTGCTATTTGTTCCATGCCAAAAAAGTGTTTGGTCCTCAAAAAAACGTTAGTGAGACATAATTGCTCCTTTTTCATAAACCAAGAAGCCCGCTGTGATCAGAGCCCATTAATAAACTGAAGAACAGTTGACAAAGGCTTAAATGATGCATCCACACAGCTTCTGCAGCACATACGCTCCAGCATATGGCTTTTCAAACCCCTTTTGCAGCAGAGAATATGCACTTTGCTGTGCATTCACAGGCCTGCTTGATGCTGGAGCAAAGCATGACTGAATTTTGTCTACCACTTGCAAGGGCACTTGAGGGAAGACATGAAAATATAAACTTAGTGTTTTATGTCCACTTACTCACTTCAAAGAGTCCATTCTGTAGTTCCAGTATTGATTTGTGGTTGATGTCTTTTGGTTTTGATGTGATTTTTTTTTTTTTAAAGAAAAGTAGTCTTTTCAAATATTTGTTCTGTTGGAGTGATCAATTCTATCACTTTTAGACCCTCTCTCACCTAAGGAGAGAAAGGGTGGCTAGTTTACTTGTCCAGGCTCTGCTGAGTTATCTGTCCTTTCAAATACTTCAGGCAAGAGGCTGTTTTATGATGTGACAGGTGGTGGCTTTCATCTTTCCCATTCCCTATACTGATAACCAAGCAAGGCAAATGTTTACAGGCAAATAAAAAGAAAAAAAAAAAAAAGAAAACAAGAATTTCTAGGTTAGCAAGTCACTCTTTTGGGAAGGAATATAGAAACTGATCTTTTCACCCCAATTCTACACTGCTTTCAGCATCTTGCTTGAATACCCCATTAAATGTATTAGGGAAAAAAAAAAACAGAAATCACCAGCACTGAAATGCTGACATTGTGGGTTTTCTTCAGGCATCCTTATTGGCACATAGTACATATTGTAGTTATTTGTCAAGAGAATTGAACCTTGAAGATATTTCTTCCCTTGACTGATACTTGACTGTTCGTTTTACAATTTCATTGTAGCACTGCTCTGTAGACCACGCTGACAGAAAAAAAACAAGGCAAGGAGAATTAAGAGGTACCAGAAAGAATTTACAGCTGATGGGTGCACCAGGAACAGCATCTTAACAGTTTTCACTTGCCACCAATTTCCACGGCAGTCCACAGTGGAGACATAGCTGCTGCTCCACTTTCCTCCCATCTCCTGATTCCATCACACTACTCAGAACTGCGCTGAAGACTTTTCACAGGTCCACAAATATTCTTCTGCCAAGAAACTTTTTATTATGCTCCGCTAGATGTGCTGTCCCCTTCTGCACGTACCTCTTGGTGCTCAGATTTCATTCTTACTACAATTTTTGACTCAGTTTAGTACTCCTCAAGTATTCCACAAATATGCCTATGTTTCACAAGCAAGTAGAGCTGTGTCATAGGAAGTGGTGGTGTTTAAGAGACAGCAGCAACACAACAACGTCCTTAGGAGATAAGTTTTGAATAGACAAAAGGAGATACTCAAAAAAGTAAGTGCTACATCTGAAGATTTCTCCAGGTTAAAATCCACCATTTCCTCAACAATTCTGTTTTCAAAAAACAGTTTTTCCTCAAACAAGAAACAGTTACACAAAAACATTTAACGTTTTCCTGACAATAAAAAGCCTCAGATTCCCAGCCGCTTTATTTCTCTCTGCTTGTTTTTACCCCCACCAAAGACTAGATGGAGAGCACTGGCATTGAAAAAGATTAAACAGATGTAAAACCAAAGCAGTCTGCTTGTGCAATGGACTGTGAGGAAAGTTGGTGATGCATGTTAAATGGTAAATAATAAAATCTAATTGCCATATAAATGTGCGTGGCAATCCATCTCCCACATAATCAATGCTAGGCCAATTACTCTGTGTGAGGGGGATGGCTGTGGTGGAGAGGTGAGGCATTCAAGCACAGCAAATGCCCTTCATTTCTTTCCTGTTCTGACCACTTTTGGAGATTGTATACACCTGAAAAATGGAGAAAATCTAACGAAGCTGGCATTTGCATGGCACAGTATATTCAGATCTCCCTTCCTCCTGCTATAATGTTTTCACTCTCTGCTTTAACAGCCGACACATGCTCTTAGCAGAGCCTGCTTTCAAAATAATGAGGAATTCCTCTTTCCAACAGACATACTAGACCTCAGAGATCATCATCTACAAAACTCTTCCTTTGGCAAATGGTTCAGGCACAATTCTCCACATAAAGCTACCAAACAGCTGAGATGTTAAACGTTCTCATTTTGAGTGTAGGCTTGCAGAGAGTAACTTTTTATACAACATTTCTTCTGATCGAGACAATCACGTTCAGACTCTGAGGATACTCCATGAGGCTGCCCTTTTGCAAAAAGGACTGCTCAGTTAAAATACCAAGGTTAATGAGGGTTCATGGCAGCACATTTTAAAACAAATTTAGGATGTGCTTCTTCAATCTGTGTATCTGAGGGGGGACTAGGATGCAGTGGAATGTATTTATACTAAATATGCAGAGGTTTTGATAAGTTTTAAGTGCATACATGTTTCCTGTATTATTCTTAACGTAACTTTTACTTGGTGTTCCTGAAAGGGCTTGGATGAAATTCCACAATCGCCAGCAGTAATAACCTGCATGTCAAACAGCTGTAGGAACGTAGGCAAACCTATCCAGTCATATATGTATGAAAGACTGAGAAGAACAGGGGAGAAGCAGCAGGAGACAAAAACCCTTCTCACCGTGTACTGATCTGACAGACTATTGCATTGTCGTTGACATCACAGCACAAGCTCTAGAACATCTTTACTTAATCTAGAACTACTGGAATAGATTTCCAATTTTTTCCTCATCTTATAATTTTAGCAATTTGGATACAATTCTGAAGGCTTAGCACTACCAAAATTATTTTCACAGCCTGGTAGACAGCCTTGCTGTCTAGAAACAGCATGTGAAAAGTGGCAAGGAAAGGAGGATAGAGGAATTCCCACTAGACCAGGTTGTCCAATGACCTATTGTTATTTACTCCTAGAACTTTGTCGCATAGGAAGTCTCAAAGAAGAGTTCTCAGTTTTAAGTCCCTTGTTTTTTCAGTCTTCTTTCCTACACTACCAGGAAGACAACAGCTGCATTTGCCATTGTCTACTCCAATAGGTCACACTGGGAAGATCTATTTGCTGTTGACAGTATTTGGAACTCTGTATTTGGAACAGAACATTATTTCTGCATGAAGAATTCACAGCCCACTGGCAAGGTCATTACATTTAGCTCATGCATGATTATTTGAGAAATTTAAGCATTAATACTTGCTCATTTGTACAATGTTTCTGTGCTTCTTAAAGCTTTGTTTCTCTAGTAATAAAAATATAAAGGATCACTGCTGTTGATAGAGACCTTGCAATGTAGAGAAAAACATATAATGAAGCAACAATAATAGCTGCCTCAATATAAAACAACAGAGAGAAATATTACATGAAATTGAAACAATTTCAATTTCCATTGCTGAAACAGGAATTCCTTTTTATGATCAAGACTAATTTAGCTCAGCATGAATAACCTACTTTGACAGGCAAATGAAATATCAATAGATTAAGGGACTATTACAAATCATCAATGAGTATGCCAGGCTAGTAGATCTACTGATAATTTAGTTAATTGCATTCAAAGTTTACAAGGATGAATTAATTGCCAAGCGAATCTTTATGCACATTGAAGAACTCTAATTTGGTGCATTTGTAAAACCATTGAGGTGATACCAGAAATGAATATAACTACTTTTCTTTCAGGTGCTTCAGTCTAGTCTGTTTTCACAGTATTGGACAAAACAGCAAACGAAAAAGCAAACGTAGACAGAAGCAGCAGCCCCATCTCGAAAGAATAAAGGAAGCCAGGGGCCAGTGAAGAGATACAGAAATAAAAGTAAAACAGACAACAAGAGATGTAGACAGGTTATTTTAATCCAAGGAGGCTGATTCTGATGCGTGCTCTAATATGAATAGCATTTTTTGAGGATGCAGTGATAGAACAGCACAGGAATAACATATGACTTACAATGGGCTCTAAAGCTGACATTTGGGAAGGCCACATGAAAGATGATGACAATGAGACAAGACAAAATTATGAATGTCAGTTCAAAAAAGCAGGTCTTGACATATGAAATGATGCACAGGCAGCAAAAGTTAACTCATAAATGTTGAACTGCGTAGGATTTGTTTTTCAGAATGGTGATTTCCTTCTAAAAAATTATAGTTAGCCCAGTATCAAGATTAGGATGACTGCAGATCGTCTTAGAGGATACAGCATATCTGTGAATACATCCTGTGATCTGGAAAGATTAAAAATGGATTGGATACTGAAGTACTGAAACTACCAACTCATACAAAAGTTTGTAACTACTTATTGTTCGATCTAAAATAACTGAGGCATTCTTTACCTTCTCGTTTGGTAAGAGTACAATATCTCAACTTCTCATTTCAACTTGTAAACAATTAAAATGCTAAAATATTTTAATTTTCAGATGGGTATTCCAAGAGAATTCTGACTAGATTTTTGCAGGGTGTTTTATGCCCGCTGTTTAAAAAAGTGTCTGAAAGCTTTGGGGATTAAAATACTGCCTATATGTGTAGGAGAGAAGCAAGAGGAAGATTAAACCCTGGTAGGTAAGTGGATACAAAGTGTGCTTGAGAACGTCCTCCTCCTCGGAAGCAGATCATGCATCTTTAAGTACTTATAAAATAAAATAATTTCTGACAGAGCTACAGTTTCCCATACAACAGGAAAAAAATTGTGGAGGGGGAAGAGACATGATAGATATTGTAAAAGTCACAGTCTAAGCAAGGGAGACACCTTTTCTTTGGCAACAGTGAGGAACAAGAATCACAGAATGGTTTGGTTTGGGGTCTGATGCAGCCCAAGACACAGTTGGCTCTCTGGGCTGCCAGCACACGTGGCTGGGTCATGTCCAGCCTCCCATCCACCAGCACCCCCAACTCCTGGGCAGGGCTGCTCTCGACCAGTTCATCCCCCAGCTCGTGTTGGCACTGGGGGTTACCGCATTCCAGGTGCAGCACCTGCTCTTGGTCTTATAAATCCTCATGAAAGTCCAAAGGGCCCACTTCTCCAGCTTGTCCATGTCCCTCTGGATGGCATCCTGCCCTTCAGGTATGTCAACCACACCACTCAGCTTGATGTCATCAGCAAATATACTGAGAGTGCCCTCAATCCCTCCATCTATGTCATTAATGAAGGTATTTAATAACACTGGTCCCAATAAGGACCCCTGAGAAAAACCACTTGTCACTGATGTCCATCAGGGCTTTGAGCTGTTGACCACCACTGGATGCAACTGTCCAACCACTTTCTTATCCATCTAACAATCCACTCATGAAATCTACCTCTCTCCAGTTTGGAGAGAAGGATGTTGTGGGTGACCATGTCAAAGGCTTTACAGAAGTCCAGATAAACGACATCTGCAATCCTTCCCTTGTCCACTGATGTAGTCACTCCATCGAGAAGTCAAATTCCATTTTCACTTGTTTTTCTGTGCCCTTTGAGGCTACTCAGACCCCTCAGAACATCAGAGCACAGCATCAAGGACAACAAGCAAGAATTCCCCTCCACCCAACTCTTTCAGGCCTTGAATTGCAGCCATGCCAACCATCTGAGCTATCCTGAGAGCAGGGCAGGGAATCTGCTCATGAAATATATGAAAGGAAATTTGCTGTGTAACTGTGTTGGCAGGCTTGAGCTGCACTGCTTTTGCTGTTCAGACTCATTTATCTTTACGGGTTATCTGCTAGAACTGCACCTCAGCACACTTTGCTAATTTTCCCTGCGAGGAAAAATAACACAGTTCTTGGAATCCAAACACAGAATTATTTTCACTCATTTATTTGTCTCCAATTTATAATTTACCCATCTAATTACAGCAATAATTAGGCTGCAGGATGTAATATATGTGTTTCCACAGGTAGCTGCTGAAATTGTACCAGAGGTTATGCAGGGAACCGATGTGTGTGATAATGAACTTTCTGTGTTACGTAGCCAAATCCTACACCCAAAAGGAAACATATATTGGAAATTCTCTCCCATACTTTTATGGCAGCTGTCTGCTTTCCCAGACAACTTCCATGCTGTGCAGGCTCGACAACACAATCTGTGTCTTATCTTTGCACTGAATTCACTGTGTATTTGCAAAAACCCACATATAGAGGATTTCTTTTTCCAGGATCAACTTGGATTTCAAAATCAGAAATCTGGTAACTCTACAGTTACTCAGAATGGCTGCAGGTTCCATACTATCTGCACACACTTATATTTTACCTAATGATGGCTCTGGTTAAGCAGAACTATTGATACTAGTAGCAGGAAGCGTAATTTTGCATTTGCTTTGTTGCTAAGGCTAAAATAGTACGGGACAATGAATTAATTGTAACTATTTATATCAGGAAAGTGTATGGAGTGTTTATAGCACAACAGAAATATGTCATTGTAAGAAACGCTGGTGTAAAATAGAAAAGGAGCAACTACAGGACACCATTTGTACTAAATACAAAGCAAGGAAAAACAGCAATGAAGAGCAATTTTTTTTCTCTCTTTTAGCCTGCTGGCTAAAAAGTATCAGCTTGAACCCCCTCCCAAATCCAACCAAAATTCTCATGATATATACTGCGCCATATTTAAGGGAAGCTGACTGAGCAAAATGTAGTATAATACATTTTAAAAAATAAAATAAAATGAGGCACACTATTATGAGGAGAGAGTGGTTGAGGATCTGTGTATGCTAGACCAGTTTTAGAGAGGTGCTTGCTATGTATTTCTGCACTGAACACGTCAGGCTTGTTATTCTTTTACTATCCACATTCCCTGGGTGGTGAATTACAGAAAATCATCTAACACAATTCACCTGCCTCACTTCAAATCTCAGTATGTTTTTTCATGCTACTCATTTTTTTTTCTTTTTTCCTTTTTTTTTTTCCAAAGGAATTCAAGGTTAGAAAACGTGACAGCTATGGATACAGTTTTACTTCAAAAGCGTAAGGCGAAAGTAGCATTTTCAAAGTGCAGCACACAAAGGGATGCTGGATTTTGCAGGTTGTCCTCGCCGACGAGCCCTCCCTGGGCAGCGCGTTCGGTGAGATCGCAGCGCTCTCTAGTGCCTTCAGCGAGCACATGGAGCCAACTCCATCCGCTTCCCTTAAATACAGCGGCACACCAAAGACACGCCGCAACCGGTTCGAAAAATATGTCGAATAAAATGGCTGTGTTAATTATCAGCTCGCAACAAGATTGTTTTTTTTCCCTACCCATGCCTGATTTAACTACCAGGAGAAAAGCCAAACATATTAAAGACACACACATGTGCATAAGTAGTACTTGCCATCTTAAAAATGTCGAGGAACAAGGTGGATGCTTTTTCTACAGCATCAAAAACAATGTTGAAATATTACACTGTTTCAATAAACATCGATGATGTTTAACAGAATGCAAAACCCAGAAATAACATGGCACACATTTCAAATGCCACTTTAGGAATGGAGTGTGAGCCATCCAAAAAGCTTTATCAGAAATGCTAGGTTTCTAAATACAAGAATCTCTTATTAAAGATTATGACGTATCAGGATACTGTTTTCACTGTCTTTCTTACAATCTTAATAGCACTTTCAAGTGAGGCAAACATGTAAAATATCACAAAATCCAGCATAATTACCAAGGTCAGCTCATTATCTGTGATTCAGAGGCAGTTAAAAGAAAATCCAGCAAGGAATAGGCTCTTGATGGAATATTAATATCTACTTTGAACATCCTGGCTTTTGAAATATCATATTTCTTTGACTGCTATGAAATTTCAGTTTTTCTGCCAAGAGCCTTCTTAAAGAATGTTAAAATACACAGTACTTTTCCATATGACCAGAACTTATATTCTTATGTCTGATTAAGTAGTCATTATTTTAAAAGTATACTTATACATCCTTCCAAAAAGGTATTTTCCTCAGACGCAAATTAGCTTTTCAGAAACCCACCCATAGAACTCATTACTATCACTTATTTCAAAATATACATATATTTATAAACTATGGATCTTTAGAATCTAGCTGGATTTATAACATGCAGGTTTAGTGCTATAAAACAAAGTTTATCCCACCTGCAATCGAAATTACAATACATTACATATTTAGATGAGCATGTTATGCCACTTATATAACCTATGTTCGTGTAAAAGACATTGTAGGTTTCCTTAAGTCCCTCAATTATCTTTTGGTTTGTATGGGCCACTCCGTGTTATCACAATTTCCTACTTTTATTTTTTCCCATAGGACCTTCACGTGTTTAAAGTTGTACCTAGCTGTGCAGAACTAATACTAAATTGGCATTGTCGGGTTAAGATGATCATATTAATTATTATAAAATAAAAGGTTTCATACAATATTAAAAAATTATATCATCCTTTACATCTGTGATTTATTCTGTTTATCATTCTGTAATGGCCCTCACTGTAGATTACACAAGAATAACTGTACTTACTTTTCAGATCTAAATTTCTGGCTCCTGCTGTGCTCTGTGTTGTGATTTTAGTGTCAATCTTTACAGTGTGTAGGTTGTTGGTATCCCTCGATATCATGACATTATGCCACTGGTTGTCATTCAGAGGTTTGTTGGAACTTCCCTTGATGAGGTTGGCACCGTTGCCCAAGTCAAACACATAGTGTAAATACCTGGGAGAAGAGAAAAAAGTGGAAAAGTTTCCTTTTTCTTTACATAGCAAGGGGGCATTAATTAACATGTCTAATATTTTCTATTTGCTTGTACTCCTCAGCAGAGCTGGCAAAACCAGAAGACAACAATGAATGCCAGATGGGGAAGCAACTGTCATTCCGAGAAATTGCCACTCGTTTGGATGAGTTGAGGTGCAGTCCCAAGTTTCTGGAAAGCAACGAGCACTCCATGTACCAAGACATGCATACATACGTAGAGAGAGAACAAGAGGGAGGCTACAAACTAGTACTTCTTTGCGGTAAACACGAGAGAAGTTATACCTATTATTTACTTTCATACATTTCAGGCATCTAGCTTCATCTGAAAGAAAGAGTCACAATAAAGCACATGAAGTTCAACATGAAGAAACATCATCAATCACATCTATCCAGTCAGAAAAAAAGATTCGCATCCTAAACTTTCCCGTGTATTCCTCCTGTACATACATTTGCAACGGACTGGTTTTGTCGTTACGCTAATCCATACATACCCTTTTACTAATTCAACCACAATGAAATCATTTCCATCGCCACTGTTAAAAAGTATCAATCCATCCAGGGAGGTGGTTTTGAACTGGAAAAAAAGGTGCATAGATGTGTACGCTTGTAGCGTGGCCAGTGCAACATAACTTGCTTTTGTTTTAAAGGTTACGGGGTCTGCTATGATGTTCCTGAACCCGAATCTTGCATTTAGCTCACAATAATCGATGTCTCCATTTTTACATAAGTCAATGTATGCCATGCCATTAAATGTGAGACTCTGTAGATGCCCAATAAAATTAGAAGGCACAGAAGACAGGTAGCGCCGTTCTGTTATTATTCCTGTTTCTATGTTGTGGAATTCCAGTCGTGTGTGATCACCAGCCATTTGACCTTTAAACAGCAACAAGAAAACACGTGTTAGTGTCTGAAATGGGAGGTCAAAAAGCACATCATGCGATTAAGTATCTGCATCAATCTCACACTTTTCAGAATGTGCAAGGCCAATTCTTGACTCCAAAGAGAATTCTTCTAAATTCATCCTAATTACTGGTAAATCCAGGAGCCTTTCCAATGTGTTCACTGCATTTGGATAAGGCCAACAGCAAGATTTGTAAACTGAAATAGTTTGCCAGAGTTTATTAAACTGCCAACAAAATCCCTGACTTCAGTTACACTTACCCAGATGTGGGGTTATACCATAAGCAAGTGCAATCACTTAACATGAGGATGACAAAGGCCAAACTCAGAGCTAAACCAACAATATCAGAGTTTCATGAAAGAGAAACAGAACAGCTTGAGGGATGTTATTCCATGTGTTTTGCTTCAATGTGCATGATTTGACTAGAGGAAGGAAGGATTCCTGTTTCAGCTGTCTTAGGTGTATTAATGTTGCAAAGCCCTGTGCAACAAGAGTGGACAGCTGCTTGAAAGCAACTGGCTTTGTACCATGGGGATAAACCATGGGAGAAAGGGCAGAGCCCAAGAGATGGGCTGAGCAGAAAGCCTTCAGGAAGGGTGCATGCCAGTGTTTTGTAATCCTGGAAACAACAAGGGACTTGCTTTTGTCAGAAAGGTGGCCAAAAGCAAGCCCCACAGCTGCCTTTGAGTTGTCTGTGTCATGCAAGGACCACTGCAGAGCAAGAAGCCTGAAATCTGCTGACTGTGGAGCTGATTTGGAGGAAAGGATCAGCATTGCCAGAGTACACTGCATACAGGTCGGGTAAGTGTTTAAGCTAGTTATTAAATACCTTACCCAGCACATCAAAATTGTGTTCACTGAAGTGTTACCTTTTCTGACAGAACTTCCAATTTTTTCCATCCTTATTTTAAAGAAGTAGGGCAGTATTTTCACAGGGCTGATTCATGGTCACATCGTGTGGAAAAACAGCTTCTTATTACTAATGAATTTCACCACTTAATGTACCTTTTGCAAACCATGGCCTAGATTCCCCAATTCCTTAGCTGTATCATGTCTCTCATGGAGTACAGAGAAGGTGAAGAGCAGACCTAGCCAAGCTGAACTAAATACTGGCATAAAACTGCTCTAATCCAAGTTCCCACAGTGGCAAAGCTGTTGTCAAGCCAAGTTCCCTCTGTCCATCCCCAGGTATACTATTCCAAGAGAGAGTGTGAGCACTGCCCCAGGCTGGACATGTCAGAAGTGGTGCACAAAGCCTGGAGGAGGCTGGCACAGCTGTACCTGTGTAGGTGCCATAAGGAAGTGTCTGTGGATGTGTGTGACAGGGAAAAGACAAGGGAAAAAGAAATGTTGATATCTGAGATTTGCCCAGGGAGATGAATTCACAAGCAGTTTAAATCACAGCGCTGAGATACAAGTACAGGCATCAGTGAAATTACAGGGAAAATAGCTCCGGAAGTTTTAATACCGTTCAGGCACAAAAATTACTCTAATAATTTATGATAAACATTTACAAGTATCTTACTTAGCTTCAGGATGAGCTGTGTATGAGAACTTATTCTTAACTGGTGTCATTGAACACCACCACCACCTGGGATCTGCACTCACAGGACTGAGCACTGCAAGAGGCACCTTAAACCCCAGGGACAGTCTTGATATTCTTGTTTCTAAACATCAGTTCTGAAGATACCACTTGCCCTGAATGTATTAAGCAAAAGTGGGTTCTTCCTTGCAGTAATGAGTCAGGAACCTGTCTTGAAAAATGCCAAATGTGTAATTTTTGCTGGGACAAGAGCTCTATATTGGACGACAGCCAAAGAGCTGAGGATCAAGTTTTAGAAAGGAACATTACGTATTCTAGTCTTGTATCCCTTCGGATGGCGTTGCATTAATGTCATGGCAAAAATCCATCGAGATTTGGCCTGTAGCACACTATCCCCACTACATTAAATGTATTTCTTTCTTTGAGCATAGTAATAAAAAAGTTCCAGAATCTGGGCTCGCATCCCAAATCTCCCTCCAACACTTCAGTTCTACAAACGTGCAAACAGGACTTGAGACTTCACATAATGCTCCACGGGATTTGTAAATGCAGCAATGAAGGAAAAGAGAGAGAGTGTAATTTGTACTTACAGGGTTGGGCATTTGGGGGTTTGGTGGTGGTTTTTTATTTTGTTTGTTTGTTATATATATATTTTTAAAGTTTATCAGGTTTGAGGAAAAACATCATACAAAAGGCCAATTTAATTTCTGTTCATAACCATAAGCTATTCTGTTATCCAACTTTAGTGATCTTCAATCCACTTTTATTTTCTATACATTGTTAGAAAATAAAGTGCACCAGGGCTGGAAGTATTTAAACTCTTCTATGATGAGTAATTTCTTCAAAATTACTCACCTGCATGACCTCTAATGCAAACTTGTTATGACGCTGAATTATATTATTTATCCATGCACACATTATGCATTTGTCAAAGAGAACCAAGCACAACTCACAAATGACTAAGTGGTACTTTATAATCTGTAAAAACTGGAAAGTCAGGCTGAGTTATTTAATGGCTTTTCCTCCATCTTAAGCTTTCTGGATCTGATGGGGTTTCTTTCATATACGACATAGGAAATGGAATCAAAAAAGGAAAACAAAACGTGTGTCAGGAGAAATCTGGAATTTTAAGTAAGAAGTCAGTTTCCTTCCTTATTCTCCTTATAATGCTACAACGACATTTCACAGGAAAAATGAATGGGTTACATTTTAACCAGATTTTTGATTGTTGGGACGTCTGCAGCAAAGTTCTAAGCAGTTTAGAACAAGCACACTTTAATTTCATATGGCAACTCTTTCCCTACCCTTTCAAGAAATTCAAAGCTACTACACATTAAATTCTATTACATACATTTGAAATTTAAACTTGTAAAGGCTTTTAAAACACTCAGTGTTGAAAAAAACCCAAAATAACAACACCCCCCCCCCCCAAAAAAAAAAAACCAAACCCAAACCAAACCAAAAAATCTCATCAGTTACACAACAGTAAAGATTTTCTTTGTTGGAAATGTGATATTACTGGGACTAACAGCAGATTACCCATATTTAAAGTTCCCTCTGTTCCTTCTCTTATGCCAGTTCCCTCCTCAGTGGTGGAGGAGGCCACGGATTGGCCACACAGATTCCTACAGGGGGGTTTAGGAAGCTTAGGGAGTCTTTTTCACTCCAAAATATTGGGATGACTTTCTCCCTTTGGACGAATAATATTAAACATCTGTGGATTATGCAAATGCAGACAACTTCCAGTTTGAAGAACCGAGAGGGAATTCAGGTCAACTGGCCAGTTTTTGATGTAGGTACTGGGTTGTGGAAAGAATATGAGTGTTGCACAAGAAAGCTGGACCCAGGTTATGTAACCTGAAGTATTTGTCAGTTAAGACCCTGCCATGGGGAGTCCAGGAATTGTGCATTTGGATCTTGCACTGGATTTTGATCTAAACGACTTCTACCATATTAGAATCTGCCTTGAGTGGTAGTTGAAGCAGCAAGATTATAATATTTTTCAGTGTACTTCCACCCATACTATAAATTTATTATCAAAAAGAAAATAAATTATTTAGACCATCTGCATTCTTGGGAGAATGACCCTAGGCATCATAACATACACAGACTTCATCTCTGGAAGATATATTGGTAATTTCTGATTCTAGAAAATATGTTCTTTCAACTATATGAATTATTTTTCTACCAGTGACATGACCCTAAGTGTTCTGCTGAGGTGAAAAGGGACTATTAAAGAGAGTACACTCCTCTTTTAAAAAACCAAAACATTTTAACAAAGCTAAGAACCAGTGATAAAAGTCGTTTAATGCTTCCCAAAACCAAAGGATAACTCTAAATAGCTAACACAAAATTAGGCACATTTTGCTGTGCAAAGGAATCAGGGCCAGAAGCCAGATCAGTTGCTATTAAGAGCATGCATGTAAGCGATGTCTTGTACAGGACAAAATCAAAGTGCTCTTTATTAACCTTTCTGATAATATAAATATAGAAATACATTTCTAACATCTGCTAGCATGCATGTTGTTTTTTTTTTCCCATCCCAACTGCTATTTTAGTATTTGAGAAAAACATGCTGCCTAATATATAATTATTGAGGACAGTTGATGCAAGATTCAAATCACAGTAGAATATCCTTCGAATGTTTATTAAATTCTTTCTTTCAGCTTAGAGTTCAGCTTTAACAACTCAGTGGCTTAGAGTTTAGCTTTAACAATGTGTTGCCAAAAGCATTTTACTTGCCTTCTCATTAGTGATGTATCAAATCACTTCTCTCCAATTACTGCATAAAAACATTCATTTAAGCCAGCACGAAGGTTCCCATTAATTTCAATAGCAACCTTAGAGCAACATTCACATCAAGTGTAATAACACACTTCTTGTACCAGCATTCCAAGATGCATAACACGGAGTTTGAATCTTACCCAAGAAAAGAAAAAAACACCTGTTTCTTTCAGATAAAGTCATTTTACTTCTGCCATTTCTCTTTCTTTTTTTTTTCTTTTTTTCCCCCCCCGTGTTTCCCCCCCAGTAAACATGGAATCATGGAATCACAATGCCACACTACCTGTCACGGCCTGCTGGTCATCCACCATTAACTTTAAACCTTTTCCTCGCCGCACCACACGCACTGTGTGCCACTCATTATCATTGAGGTTATAGCCAGCAAAAAGGGTTTCTGGGCCTTTGCCTGTAGGATATGCCAAACAGTCATTATGCAATCTTTAAAGCAGTTTACATGTGAACCTCACAGAGAAAGAGAGAAACAGAGAGACTGGCTGGGCAAATGTTAAAACTCACCAAAAGTCACATCAAACAAGAAAATTACCAAGTATAAGCAAAATATAGAGCTACTACATACTGTATACTATAGAACTACTACATTAAAACACTTCTAATGTCTATTTAGTGATGTAAATACATTGTATATGAACCAGGTTTTCATAAACAGGCACAGTCAACATGGATTTAATTATTCACTTTTCAATCACGTACAGGCCTTTAAGAAATGGGATTAATGAGCTAAAAAAACTTCAAGTATGGATTTACAAGACTGGATTTTTTCTCCTTTATTAAAAATAATTTGGTGGAAAATAAAAAGTCGTAAATGTGTGTGCATGTGTGTTTTATTTTTCTTAATCTATGTCAACTTCTCTGTTTATTTAGCCCCTGTTTATTAGGACTTCTCAGAACATGATCTATTACCTGATCTAGATGACTTGCTAATATTCCAGCACAGTACCTTCTGATGTTAGTGGATCTTCATACTTTCCTTTTTCATTTAATGGATATGTTTTTTTTGGAATCTGCTATTTTTGTCCGCAGTACAGCAAACACTTTTTATGCAAATTCTGTGTATAGCACAATGTACTGGTGATAAAAAGTATTCACGAACCCAGGAAACAGGATATCTTTAATGCTCAGGAAAAGATTTCTCATAAGAAAAGGATTATGGAAATTGTCCCCTGCACTGTTGACCAAGAAGTGAAAGAGAGAAAGGAAAATCTTGACTTTGTACTGTCATTGATATGAATAGATGATAGACCGAGTGCTGAACCAATCAATCAAAACTTATGTGGTGGCCGATCAAAAGGCAAAGCTAATCTACAATTAACAAATTACATTCTTGTAAAATAGAGACCTCCCTGGCCTGTTTTTCATTTCCTGTGGCAGAATAAATGCTGCTGATAACTAAAAGTTGTCAATTAAATTCTGGACTCCTCTGTGCAAGAGACATGGAGCTCCTGGAGCTGGTCCAGTGGAGGGCTACAAAAATGTTGAGGGGACTGGAGCATCTCTCTTCTGAGAAAAGGCTGAGGGAGCTGGGCCTGTTCAGCCTGGAGAGAGATGACTGAGAGGGGACCTCATCAATGTCTGTCAGTGTCTGCAGGGAGGGGCCAGAGGGTGTTTCCAGGCTCTGCTTGATGATGCCAGGCAATGGGACAAGAGGCAACGGGCAGAAACTGAAGGCCAGGAAGTTCCACCTGAACATGAGGAAGAAGTTCCTTACTGTGCAGGTGACAGAGTATTGGAACAGGTTGCCCAGATAGGCTGTGGATATTCCCCCTCCCTGGGGATATTTGAGAACTATCTGGACACAATCCTGCACCATGTGCTCTGGGATGAAACTGCTTGAGTAGGGAGGAGGGACCAGATTCCCTACTGTGGTTGTTTCCAACCTGACCCACCCTGTGATTCTGTAAAAGAGACACATTATAAAATAACTTGAGACACAGAAATATTAGGGTTACCCTGAGTCAGACCATTACCCCCATTGTCTTTTTCCAGGTGACTCTATCCCATGTGTCAGTCTTGCTCTGAAAGGGATATGCCACTAGCTCTGAAACTCTCTCACATTTCTCTTGGGATTCTTTTCTATCCAGCACAGGCTAACCGTGATGGGTGAGGTCTGTTAATAAAATCAAAGCCTAATATCAAAGTCTCTCTGACTTCAGATCTGCACAGAGGGAAAAGGACACTAAGAGCTTGATGTAGCTGTTCAGCTATTGGGCAGTTTTCATCTTAGATGTTTTCCATCTTCTGTCAGCATTTTTTTAATTGCTGCTGGTTTATTGCCCTGCTTTTATATGCAACCTTTGCTATTTTGGGCTTGCCAAGGGATCTCCAGGAATGAAAATGCAAAGCAAAGGCAGTGAGATTCTCAAAACACTGTTTCTCTGTGTCTCTGTATTGACACCAAGCTAGGAAAGGTGTTCGAACCCAGCAGAAGCAGATGATTGGGGTCAATTACCTGAATCATTCTGTTCCTTAAATGTTTGCTTTCTTTGACAAGAGAAAGACCAGTTTTGCATAAAGATTAAGTGAATAATATTCTCTTTGAATGTGCTGATATAGATGCAGTGAGTAAAACTTTAAGCAATTTCTTTTAGGCACTTCAATGGAAGCAATTTCTATCTAGAGTTGGAGACAACAGATGGATTTATATAAAATGCTAAATGACATGAGCAAAATCTTGGTGAGAGTCAATTGGCCTGCCTAGGCATACATCATTTAATATTATTGCAAATATATTCATACTTATTTGTTAGTCCAACCATCCTTTTTTTTTTAAAATTTTTAAAGTAGTTGAACCACTTATGCTCCATTATCTTGCTTCAGATCTCTAAAAGACCTAAAAGCATATGCAATTTTAATTTACTCTCACATTAACAACCCTCTGTAGCGTCCCTTTCGTGTAAAGGTGCCTCAGTGTATATTAATATCAAATCCAACTTGGCTGCTCACATTTACAAGCAAATCTATCTATTCTCTTTTAATGGCTGGGGACTTGTAAACTCTTCCTGTTGTAAAATTAAATGTGTGTTTTCCTATGCGTCAATCTATCTTCCTTGCGAGAGTTCTCCGAGTAAAAAAATCAGGTCAGAACTCCACGTAAGCTGCCTGTTCCCACTGCACACATCCCAAAAGAGGATTAGAGGGACTCCTGGTGAAAGGGCTATAAAAAGGACAAACCTTGGTATGACACACCATGGGAGCAGTGCACTGAAAAGAGTCCAGGCCTTGAAGAAAGCATCCACTGGCATGGAAAAGAGACCTTTCTTTCCGGGGGCTGATCCCCTAGAGAGAAGAAGGGCTTTTTTCTTTGTCAGAGAGAGTACAAGAAACTACAAAATAGCAAGGTCCAGTGGCCAGGGATTGTGTATCTAGCTGTCCCATCATGCTGCATCTCTGTTAAGTAGTTCTCATTTTCCATGGCAGCGGAAGAGGGAGATAAGGAAGAATGGATGCTCAGCATTTCCACGCTAATGCAGTGTGTGGGCTGCTACCTTGCCAGGAACATGCTTTCACATAGAAAAGCAGCAAATATGTTTGTGAGCAGAGTATTTAGGAGAAAATTGTCTAAATGCTTAAACACAAAAACATGTAGGAATCCCTTGATACCACAAGGCTACCAGAACTGCAGAAGAAAGCTCTTAACATACCTTGTTAAATGGCATCGGCCAACCAGAAACATAGTTCATATTAGTGCTTTCTTCACTGACTTTCAAATATACTGACCTGAAATTAATTTAAACATCATACTGAGATCATAACGGTACAGAGTCTTCTTCTGCCCTGGTTAGAATTCTTATAGTGAATCTACTCTAAATTTGCAACTACTAAATCATTGGCTCTCCAGTCTTATTCTGACTTTACACTGATCTGATTCCACTTCATTTAAATCACACCAGCAGAAAGCTCTCTTCAATAAGTGTATTCAAATAAGAATTGAGATACTGCCCCCTTTTTTTTTTTTTTTGGCAAGTGGGGTGGGGTGTTCTGGGCTTTAAAAAAAAAAAAAATTGTTCAATATCTCCCATCAGAAGAAAAGCAAGAGCACCAATTAAAAGAAAAAATATATATAATTTTGGGGGTTTTTTTTGTTGTTTTTCATGGACTGATGCTACTTTTCCAAACTTATGTCTTTCCACTCTTGTTTCCCACACTGTCCTTCCCCTGGAACTCATCTGTCTCTTTCTAGACAGGACACAGTTATTTTGCTTCACACGTGAAACACTGGCTCACTTTCTGAGCTACTGATTTTCTCAGATACTAAACCCTTAATCATAAACCTTTCCTTTCTGAGACCAGATACAAACTGAAAAAAAAAAATCCTCTAAGTATCTCCTCTTGCTTAAGTATGAAATTTATTATCAATGTCTATGTTCAGCTCTTTTCCTATTTTAAAGGCTTAAATAACTACTAGATTTTATGCATCCCTGGAGAAAATGGATAGTACCCGTAAAAGAAGTACTGGCACTTTTATGGCTACCACAATTTGCTCGGAGTCCATCACACCAGTAAAATTTCCACATCCATTTAAAAGCAGATAATTGCTTGTACAACCACCTTTTTACAAAGCAAAATGCAGACGGTGCAGTCAGTCGATAACAGGTACAAATCTTGATGGTGCAATTCATTATGGACTAGGACATATAAAGCCCCAAACACTCCCAGTTATATGTTTACTTTGGCATCCAAAGCCGAGCTTACTTTGTTGAGCTGGAATTTAACAGCCTTTTCAAAGTTAAAGGAAAAAAGTATGAACTTCTCAAAGAAAAAAAAAATCTAATTTCCAGCACACTGAATATTCTAAATGTTCTCTGGAGATTCCTATTCTCTTCACTACCTCGTGAGGAGCTTATTCAGCCTAATTGAAGTGCTGAAGACTTGCTGAATTCCAACGAGTCAGTCAATTAACTTTAATATGCACAATTTTTCCTCTTATAGATATCTATCCTGTGGTACTTTGCTTTTAACCAACTATTTGAACAGGACTGATGATTTTGAAAGAAGATAGTAGCTTTTGGCATTGTACCAAAACACGTTCAAAATTAGTTGTCTGAACCAAACACGGGAATTTGTTTCTCACAATGCCATCCTCCACTATCAAGAAATATACCAAAATGCTTGGAGCATTCAATGCTGCCATTAAAGGTAGATACGAGACATGAAGTATAGAAAGAGGCACAGTAAATAGAGACTAGCAAGGGAGACTGGGTGGTTCAGTGAATGCTACACTAACCCATGGAACCCAAGCCAGGTACAGGCAAATCACTACTGTTTATTTATTGGTCAGCATAAGAAAGATCAGTGGTTTCAGGCTGGTTTGCTAACAGAAAACTAGGCATACTACAGCTATCAGTATCAGGAGGCATTTAGCCAAAAAGCCATTTGGACAAGAAGACAAAACCCTGAGATCAATTCAGTTAACAGAGAATGTTACTTTAAGTCAGGGTTGTCAAGACTTCAGCTAAAATAATAAATATTTTACGATGCAGCTTGCTATGTATAGACAGCTCAGTGGCTCTGAGAGGCACCTACGAGTGTCATTGTAAATACCTGCTGCAGAACAAGAGAACTCTGTGCCATCTCATTTATCCTGCCTTCCAGAGTAAATTTAGCATGCCTCTAATCTACTAGGCTTCTGTTCCAGCACTCAGCCAGACTCACAGTCACTGTGCAAACCTCACGAGGCATCTGCATTACATACCAGGCTGCAGCACAAAAAAGTTCAGGAAAGATTCCTCCAGAGCAAGATACAGAAACCCAAGACATACAGGGTAAGGCATCTTAACCTTCACTATCCTTTCTATGGCTGGCTGCAGAAACATTACTGGTCTTCTAAAACACTAGCACAGTCTATCTTAAAAAGTCAATTAATATAGCGACTGTATTTTAAATGACTGCGCCTGTATCATCTCAAAATTCCCTCACTAAATACGTGTCTTGCCAACAGAAAAATTCCATTGCCTTTTAAACATCAGAAAAGTTTATCAGGTTATCATTTACAGCTAGTTGATAAGATAACTTGAAAAAATCTAATTGCAAGTCAAAGAAATTTTGTCTACAGTATTTTCTCCCCAACAGACTCATATGGAAAATTCCACAAGAATAGCACATTCACTGAATTGTATCAAGAAAAACATATCAATCTTGCACTGCTTGATCCAAATGCTTCAGCCCACAATAGTTTTATTATAGGCAAAATTGCTTTTGGCAATTAGGATAATGTATTGGAAGTTAAGGGTATTTTTATCCCTTTTATTTTTAATAAAATTTGACATTTCAGAAATTAAAATGAAGGAGGTTGGAGCTGCTGGTATCATTCATTAGCCTTCATTTCAGCTGCAGAATAGATTTGCTCATATTCTTTAGAATAACAGGTATATAATATTAAGTATTTCCATCGAGGCATATCCATATTTCTCATATAGAAATGCAGAAAGCTAAACAAGATACTTTTGAAAACTCTCCTGGCTTCCCCTACATGAACAAACTGCAAACAGACTGCATTCAATATTGATCTAGTTCACTAGCAAGGAGAAACAGCATACACAGTGAATTCACTGGGGAAGAAAAATCCGTGGAAAGATATAAAAACAACCAGTCCAGGAATCAAGCACCATATCCAGCTCTGAGGACACAGAGTTTTCATTTGTCTGGTTCTTTTCTCTCTTTTCTCTAAATTTGCTTCCCCTGGCCATGGTGTCGGTTGCCGTGCATTTCCCCCCTCCCAGCTTCGTCTTTCTCTCGGAGGCTGTTTAATTTAGGGTGTAATATCACACATACTCATCCTTTTATTTCTTTTAAGCTGTGAGATATTCACTGTGACACAGCTGATGTCTAAACAGAGCCAGTGGATCCAGGTGGGAGGGTAGAACACAGATCTATTGGACTAAATTAAATCTAAAGCTTCTGCCAAGAAAGGTGCTGTTGATGAAACACTGTCTTGTGAAAGCCTATTCTCTACAAATAGGGACCAGGACTCAATTTCAGCAAGATGGAGAAAGAAAGAAAAACATCAGAAAGCAATAAACTTTAGAGTTGCAAGTCTTAGCCTCTACTCTTCCCTGCTAGACCAAAGGATATGTAGAAACACTTGCTCTCAAAATTGTGCCTTGCTGGTCAATAATGGGGTCTATATTAATTTGAACTGTATTTCCTGAAAAAAAAAGGAAAAAAGAAAATCAGAAAGCAATAAACCTTAGAGTTGCAAGTCTTGGCCTCTACACTTCCCTGCTAGATCAAAGGATTTGTAGAAGTGTCTTGGTTTCTTGGTAGACACATGGTCTCAAAATTGTGCCTTGCTGGTCAATAATTGGGTCTATATTAATTTGAACTGTATTTCCTGAAAAAAAAAAAAAAGGGTTTTGAAGTAGCAATTACAACTCTCTGCGAACTCAGAGCACACGAGAGGATAAAACTGTTTTTGTTACTGCATTATGAAATGTCTGACCCATCTTAGAGACGTTTCTCAATGCATTACTCAAAACATTTATGGCTTAAAATCAGCTGCATTTTAATTTAGTTTTGTAAGTCTTCTATCTAAGCAAGTGAAACACAAACAGCCCTAAGGACATGTAATTTTCCTTCTTCTTGGAAATAATGAAAGAAAAGTATCTTTTAAGAGAAAGTAGCTAAAACCAGAAGGCAGCTAGATCCCTGTATTTTTAATGAGTGAAGTTTCTCTTTCATACCATTCTCTGAGGATCATGACTATCAGAAAATGTGCTAAACGTACTAAAGGTTGTATGAATCTGCCCCAAGGCTGTGAACTAAAGCAAAGTCAACGAGCTTGAAAAATATGGTTGTTGCTTTGTCAGCTCACTGCTGAACGCTCTGAGACAGGTTTTCAGAAACTATGGTGAAGCTGACAATTGACTTTGCTGTAGGTGAGGTGAGCGTGAACTTTCAACACATTGCAATTCTATGCTAATTTAAGGAAAACTTGAGTGCAAGATTATTTACCTTGTATTTACTGCAGGTAAAGAAATGTGCACTTGCAAGGATGGTGCAGCTTTACAATCACACTGTAAGTTCATATCCTGCCTTGAATCAGGCTAAGCTTTTTAAAGTGCACTCCAGACTTAACAGTGTGAGTTGGCATTCAGCAGATTCACTTCCACAAACTACTTGCGTGGCTTTAGTCAACCTTAATTTGTTTTCACATGAGCTTGACGTGGCTGTTATGATGAAAAATTCCACAAATTTTAAGCTGAATACGTTTGAGCATTTTATTTTAAGTCAAACTTAACACAAAGACTTTCAAGTCAACATCTTTGACTTCATTCTACCTAAGCTACTGCTGTACATCAGGAAAGCAGCTAGTTCACAAGCCTTCTATCCCATCTGACAACTGATTTTTTTTTTTTCAAATATCATCCACCATAAGCTTGTGTATTACATGACAAAGAAAATGGGAAATTTTAATCCCTTTAAAAGACTGAAATTGTCCCATGCAGGATTTTTGCATTACGCTGAGCTTTCTAATTCTGAAAGCTTGTTTCAATGGAAAATTCTTTTTAGCTCCTATTTCTCAAAAACTTTGTAAAACTGGTAGAGAAAAGAATGGCTAATTCATTTGGAGTTATTAGTGTTTACTTTTTCCCCTTCTATAAAAAGAATAGGATAGAAAAATCATGAGAACTGATACGGAAACTTGGGAACGCCTATGTAAAATAGTACTAAAACTAACATTATACCCCAATTTTAAGAAGTATTGAAATTCAATTTTTTTAAAAGTAAATATTCATTGTTCAGATATGACTTTAATGGCAGCCAGAATCTCTAATATTCATTAATTCTGTATAAATTCAGAGTTCTATCATTACTACTGATTTTTGTGATGTGGCTTAAAGTAAAGGAAAATGGCAATCCTAAGATAAATTCAAGTTAAGTTTCTCCTTTCCCAAGAAGGGTTTGATTTTTACCTCAGCAGACGCATTATTCTGGTCTTGACTAGCAAACCAAAAGTCCCAAACCTTAAAAAACACAGAGGCAGAAATGTACATTTCCCTGTCCTGGATTTCTAGGAGCAGCAAGAACATTCCCCTAAGTTTTCAAAGAAGTGGAGAGTGATACACCCGACAATCTCCATCTCCTTAGACACCATCTCTACAAGTTACTGTTCAAATACAGTGCCCTCAGCTTCCAGAGGAATTTTGCTGTCACCTCTGAGCCCAAGAGATCTGGATGAATTCTGACTTGGAAGAAGGATTTCGCAAGAAGATGGCTATCTAAATAAGTTTTACAATCTGGACCTTAATCGCTGTCATTCAGCTAATAAACAAATAAACAAAAAGGTCTGAGACACAAAGGTGCTCCAGGCAACAGATGCAGCTGATCTCCAAGTGTACCCTCAGGAGCCCGGAGAATCTGTGCTACTGCTTTCCTCTTAAACCCAGTGAAGCAGAAATAACCTAACTTATGGCAATCTTTGTAGAAAAAGTAGGTACACACTCGATTCTTTTTTTTTTTCCTCTGAAAGACTTGGAATATTTGTTGTACATTGGCTAGATTAGAAGTGATGCCAGGGAAGAAAAGCAGAAACAGCTTTGACCACACATTAGCCTTTCTGACATTGATATTGACTGTGCCCATTTATATCAAAACCATGGCTGTCAAAACTCGTTACATTTTAAAATATAAGTAAGCACGATTTAAGTATGCTTAGCCATAATTTACCTTTTTATAGAAAATAATTACTCTTGTGTTTAGTTAAATTAACATAACAGAAAAAAACCATTTAAATATTTCCTTTTACCCTTACATCTTGCACAGTGTTCTTAAGAATAAGCAGATTGGAAACTAGCTGGCATAGAAAGGAAGAGAATTTGGACTGTGACTTTATTTTAAGAATAAACTCCTCTTAATTTACAGGTGTCTTCATCCCAAAAAACAGTTGTTATAAAATAGTTACAACTAAATCTCACACTCATATCCTTTTTTTTTTTTTTAATTTAAATGCTGAATTATAACATTTTGCCTAATTAATTAATGAGAATAATATTTAAAGATTTATTATTATTGATTATTTAAGTGTTTTAAAATATTTTTATAATCATCATGGATCAAAAAGCACAATTTCTTGACACTGCTTATTCTTGGATACTTCTAGGCAGACAGGAGTCAAGCAAGGAGGACTAAAATAGATATTTCAGATTGTTTTCAGAAATTACAAGTGGATGAACCCAAAGGCTGATCTCTGCTCTACGATCAGCCTCCACTGACTCGGATGGGTATACTCTTGCATGCCTGAGTAGAAAAGCACAGCTTTTAAAATTTAGTACATGGAGTTGTTTTTAACATTGAGAGACTCTCTTCAATGCTCTTGTGCCATTTATCATCTCTTTAGGATTGTGCTCAGTGTCAGCGAGTGACAATTTTTTATTTGACAAAACAAGTAAGCTTCTTGGCAGAAGTGCCTACTTGCACTTCCTTAAGGTGTGCTCTGTATCTTGATTTATGCAATTTTAGGGAATCAAGAATCCGTGTTGCTGAATTTCAGAGGTAGTGCTGCTCTTATTCACAGCCAATTAGCTTGTCAGCCGAGATCCTAAGTGTCTTGTATCATGTCAGGGATGTTGTCAGCTGTCTCGTGTTAGCTGGAGATGTGAGAATACTTCTTTCCCCCAGAGCAAATGGTGTGGTCTTTTCCTCCTAGGAAACAGCAGACTTGCTTTCGAGCTGCTGAAATGTTACATAGCAAAAACTGCAGAGACAGTTCAAAGTACACCAGTAACCACAGCAAAAGTTCACTAGGTAATTTTCACCAATATTCAACAATTATAGTGCTTAAATTTTGGTAAAACTATAATTCTATAAATGGCAGTGAGCATGATTGTTATGACTCTTATTTTTCACTTCTGATCCGATTTCCACAAGTCACATGTAAACAGTTCATGGCATGTAAGTGAAAGATGGAATTGTTGACTTACCTATTTGAGCTTTCTTTTCCAGACAGATTTTACTACTAGTGAGAAAAACCTTAACGTGCACAGACACAGAGGAACTTTTGACTAATGAAATTTTATTTCTACATACATGCATTTCACTCCCTGGAGGAAAATCTCACAAAATATAAAATGAATGAGAAATAATACCAAAGAATTAGCATAAGCTACATGAACCACAGCTCCCTTTTTTTTTTCTTTAATTGCTTTTTCTCATTCCATGTCTTGGTCTTCATCTCGTGTCTTGTTGCTTCAAGACTGCCTAGACAAATAACTGCTGAAGAATTCCTTGCACTTCCCAAAGGGGACTGCATCTCAGAAAGCCAACTTTATCTTGATGTCTCAGCTCAACAGAGCAACATCTCCTCTGAAGTGACTTGTCTGATGGATTGAGGCCTAGAAATCAGCTGGAAGGGAGCATAAGTTAACCTCTTGACATGTCATCCAAAAAAGTAATGTGCTTGGATGGAAATTTCAACAGCTACCTGAATATAATTCATTAAAGTCATTGTCAAGAAGAGATAATAAGGAAGCAGTTATGTGGTTCCAGTAATAAGCTGGAAATGCTTAAAATGTTATGATAGATGTTTCATGCATTTTAATAGACATAAATGCAAAATGTGCTAGATACAGAGTAAGTGCTTTTAATACAAGTAACTGCTCATCAGTGACATGCACTGGGTAGATGTTTTTAATGTTATCAGCTCTTCAAAAAAAGCATATTGAAAAGTGAATTACTGTTCTTATAACATTAATGAAGAATAATGTTGAGGCTGAGAGCTTGCTAGGCTCCTTCATCAAGACTGAACTTATGAAACGATGCCTTGCTGCAGAGAAGCGAAGCAAGGATAAGAGAGCTACCTCTCTGAAACAGTCACGGAGCTGAAACTGATACATACTAATACCTACAAAGGTTTTTCGCAGATGAAATAAAGGAGGGGCCATCAAAATGCCACAGATGACTCAGAAACCAGGTTCTCTGAACTTGCATTGATGCAAATAGGTGGACAACTCAACTTCTGTGTTATGTATGGAAAGGACAAAAGCTCTAAGCCCATGTAGAGTTATAGTTCTCTACTGTCTATAATCAGATTTCACTGGTCTTAGTGCTGAAAGAGTAAGATAATTCCTTACCAGGGATTTATTCCAGACTTCCAGCAGAACAAATATAGAAATGTATCAAAATAATTTTGATTTATGCAAAATTTTAGTTTAGCACCCTTGTCATTTTTCCTTTCTTTCTTTGGTTGAAGAAGAGGGAGGCAAACATTCCCTAAGCAGCTTGGCTCTCCTCATCACACAAAACTGAGAAATAGGATGAGATCTGACTCTCAGTGAAGTTAGTTGCACCTTTTTTGATCATTTAGAAGTAGTATCTATTAATGTGAGAGGGACAGACAGAAACTTGGCAATTCCCCTCAACATATGCCAGACCTACTGCAATGCTCGCTGGCTGTGCTAGCAAGAACGAGATATCCCATTCCAATTTCACTCTCTCTGATTCTGTTTCCCCTTTCCCTTATTTCCTACCAAATGCATGCCCATTCTATTTAAAAAAAAAAAACCAAATAAACTCTAACATTTATTTTATGAGTTCCTTACACGTGTATATTAGGACAGAAAGATGGCTGTGAGCATGTGATGTGCTGATCAGAAAAGCAGTATTTACCTGCAGAGAGATTGCAATTTGGTTGGTTTTCCTTGAAAAGTTCTTGAGATAAGCACAGCACTACTGAACTCGTAAGGCTTTGCTTCTAGAAAAAATCCTATTCACTTAATAGATTTAAATGTTTTCTGAACTAAACTATTAATGGTTTTAGTATCTTATACAGAGCTTTAGGGAAAAAAAAAAAAACCCTTAATTTTCTGTTCTCTGAAAATAACTCTTCAAACTGTAGTATTACAATAGAAAGACTGGAGTACTTCTCCATAGAATTTTCATTTATAAGCACATCTAAATGTTTTCTGCAAACATGTTAATAAATGTTCCCCTCAAGAGCATTATATCTTAGAAACAGAGAGTCCTAAGAAACAAAGGCAGAAAAAGCAAAGAAAGGTGTTTTTACATGAAGTCTGATAATATTTTTAATCTGTGTATAAATTTAGAAACATCATCAGCTCACCAATGCTGAGTTACTGTTATTTTTTTCTTAGTACTGAATGCCACCAATGAATTTCTTTTTTAAAGAGCTACAGACCAAAACTTCTGGCCAGAAAGCTCTTATGACTAAGTAAAAATAATTATTCACAATGTTTAGTGAATATAAAAGAGCCATCTTAATTAATGGCTTACCCTAATTTGACTGGATTTGTCAGTTAATCAAGAGGTTTTTTTGAGAATTTGTTGAAATATTGGCTTGTGTCATCTGCTGCCATCTGTGTGTTAACATTCTAATTTTCATGGAATCTGATTACAAAGTTTAGAATGACTGTATACAACCCAGCTGATGATAGATTTATATTTTTTTTTTCACCCTAATGTTTCTGTAAGTCTGTGATTACTTTCACTAGCAATTTCCTGTTGCTCTGAACACAGGGTATGAACTAGTGATGAAATAATTAGGGAAAGAAGTTGCAAATTAAGCTGGGAAATGGCACATGAGACCAGCTAGTTCAGCACTGAGCTTTCAAGAGCAGCACAGAAAACCAGGACTGCTCTGTAGTAATTACTACTCTAACACAGTCACAGCTTCCAGTGATGGACATGTTTGGGTCTTCTGGAGCTGCAGAAACAGCCTTATCACACAAAGTCCTTGATGTAGTTCCATTTCATTTTAAAAAATCAATTCATTAACCTCCTTCTGCTTCTTATGGCTGTATAATCATATATTTATAAAAAATGCGTTCATATTCTCCCAGGTATTTTTTTTCCTAGCATGCCTAGCTGCTCCATGCAGGAAAGCTAATCCACACTTGTAATCCTCCCCGTTGCAGTGACCTGTATTTTCCCCATTTAAGTTAATCACGAGGAACAGGAACTGAACACATATGGAGCATTCAGGAAGTGGATAAACCATGGCTGCATAATAGCATAATGCTGCTTTCTCTCCTGGTCTTACCTCCTCTCCCCACAGCTACTCCCATCCACTGGGATTTCTGGTCGCTTCTGAGCACTGAACTGTTTTACGAGAGCTATTTACAACGACTGCACAATTTCTCCAGCTCAGTGCCACCACATTCCGTTGCTGCGCTCGCATAATTAAGGTTACTTTTTTTCCTAGCATGAATTACTTTGTGCATATTGCTATTTAATTCCACCTACCACTTTACCGTGCAGTCATTCAGCATTTTGGAGCCCCTCAGAAAATCCTCAAATGCAGCGTTTCATTTGATTTTCCTAAATAATCCCATTGCATTTGCAAATAATATCATCTCAGTGTTCATCTTTGCCTCTCAATCACTTATGAGTATGTTAGTAGAGATTCCTGTGGGAGCAGTTGGGAGCAGAGCTTTACTGTGGAATGACTGCCATGGCAGCCCAGTTCACTAATATGAATGACATTGCATTAGCTTTTATATATTCTTCTCCAGAAGAAAATATTATTCAATTCCTTTGCTATTACTGATTAGAACAGGATTCCTGATTATCCCTGCAAGATTTGACTGTAACACCCACTTTCTATCACGGAAAAAAATTGTGAGGATAATTTAAATCACCAGTCCTGAAAGGTGATTAAGTCATCTTGCTTCTCAAAAGCTAAAGGAAGAAAACATAAAAGTAAAATAAGAGAAATTTAGGACCTGCTATACATGAAAAACTTACTTTCAAGTGCTTCTTCCCATTAAAATATTTAAAAGGCCTCATCTACTTCTTCTGAAAAGTCCTTTTATGAAAGATTTGCTAGGACCAGTATGAGCTAGACACACATAGCTCCCTTGCATATAAATCAGGATTTATTAATTCAAGACAGTCTATTCTTACAGATCCAGCACATCCTGGAGGCTGCTTTGTCCCTGTTGGTAAAATGAGAGGCTACATGCTTGCAGCAATCTCTGCTTTCCTACCCTCCAAGAGTCCTCTTGTCATATTTAGTATTTTAGAGGATTTCCTGCTCCCTGCTCCCCTTTAACAGTTCATGCTGAAGGATCAGAGGGAACAACTTCAGTCCACTTCAGGCTGTTCCCTTGGGCTTTGCTTGTGAAACTTTGGCAGCATTCCAGCACTCAGAGCCCCTTGATATATAACCACACTGTGGCCCTGACTCAGATAGCCCCATATATTCACTAAACCGACAACTGTCTATACCTGGCATGGCAAAAATTAAAGTATACACTGAAATATCACAAATGGAAAGTCTGTTATTTTCAGTAATCTTAAAGAAGTTTCTGAAAACATTTAAGTGGTAGTGCTAAAAAAGTCTTTACCTGAATGTTAAACTAATGATTTTTCACCACCAATTAGGGCAACTAATTTTCAAATTTACATAAATAGCCTTGTGTTTAAGCTTTCACTGTTGCCTTTTTTACTGTGGCTATTGCAGAGCACACCACTGTGCCTTGAGAAAGCCACAAATATATTACTATTGTATGTTTGATTACTTATGCCCCTGCTAAATCAGTTATATCTTTAAAGTACCATGAGTAGAATGTGTGACTTAAAAAGGTAAAAATAAGACAGATGAAAAGAGTGAAAAGACGGGAAAGAAGCATATACACAAAAAAGGAAAACATCTGTTTCCCTGTAAGAGAACTTGAAATAATATTTTACTGACAGCCTGCCAGGAGACTAATGGCAATTTTCCCCTCTGTTAGCTAAGGAAGAGCAAACATAGATGAGGTTTTATAAGGAACAAGCAGAATGCAGGCACAGAAATAAACTTTACTGCTGTCCTTCATGCTGAAAGCTCTGATAGAGCAAAGCCCTCAGTCCCCAGCAGCCAACCCTGAAAGCTTTGTCAGGGAGAAAATAAATATCGTAGAGCTTTAATTGGTCAGCCAGCATATCTAAAGCCTTTATTTTCTCTTTAATGAAGGTTTGAGCTTTTGTTTGCTCAATAGGATAATTGAATATGATAATTTAATATGATAATTGTCTCCCAGCTAAGCAGGTTCAGGCCTGAGCTAGAGAGAAACATGTGGGGGCCTTGCCACTGGCTTTGACAAATTATATGTGCCAGACTCTTAAGATTTCTTCATAATAAGCTAGGTGATTAAAATTTTTTTTATGCTCCTTATTATTTCAAGTTTTTAGTTGGTTTTCTTTTTTTCATCTTAACAACTATAGTTGGATAAGGAAGGGGTAAAAATGGAAGCTGTATCGATAACTGGAGCATTTCCCTGCAAAATTCCTGTGCTAATTAAAACATAGGCTTGAGATGAGAAATCAGTATATCACAAGACTGACTTTCTCAATCACTCATTAAGTGAGAGAGCTCACACTTGGAAGCCCAATGTGCCTTCACTGTTACCTTCTCAGAGTCGTCTCTCAAGCCAAATATATCCATGTGAAATTTCCCAAAAAGCCACAACATAAAACATATTGCAAACCTTTATTACCTTACGTGAATGGCCCAAAAGCACAGCATCCCCTTAGCTGGCATCTCCTAATACGTATCCTCTTCATGATACTCAATGGCTTTTCCTCACGCTTGAAACTCCCTAAAACTGAGCGTCAGATATTTCCTAGGTTCAACATCCAGCTTGTTTTATAAGCCAAATTCAGGAGAGAACAGTTGTGATGTACACAGCTGAAGGTGCACATGTTTACTCAGAAACCATTCCAACATTTCCCTTCAGTTGTCTGAAATATCACTTCCTTAATTGATATAGATTAAGCATTCCATATCTCAAGAAGTGATGTTTATGCCTTTCTGTACATAACATGTACTTTTCCAGGATGTTGTTGCTTAGATGTAGGCCAGACGAATTCGTTTTGGCATAGCATAAATCTGTGTTGCTGAAAAAAGCAATGCACTCTCTGTAGCAGAGATTGTTTTTCTAGTATTCCTGACTTCCCCTCATCCTGTTTTATTCTATAACAGATGTCAGAAGACTGCAGCAAGTTAAAATTAACAATTTTGTTAATGGGTCACACTTCAGTCAAATTCATCACATAGACACTTGAACTTTTTGTGCTGGCAGCAAAGCAACGGGCAGTGTAAGAGGAGGACCAGCAGACAGGAAGAGAGGTGGAAGAACACAGTTTTTAAAGTAAATGACAATTTTTTTTTAGAGACAGATGAAATTCTGCAACACAAAAACCAAAGAATGGTATGCAGTGGCCCTGCTGATTCCCTTTACATTCCCACCTAAGTCACTCCAACCATTCAAGAAACAGACACTGCTTTTCTCCAGAGCAAGAGGGCAGGAAGACTGCAGGAAGAGGCGAATACTCAGCGAGCCAATCAATGTGCTGGGCTCACAGGGTATAACCTGTGCAGCACCACTTCTTTCCACTCTAACAGAGAAAGAGAAATTAGAGGCACCCCTTGTAACTGGCTTCTGTGGCTGTACAGAAGAAATAATGTGCTATCCCTCAATGACTTCAGCCCTCCTGATTATATTTTTACGGGCAGGCTCTTTTGCTTTCAAACATGAATGTTTTTCCCAAGGTGAGCTGTTTTCAACCTTTGTTTGAAGCACAGTGCCTGGAATAAAACAGAGGATGGTCTTAGTGTGGCCTTTGGACTGAATGCTGAGGATTCCAGTGAGAGTCTCTGAGAAAAGCAGCAGTTTTCCCTTTTTTTTTGCATGCTGTCTATTAGCAACTATGAGATTGTAATCAGAATTTGATTGAAAGGGGCCAGGTATGTTTTCAGTTTTGTTGCGTAGCAGCAGATCCTGTTTTTCAGGAAATTATGTGAAGAAGGGGCCTTTAAACTGATATTGCTGAATGAGAAGGAATCCAATGACTTCCTGTTCTAAATCTGCAAAGTATAGGCAAAGTTTTGAAAGAATTATTTATAATTGTTTCAAACTTTATGCCACAGAGGGAAGTTCCTGACTGAACTTGCAGAGAAAGTACCCTGCTGATTTGCTGCATGTCCTCTATGGTAAAGCTCTTTTACATATTTTTGCCAGGCTGTCAGCCACACTTAATGAGGAAAAGATCAAAACTCATGCAATTCATAAGCACTGTGTAAGAAAACAGGCCAAGTACAAAATCTTACATTTTGGGTGGAGCTACAAAATTGAATCATTATAATGATTTTCTACTGCCAACAACAGCAAAAAAGGGAGCAAATAATACATTCTAATAATTCTTTTCACCAGATAGTAGGAAGTTAATACATGGAAATATATTAATGATTTACTTATCATACAAGATTTGGGAATATCCATAAGAGCACTGCTGAAGATTCTGGATTTTGCAATAAAATGCAGTTTTACAAGCAGTGGCTTTCAAAAGGATGTATAGTCTTCATGTAAGATTTTCTGCTGCTTAAAATTCATGTGCACATTGAAAATATAATGTAATTCAACACCATTGCTGGTTCTTTAAAATATACAATTCTCCTTTTATTTACTAATAATATGACAGAGCTCCTTGTCATGCCCTGGATTTGTAGGATATTTTGACAAGAAAGAAATGCTTCGGTAACAGATGTTTCCAAATAGAATAACTTAATCATCTGTAATGTGCACATCTGCAGAATAGAAAAGTTTTAAAAGGATGAGCATACAAAACAAGGAAAAAAGATTAAGGGCTATAGAGAAGAACAGAGAATTGAAATGGCATGAGAAAATAAAGTGAGAGGAACAATAAATGACATGGAGAATGGGTGAATAACTAGATAGACACGAGAACGAGGAGTGCATGTAAGTACAACCACTGAATGGGCACTTAGCTGGAAGAACAAATAGAAAACCCTCAAAGCCTAGGAAACTCTTCCTAATTGGTAAAGGTGGACACCCAGCTTGCAAGCCTGGTTCACACATTCCCTGGGGAATTGTGTACACGTTTACTGCCATGGCACTCTCTGCTCCCTAACCTCCTGCGATTCATAATCATTCCTTCTGACAGTCCCACATTCGAGTATAACTGAATTCAGTGCCATTGCTCTATGAGTTATTGCCCACAGAAGCAAAGCTGTGTACTAGAAAACTAACCCAAATCTCTCCTGCACTGTGTGCCACAAGCTGAGCAATCTTTCCCAGCGCCATTCAAAAAACATGTCCTGCACCTTTTCATACTGAACAGAAGTATCAGACTGGGAAATAACAATAACTATTTAACAATGAACATTATTAGTGGTATAATGTATCAATTAATAAAAAAACTACAGTCCTACTCTGCTGACTCATATAAAAATATAGAAAATTTATTTCCAGACATTATAGCAATACAATAATAATAATAATAATAATAATGATGATGATGATAATAATAACTCTCACAACCCAAAAGGTGAAATAGCTCGTAAGATTAGAGACATCTGTGACAAAAGCATATTGAATATTAAAACCAGAGGCCTTTACAGCTACAGATGCCTGGATTTTTTTCAGATGCTAATGTTTTGGAAATATTAAAATTGGAAAAAAAACAGAATTTAAATGAAGTCAAGATAGTAGCCCTTAAGGTTACAGCAGTGAAAAATATGAAAATAGAGCATACCTGTATTTGTCCACAAGTCATTCAGAAACTGTTATTGAAATGCAATGTAAATTTTATTGGGATGAAGTTCTGTCTCTGAGAAATACTAGGGAAAAATCCCATTCAGTTCAATAGGATTCACTGCTATTTATAATTTATGCTTTACAGTTTGTAACAATTAATTCCATCTTTGAAAGGGAGAAATGTTTTAGGATTTTCACTTTTTTTTAAAAATAATTTGTTCTTAGGCAATTTTTAAGGATTAGTTTATAAATTCTGTATATAATGTAGAAGAGCTCTACAGCTATCAACTCAGTTTTTACAGAATCAAAAATGACAAAAAATGCTGTTGCATTCACATTATTTGAACCAACAGAGTTAACTGCAGTCTTATTTTTAAATGAGTTCCTCACCCTACGAACACTAATATGGAAACCACAGCAGATATTTGTTCATAAAGTAAGTTTTTCCCTTGCTCCTGGTGTCAGCCCCAACACTGACCTACACATACCTGCAATTTAAAAGGCCCATTTAATTCGCTGCCTGACAGACAATTTAATTTTGTAAACTTGTAGCTCTGAAGAACACAATGAAATTATTCAAGGATGTACAAACCCAGCATTTCAGCAACAGTATTTTCTGACTGACACGAGACAGAATTTCTAGTGATGTATGGTTTTATGGGCATACCAATTTGTAACCTAGCACAAAATATTCAGCATGCCACATATTGTTAATGAAACACAAGTTCAGTAGTGACCTGATATCTGATTAACATTTTAAAAGTTTAGAAAATTCTGTCCTTCAAACAAGGAAGACCCCCAAATGCCACCTCTTCTGGAAGACAGGACATCAGCTAAACGTGAAGGCATGACCATGTGTAGAAAAATTGCTACCAAAATCTCAGCTCTGTCAGCCAACGCTTATTCATTTGATCTGCAGTGAGCAGAAGACAAGTTTCAGGAGAAAATGAGAAGAGGAAGAGGTGCAGTGTTTTATTCCCTGGGTTTGTAATTCACAGTAGGAAAAGGTGCTTACATTCACATTTTATTTTTTCTTCTCTCAAGCTTGTTTATTTTAAGTTTTCAGGGTTTTTTTGAAGCTGTCTCTCCAAATTCAAACTGGATAACTTCATCCTGACCTTAACTCTGTTACTAGTCTAGTTATAACTAATAATTGGCAGTCCCAACACTGAGGTTATATTAACTAATTTCTAAGTAACAGAAATAGGAAATGGAAAAAAAAATTCAAACATGAAAACCAGATTTACTTGTAGCAACATAAAACCAGGATTGATACACATCCAGCTCTCAGCAGAAACAAGAAGACAGGCACTCGACTACCACAGTGTTTAGCAAATGCTCCAGTTCTGGATGCTGTTATTTTGAAACAAATTGTGTCCCACTAAACCCCATTATATCGTCTAATAAGCATTTTTAAGGACTGCTTAGAGCAATAATTCTCCATAATCTAAATATTAAAATATAGAAATTGCTCATGAAACATCTGGTTGCTGAAAAACTCCAGTGTAGATAAGAAAGCAGTGTAGTACTTACCGTACTGAAAGCTCACAAAACCCTGCTCAGTACACACAAGCACCACAGGGAGGTGGAACTAATCACCCAAGTTCATTTCTAACAACAAAACCACTACAAACAAACTGTAAAGAAAAATAACTTATGAGTATTTTATACCAAGGATATTTCGTAGAGAGGTTATGTTGCTTCCGTATGAGACCGAGAACTTATAACTGCTAATCCAATCCCGCAGATACATTGCTCCTCTTTGCAATCCTCCAGCTGGAGGCTCATTACTTTGTGTTTGCAGATTCTCTTTTGATCCAAAACTTGCTTAAAACTGAAATCTAGAAACCATTTAAATTTATCTTTGACACATCATTTCGTCCAAAAGAGATTAAAAATTGAAAACACCTGTTATATTGTGGCTTTATTCCTTGGGGGTTTCCTTACGTTAGTAACTCTGTTTTCAGAGGGATTTTCTGATTTTATTAAGGAAGTTAAGAAAAAAGCAATATTGCTTTTCCCAGGAAAAAAAGGAATTTACCAGCAGCAGGCAATCTCATTACAGTTCTGCTCAAAAAGCTGCTTGTCTTACATTTGGTAGTTTTTTCTAATTGAGATTTCATTAGTTGAAAAGAATAGTGTACTATGGCAGATCAAGAAAATGTTTCTGAGATTTTTCATGATTATATATATTTTAGGAAGTGCAAACAGGAAATATTTATGTTTATAAGTGTTTAAAAAATTCTCATTTTTTACTTTATTATTTTCTTTTTAATATGAGGAAGATATCTTTATGTCTTGGTTACTACAAGCATTTCCTTTCTTGTATTGAAAAGTCTCTCTGAATTTAAGAACAGTTTAAATTAAACACTTGCCCCAAGAAATTTCTGGTTTTTAATACAAAGGCTGTATTTTAGTGTTGTCAAATTATTAATTGAAAAAGTCTATTAGCAAATGACACATTAAGAAGAACTTCAGATCCTTGTTTTTCTTTATGGGTTATAAAACTATTAAGGAATGTTATGTTAATATCTTTTAACTCTTACCAACTACAGATTAAACCTGTGCAGTTTGTTGTTTAGCGTTTTTTTTCTATTTGCATAAAGCCAGTCCTCTGGCCTGCCAAACCTGTTAGGAAGGGAAACAAAAAAACAACCCAAAACTCAAATCTACCATACTTACTATCAATAATTTTGTTGACACCATTCAGGAATTCCATAGACTCAAAATAAAATCACAGTCCTTTTTCTCCTTTCAGAATATAGCCTCTTAATCCAAATAATATCAGAGAAGTTAAAATTTAGTCCATTCATCTGGCAAATGTTTCCCTCTGTTTCATAAACATGCATATCACAGAGAAAAATTGTTCAATTCAAGGTTTTTTTACATAATTAGAGTGTAAAAAATCATCATAGAAATACGGTCATTCTCAGACTTAATAATGTCCTTATTGCAATGTATGACATTTCCATAAATCAAAGATTTAGCAAAACCCAATTGTGCTATAACCAGCCAGTAAATACAGTTAATTGTCTAGGAGGATTGCAAAATATAAATTTTTGTAGTAAAAAACTATTATGTTCCAACAATCTGACCACAAGTTGAAGGTAAAATGTCAGGAAAATTAGTAAGGAGGACATGGGGGGAAAATGTGTGACAGCTTATCAGAAATGCTGGTTCAAAAATTCTATGGCTGCTGTAAATAAAATAGCTTATCTAGAATAATACAGCACTACAGGCACCATTTCCTCTAGGCTTGTTTACAACCTCTAGAACGCTTCCTTTTTAACGTTCTAGTTAATGTTACATCCTATGGGAAGGACAAAAAACAAATGCTAAAGTATATGATGACTTTTTACACAATGATAATTAATCATCACATTTCATTAATAAATTATCAAGTGCTTGCAAGCTGTCCACAATCTTTGTCATTCTAGTTTGCATATTTTATAATGGTGGAATAACATTTTAAAAAGTTTGAATAGGCACTTACTGGAATTACAGTTAATCCTGATACAGTCTAGATGGGGAAGAATAGATGAAAAATGAAAATTTATCCTTCAAGGTAATAGCTGCAGACATCCAATAAAATCACAGTCCACCCTTCCGGGGACAGACACATGCAAATATGGCCACTCCATATCATCAGTCTTTACATACGGTTATAACCCAGATATACTGCGATAAGTCTTTACCAATAGAAACGACAAATAGGGTAAAAAAATGGCCAATTTCAAACAAAGCTACATGGTGACAAATCTAAGTGAGAAGTCAGGATTAAAGGTCAAAGATGCTTAACTGAGGCAGGCTGCAACTTTCTCCCCATCTGTGAAAGAACAGGTAATTTCTCTCAGTGCAATTAGAAAGTGCTCCGTCACAATGGGTCATAGAGCAGGCCAGGCCACAATCAGACACCTTGGACAACTTGTGGATAGTATAACCTCAAAGGCTCATCTCCAAAAGTTAAGGATTGGCATACAGGGCTCATCACCCAGGCCCAGAAATAAGGGGGGGTGGGTTTACATATCCTTAATGTCTAGATTTTAGAAATGAATAGAGACTACTTTAAAGTTATATTCATACAGAGAAAAAAAATCACATATTTATAAACACTCATTAGAGAACAAAGAGAATCCTTTCTATATTAAGATTTTTTTTTTGCCTGACTAAAAAAATAATAAATAAAAGAGAAAGAAAATAAAAGGAGGTATTGAAAGCAGGAACAATATTGCTAGGGCATGGGTTTTTTTACTTTTCATTGACTTTCATGAACTGTAGAAGTAGGCAGAGGGTAGTGTTTTGTATGTAAAGTGAATAACCTGATCTGTGCACGATCCTCTGCTGGGCTGCCTGCATTTATGTATTATTGAAAAAAACCCAAAAAAACCCCCCCAAACCCTACACTTAGGTTACACATGCTACTTGGTTTGTACGGGTACTCCTGGTTTACACCTTTGAGGAACATATATACCATCAAACCTAGATTTTGTTTCCATATAGCTGAGTTTGTCATGTGTCGTCAACCGCATCAGAAAAGTGGTTGCAAACAGCCGAGGAGCAGCACCTGCACACCCCCTTTACAGAAAGGGCTCGGAGCCTCCCGCCGCGGCCTCCGCTCCGGAGGGGACTGGCAGGGAAGGGTCACCCGCGACACCCTTTGCTCCTCCTCCTCCTCATCGCTAAACACCAGGGCAGCGTTTCAGTGAGCGACACTTTGCTGAGGTGGAGGGTTAGGTGGTTATTTTCTTACCCTCCGCTCCCCACCGGTGCTTTCTGGAAATCTGTGACTAAAGCAATAAAATACTTCATTCCCTTTAAAAATAGCATCCCTGTGAATGGGAATAGCTGCATGGAACGTGTATTTTCCTGAACTCCTGTTCTCTTTCAGGTCCTGACTTGGACTTATTCATAAGCATGGCAGAAGCACTTTTATTTCTTTATTTACTTTTTTAAAAAAACTAGAGAAAACCATAACCTGACATTTCGGCCATCATATTTTAAATGAGGAAACCAATTTTCCTTTTTTTTTTTTTTTTCTGTAAAAGGGCTTGTGCCTCCTGTGTTCACAAGGCTGTTTGCTGAGGGCCGCAGTCTTTGGGCATTGAAGGGTTGTGTTATCGTTCGATACTACAAAAATACCACTACAGAATTGTTTAAAAAAGAGGAGATGGATTTAATATAGATTTGACACCTAAAAAAAGGAGACCAAGAAATCCATCAGTGGGAGTACCTAACTGCAACACTTTCAGTGTTAAAACCAGAAAGTCTTTGATATATTTGCATGTTGTAGATTAATTGGTGGAGGTAAAACTGAACTGACCTACATATATGTTGTTTCTGCTTGCGCATTGAAATTGTGGAATTGCTATTCTGAAGAAATTGTGGAGGGAGACCAATATTCCACAATCAAAAAAAAAAAGCAATTTAGCCAAAAAATGCCACTGATGAACTTGTCTTCTTTTTTTAGAATACACAACAGTACAAAAATATTGTGATGGGTAATGTTAAGACTAAAGAAAGAATACAAAAATGCAAAAGAAACCAAAATAAATCGTAATAATGGCCATGTATTTGTGTATGTACATATGCAAATGCCGCATTGACGTGTGTTTATATATCATTTCGGTTTACTTTTAATGTTAAAACAGGCTGTTTCATAAATGTTTGCAAGCAAAAAGAAAAATGTAAAGAAAATGTTAATTTCTTGGAGGAAGAGGTTGTTACCTAGGTTGACCGTTAGCTTAACTCGTCCCGCATCCAGCTCTAACCGAAGGGTATCTGCAGATTCCCTGGAAGTTGTTGCCATTAAAATGCCATAAGCTCGCTGAGACCTGAACCTTAAAGAAACATCTTCGGCCTCTGTGTGCATCACAACAGGAAGCTGTATTTTCATAAACATACTTCCATCATAGCTTAAAATTGTTGCCTCTGGAAACAGAAAGGAGAAAATCAGTTGTTAAAGAATTATACTGAATTGTCTACTGAAACTCCTTAAAGCTAAGATGGTAAATGTATATTCAGTCAGCATGACGCAGAAAAATTATATATTAAATTTCATTATCATTACGGGGAAACACAAGGCAAGTTGGGTTTGGGTTCTTGCTAGGGTTTGTTTTGATTTGGTTTTGTTTTTAAGTGGCATATCTTGGTGCTTTTTAAAGAAATTAAATTGCTCTTTAATGACCCTGCCAGTCATGTGTGCATCTTCAACGAGGTCGGTAAAATCACCTGTAAGGCAATGCTTGAAAGACTAGGCCTTTACTACTCAAAATAGGTCAAATCAGTAAAAGATATTCAGGTAAACCTTAGGGCCTAACAAAAGCCCATGTCTGATTGTCAGTCCCCCCAGACAACTGCCTCAGGATGCTTCATGTACAAACCTACTGGCACTGCTACAACCATGAGTTACAATTATCATCCAGCGAGCAAAAATCCTCCAGAAATGGGTGACTGTCCCCAGCACAGTTTGGATGGGGCGTAGGTTGTTTCATGACTACGAAAACCATGGTATGGACTCAAAAATGCATATATGAACGCTACGACAGCCTCAGCAAGAGGATTGAGACTGGACTTGGCATATTGAGGGTAACATCTTAAAACCCCCAAGATGAGCAAAGAACTGTCACTTTCAGACATTCCAGGAAACCCTCCCGGCCAGAGGTTCTGGCACAGAGCAGTCACAGTCTGTTAGACCCCAGAGCAACCAGTCACAAGCCTTCTTTTCCCAGCTTCCAGGCTGGTAACAAGAAAGGTAGCAAAGAGACTGCATTTCTGCTCACAGGGAGGCACTGCAGTTCCTAGAAAGCAAAGGAAATGTATTTCTGAAACTTATTAGTAGGTCCTTTTTGGCAGGACTATCAAAACATTGTGGGCAGAGAACAGCTTTGAGAAGCTTCTCTGTGCTTCAATTTGCTTCAGTGCAACAGAGACATTTATCTAAAACAAAGTTTATTGTGGTCTCAGCGTGCAATAATCTTTTCAAGGACTAATATTACTGATGCTATGTGTAGTAAGTCTCACAATTACGTTCACCAAAATTGTTCCCATTGCATATCTTGCATGCTGTTAAAGACAGATAAGTTCTTCAGGACTTCCAGCCTGCACGATCCATGGAAGGACAAAATGTTCTATTAATTCCGTGAGAGGCAAAAGTGATAGATTATATTTTCACTAGTACAATCATAGAATGGCTTGGATTAGAAGGAACCCTAAAGGTCACCCACTTCTAACCCCCCTGCCATGGGCAGGGACACCTTCCACTAGACCAGGTTGCTCCAAGCCCCATCCAATCTGGCCTTGAACACTTCCAGGGGTGGGGCATCCACAGCTTCTCTGGGCAACCTTCTCCTGTGTAAAGAATTTGAAATTCCTCCAACACAAATTTGGAGAAAAGAGTCTGATGTTGGAAAAAAGTGGTTACTGAGACTGCTGTGACAGTCCTTAGATGTAAAGAGTTATAAGAATGGATTTACAGGTTTGATGATTACTAACTATGCAGGTAATCATGCTTTCAGCATATTCTAAATCTAAAATTTTTCTTTGAAGCAGATTAAATACTTGCAACAACCTGAAAAGTAATTTCAAGTCAAAGAGTTTTCAGTGGAAGCTGATTGGCTTTTTTACTGTTTGGAGGTTTTATTTGTTAGTTTGGGGGTTGGGTTTTTTATGTGCTTCCTTGTTTGTTTATTAGTTTTTGAGGGGAAGTCATGAACAGGGGTTTAAAATTCCTTCCTATATCTAGCTGTCTACTCTGTGCATAAAAATCTCCCAAGATCTTTATCAAGGTCAACATGATTTAGGTAAAGAATTCCAGCAAAAAAAGCTGAAGTTACATGTTATATATAAGAGAAAATAAAAGGTATTTTGTATTGTCTATAAAAATCCACCACATTAATAGTATTCAGGGTTTTATTAGATTTAGAAAAACCAACATTCAGTAACACTAGAGGTCTGTTGCTAACAAATTATCTTAGGATAATGTAAAAGAAAACTGTCAGAATCAGCACTGCCACTGTTTGCCAACTTTCCTGTAATTATTCAAGTTTTTCTGAAAATTACAGGAAAAGGAGAGAAGGAACTTAATTGGAGACTTAATTTAATTGGAGATGGCCTGTGAGTAACATCATGGTGAGCAGACCTGATGTGATTAGCCATAATGTGCCAGTATTTTGGGAACAGATGTTCCAAGAACAGACCAAAGATACTGAACAGAAGATCAAATGACTTAAAAGCTCTGGACAATGAGGAAGCCCCCTCATGTCAACTAGATCCTTTTAATATGTCAATATGTCCTTCCCAAGGCATAGGCTTTCTAAGCAAAAAGGTATCACAGGGGAAAGAAAAAGGAAAAAAAACCCAAAAACCAAAAAACCCCCAAACTACAAACAAAACAACCCTAAACACAAAACCCAAAAGCAAATGAAAAACAACAAACAAAACCAAACAAAAAACAACCCCCAACCCACCCCCAACAGACAAAGTAGAACCAAGCACAAAAGTGGCAGGAATGGATTGCTAAGTTACAAGGCCTGGTTAGTAAGATGGTGATCCGAATGACAAGACACAGCAGGTACACAAACCTTGAAGAAACAATTCAATGAAAAATATGTATTAATTTTTGCCTCTTTTGGGTTTTTTTTTTGCTTTGGACAAAGTAATTCCAAGGAGGTGTCTCATCTTTACATGAAATCTACACTGCTAAATGTTCTCACGTAAGTGTTGGCACAATGTCTTCCCTCTCTTGTTCAGCTTTCTCCTAATTATTAGATCAAATGATAATAGACTGTAAGTTTAGCTCAGGATGCGATATTCACTTCAAAAAAGAAGGAAAGGAGTAATAATTTTACTACCACTTCATTGTTGGAATCATAGTGCTGAAAAGAAAAACAGCAGAAAATCCTTATAAAAAAACACTGACAAGTTTTTTTTGTGGCAGCAAACAAGTGCATGCAGTAGAGTTATTAAGAAAAAATAAATTGTATGATATAATACAGAGATTTATATAAAAATGTTTTATATATTTGTTCTATGACAGTTTTATAAACCTGACATTTAAAACTTTTCCTGCTCCTGTGGTAAAAACCAGCCAACCAAAACACACAAATGAACCAAACTCCAAAACAACCCCACTGAAGGGTTCAGTTCTCCTCTCAGTTTTTTTCTTCTATTTGTTTCTTATTGAAATCTTCACAGCTAGATAGTCTTCTTTCCTACATATATACACACACATATCCACACACATCACCTTAATTATCTCTGTGTCTAAACCCAAGGATGCACAGACCAAGACTGACATGAGAGGAGATTCAGGACCTCAATTTCCACTTGAGCTGGAATTACCTAAATTGCTCAAGAGACCAAGGCACCAACTCTTCTGGAAACTTTCCTACATCTGCCCGTACCCTCGGAAATGATGACTGGATATTTTTGGAATATAGAGAATTTCCTGAATAGATGCTATTCTTCAATTCACAGCTTATTTAAATTAAAGTGAAAGAAGTATGGACTAGGCATTTGAATTTCAGTGGTCTTCCTCATAAGTTCTGCAGTCAAGGTTGTGTTACTTTAAAAACATGATGCTTGGTGAGTGCAAATGCCCATTGCACATATTTTAATAAATAAAACAGGATCTTGTTTCCTCTGGACCCCTTGTGGTGCCTGTGAAGTCCCAAAGACAGAATCCTTAATTTTTTCCTGCTTATTCCATTTCAAAGTGCCTGCAATAGTATGAGGACTGTATTGCAACCCACAGAGCCATTTTTAAAGCATGAAATCACCCTCTGTGTCTGCTGTCACTAAAATCCCACACAAACTTTGCCCAGAAATGACAGACTATACAGTCCAGAGTCATGCCAGGATGTATATGAGCAATCTGGATTGTCAGTAATCAACCATTCAGGTTTGCTCTCTGATCCTGTTGTATTTACCAGGACAAGCAGAGCAACAGTATCCTGCCCTGAAAATGCTGCTGGACATGTATGATTTGACTCCTAGAAACTGTGTGAGTATTCAAATATATTGGCTGCTACTGAGTCAAATTTGAACTTTTTGTTCTCTTCCCAGGCATTTTGGGTTTTCTCCATGGCATCTGTGTCCACCTGAGCACAAAGCTGGAGCACTGGAGATTGATAGGGAACATTTCCATCAATCTGACAGAAACATTTCTCTGTATGTGATTATTTACTCGATAATACGTGAATAGAAGTTAAAATTATTCCTCCCGATTCCTACACGGGCATTATTTCAGGAACGAGGTCCTAAGCCACACTGTAAATTTGTTACAACTTCAACACACAGGACCAATCAGTTAATTTAAGACAGCGATGAAATTAATATAATATTTTGAACACCAGATTCTTCGTGCCTTCTATCCTCATACCACCTCTATTTTTCTTAATTTAAAATTTTAAAGCATCCAGGTCTAACACAAGGAATGAGAGCTACATTTCTTTAATGTGTATGTGTGTATGTAGGGGTCTGTGCACACACAACATGGACATCCACACACACTCTAAACATACTTTCTCCTCAGAAATGTCACCTTCATAAACCTTTGTTTGCATGTTTACTTTTGCTTATCACTCTTTGATGATTTTACTATTGTTCCTGGCCATCCAGTCAGAAGAATACACCTGCAACAGACTTTGCCAAGAGGCAGTCACTCACTGTGATCCACAAAGTAAGGGAGGACACCAAATTATATTGCTGTGACATCTGCCCATCCATCTGCTAGAGTTTTCATAATCTACTAAAGCCAATCTACAGATTATGCTGATGTTTAACCTTACTGAAAATCAAGAATAAAATCAAGAATAACTTGCAACAGGATAAAATGGATGTGGATATAAATATTTATGTATATATATAATTTTAAGTATACATAAATTAAAACAGACCACAGTGGTGTTCCAGGGGTTTTGTGCACTGACGAGCTGAAATTATTTCAGGTTCTGTATTGTACACTAAACATCCATTTATGGATGTTAACACTCCTGTTTCAGGGGAAATAACATGAAAAACAAAAAAATTAAATGGCAATAAAAAGTCGCTCCACACTTTTGTTTATTGAAGACATCTTACTTATTTAATGTTAAATATTCTAGTTGTTTATTCTCCAGTATTTTATTCTAGAGCTTTCTTTTCTCTGTGGAACTGTATTGTTTGCTGAAATGAGCATGTTCCCCTTTTATTTAAATTAGCTTGAACAATTATCAATGTGCTGCTTATATCACCCAATACAAAAGTTCATCAGTTCCTACGCACGGGTAGTAGTTATAATAACTTTGTGTGGTAGGATGCCAACACGACGCTTTCAGACTCCCAAAAGCTATAATCTTATTAATGCATGACCACTTGGGACATGAATATTACTGAGAAGACATCTCCTTTCAGTGCAGTTCCCTCTGGAGAGGGAAACCCAAGAGCAGGAAATGATCTCATACTGCTGAAGTGCCACACAGATTTCTGTTGGACAAGAACCAAATGCTGTTGCAGAGGAGCCAACATCGCCACTCCGGCACCACCATTCCCACCAGGGGAATGCACTGGGGAAACGAAGCCTTAAGCTGGATGCTGCTTGAAAATAAGGCACGGGAAATAAAAATAGGCAAAGGTTTCTTTATAAAACATCAACGCCTGTCCAATATATGTATGGGAAATTACTGTGATGAAGCCTGCTTTCGGTTCTCTGCAGATCTGCATGTGTTTATGTCTCTAAGGCACATGTTTCCCGGCTTTTCAGTGGAAATAAATAAATAAAAAAAAGGCAAATCCGGTTTTTGCTTGAGCCTCTCTGTAATAGGAGAGTTTGGCCACAGGGTGGTACACCAGCCATGTTTAACCGAGGGCTGCGGGGATGCAGCTCCGTTATCCCTCTGCCAGCTCCACTCCACCAGGAACAACAGTCTGGAGAGCTCAGAACAGCTGGCCATGAGCCAAAGGCATAAATAGTCAAAAAATAAGACAGAAAAACCCCACAGAAGGATCTGAGAATCTACTTGCAAATGCTGATAATATGGAAGTATCTATACTACATAAATGCACATATCTACTGACATACAACTTAAAACATTCATTGGGGGTTTTATTTCTAAAGAATATTTTCGTTTCATCTGACTCACTGGAAAAATTAATCAAACTAGATGAAAAGAACTTACATTTTCTGTCAATAAACTTTAGGGTTAGATTTCAGGTTGAAGACAATCTGAAGAAAATAGTGTGTCAAATGTGAGATGAAAAAATACAACTCTTGGCATTGAAACGCTTTCTATTCCCATAAGATTAAAAATAAAACCCTAAAATATTAACTACAGGGGTTTTTTTATCGTTTACCTACTTGCATTAAAATCTCTTATTAGCGCACACTGCAATTTTAAATAAATTACAGGGTTTTCTATTTATTAAGTAACCTCAACATCTGCCTTCCTTGCCGCTATCCACCTTTTCACTGGAATAAATGGAGTTTGTCAATTTCACCGTTACCATTTCTATGTAAGAAGAATACTCAGAGATTTTAGATAACTACAGACAGTTCCCTTGGGTACTAGGATCTTTTCAAAAAGAGATAAGTAAAAAATATTAATTCCTACTGACTCTTCTGCTTTGACTCATGGATGAAGTTCTGGCCATGGATTTAAGTGACACTGTGGAATTCAAAAGTAAATTTAATCATATACTGATATTGACACAAATAGGCAGAGAACAAGACCTCAGTGTGGAACTGGAACATGACCATTTAGCAATGCAATAACATTTAAAATTGCTTTCACAAAGCTTTTCAGAACTCAGCAGTGTACGATGAGACACAAAAGGAGGCACTTTCAGCATTACTGATTCTCTGTCACAGCCACCTAATACTTGTTCATGCACTTTAGAGTCTCCCCTAAGATCTTTCTTCTAGAGTTACTTCTTTAAGTCTAGAGCAGGGCTCCACCTCACTGCAAGTGAAATCAAGGATGCTTTTTTTGCCTCAGGACAGTTAACGATAGTTTATCATTTTTAACCATTGTACAGGATTTTCTTTATTTTATGGTTGTGCTTTTTTAAAAATATAAAAATAGAAGTGCAGTCATCTCATGGAACCTACCTCTTTCGCACGATCTGCCAAGGTACCCCGTGCCAGAGCAATCACACACATATCTGTTCCACCCATCCCTGCACACACCATTGTTTTTACAGGGGTTGCTAAGGCAAGGTTTTGCAGTTTCTCTTGAACAGGAGGGTTTTACTCCAGCTGTGCTTTGAATTTCAGCCATCTGCCGAATATCTTTGCTTTGACCATCAATAAATAAATCTCTAATGCAGCCAACGTATCCATAATTGAGGAGTGCTGTCCACACCTCCGTTGGGAAGACCAAGCCTGCTTTATTTTCTGGTAAGCCTCCAAGGTACAAGTCATCATCCAAGTCGAGGATCTCACTTTCCCCTGGTGCAGTATACGGAGTACGTAACGTGTTCACAGATATCGTCCCTGTAAAGACAATAAAATGCGTGATTTTCAAGATATTTGATTTTGGTACTGCTTTTTTATTCATATCCATGTCACATTAGCTCCTGGCAAACAGCTATAAGTGAAGCAGAGGTATTCTGTTTGTACAGCTGTAGAATCATAGATACACGTCACCATTTTAATTGCAACGTAGTCAGGAAGTTAATGATGTAAAAACCTTTACGCACAACACTGCATGATCATAAGGAAAAACCCCAGTCAGAATCACCTTACCAATCTCATAGGTGCAGGGGGAATGCAGTTCAGAGTTATTTTCAGAAATATCCTCATTGTGCAACAACAACAATGAAAAGCTCTTCACTCCCTCAAATGCGTTTCGAAGCATTGAGGCTGGGGTTGCATTGATAGGTTGCAACCTGGGAGGCAAATCCGAGTCTTTGGTTTGGGCCCAAAGACACAGTATTTTAAAAGGTTCTCACCACTTTCAGTGGGCTTTGGATAAGATTTTTTTCCTTTAAGTGTAGAAGGAAAATGCTCTCATCAGCTGCCAGGCAGGCAATCATTAAGAAGGAAGTGATGTGCTCCTAGAGGGAAAATCAATGCCTCTGAAACTTATCTCAAAATGTGTGCATGTTACAATGAGAGGGAGAGAAGATGTATATAGGCCTTCAGGAAATCAGAAATATCCTTTCCATTTAAGTATAAAAATTAAATAAACAAAATTGAACCTAAAATAGAGTTCTCTTTTTATGAAGTGTCTGAACAAAGAAACTGTAATCAACTGCAAAGATCCTTTTTTTGGTTGTAGTTTGTTAAAAATCGTGAGGTATGCAACACTTACAATTTGAATAAACAGAAAAATTTAGTACATACAGTCACAGAGCATACTTATGTCAACCAATTTTAATTTTATTTCTAAGTAAAATCACTTGGAAAAAAAAAATCTTCATGTAGATCTTCACAGAAGTGACTCCTTATCACTCTACGTGGGTACAAATGCAAACAAAATATAAATCAAAATATTATATAGGTCACCAAATTATTATAATGTACCAGCCATCATCATGCAACACTGTTATCTGCTGGACTTAACATTGAAAGTGTATTAATGGTGACAAGACACTGAAGAATCCCATTTACCATGATGAATTTATCTCATATATATATATACACAAAGTGAACATGATTCACCATCTCCACTGTTAGCCTGAAACAGATTCCAGAAGATAACACTGATTACAAAAAAGGCTTCCACTGTGGTAGGAGTTGAGCATAAGAAGAAATTCACACTTTACACAGCATACATGCTAAAATGTGAGTTTTAAGCAAACAAAGGCAGGTCAGAAAAAGATCATTCTCTTACTTGGGTACAGCCTAAAATTTAGGCTTTTCTTTTAGCAGTGGACCCCTGTGGAAGCTATATTTTTTTCTGTTCTTTTGTTGGTTCAGTAGGTTAACTTCAACAACAAGGACAGAATGAATGTCTAAAGAATTTGGATGGTTAGTAAAAGGTCTTTGGGATAAAGCTCTCAGGAGGTCCAACTCCCATGTGAGACTTGAGACATATGGATTTTAGAAGGGCTGGATACCACAAACAGTCTCCTTGCTGTCAGAAGGGAACTGACAAAGGTTTGCATAGTGTCTTTGCATCTTGGTAAGCACATTTAAAGAATGAGGGTGTGGTCAGCTTTTCCTTTTATGTGCTATCAGAAATGTTTTCTGTGTCAGTTGAATAATCACATAGATGTAAAAGTGAACTTCCAAGAAAGTAAGTAAGAAATAGACATGCTGAAACAAGATACTTTTTCTTCCAAACTTCCATCTGTTTAAAACTGATAAGACGATTATGTTTTGCTAACTCTAAAAATTTGTTGTTGCTTCTCAGCTTCTTGAAGCAGAACTTGGCACTCATACGGAATGCCTGCTATAGGTTTGACCTTAGGCATGCAAGCATAAACATTTTGAGGTTTGATTTGATTAATCAGCTGTGTCACACAAGGACCCCTGTGAATGACCTGTCAAACCAAGAGAGACCTTTCAGAGAGCATCCTGGGGTATCAGGAAGTATGGCTAACAGGCAACAGATCTTTTCTTCTTTAAAAACGTTAGGGACACTGTAAATATAAATCGTACTTGTCCTCGCAGTGTTTCTTACTGCTATTGTTGCTTTCTCCCATCTGTTGATGTACAGGCTAATTTAGGACCAAACTCTCTAAACCCATGCTCAGGCAGCACCCACTTGTGCACCCACACAAGTTAACTCAGCTGCAGCTTCCAACAGCAAGCTCCAACATGTGAACAGTGCTGCTTTCTGCTGGACAAAGACATTTATATTTTCAAGACATTAATGAAGAATCCTGGAACTCCTTTTCTATTGAAAAATAAAAGTCTACTACATCTTGATTACTTTCAGCTCACTGAAAAAGACAGATAAATCTCTGCCAGTATGGCTGCAACTCTGTGTTCCAAGTGGAAGCTTTGCAAGCTCAGAAGGCTTACGAAGGTGAATGATAAGGGGAACTGTAGATCACCACTACATTCTGGTGACGGTGAATTATAGTAAAGTGATAGACTGGAGCAGGAAATTTTCCTTCTCTATGTCATAAAGGATTACCCTGAAGAGAGGTTAAGTATTATTTTGAATAGACGTCAACAGCTTCTTAAAGAAATGAACTTTTTACCTTCCTGGGAAATGAAACCCCATAAGATACTCCATGTGAGAAGTCCTCTGAAATCTTAATGCAGTCATGGCATCTAACGACTATGGGTAGAAAAACACGACAGGCAGCCACCTAGCCACCACTGCTGGTGATATCCAAATTACCTCTTACATATCTCTGACAGATAATGCAAACTTTACTCACTAATTGCTTTGTAAACACAGATGAATAATAATCCAGGTAAAATAAGGGCAGACAAAAATATTCCAAAATACAACAAAAATTACAGAGTCTTTTAAGTATCCTACAACAAAGTGCAGAACTCAAGTTCATAGAAAACAGACCTACAGAAAATAAACAATGGTTCTATAAAGACCTTTGGATTCACAGTGCACCCAGAGCTGGGACAGAGGTAGCATGTGCTGTTTCATCTTGGTGAGGTTTGGGAGAGGGATTTTTTTGCTCGTTTATTGCAGGTGTTTGGGTTTGTTTCTTTTCCTGTGGTTTGTTGGTGTTCGGTTTTTTGGAATTTTTTTAAAGCCTCTCATCTTTCTTGAGGGAAACTTTCTGAGTTCTACTGGAAACATCTCAAGCTGGATCTCATGACAATGGCAGATGTTACCACAGAAACTGGGGACTGTAATGCACACCTCCTTTGATAGATTTCAATTCTACTTTCTCTGAGAATTTTAGGCAGATTAAAAGGAATTTTTTTTGTCAAATCACCAGTGTGCTCCAATCCATTCAGATGTTTCTGCTTATGAACGTGAAGGGACATCACTTTCCATAGAGGAAGGAAGGGAAGCTAATGGAGCATGCAAATGTCTTATGTGGCCAGCACAAAAAGGGTTAATAAATTTCCCTTTAAAGATACCGTAACATCAATCATTCTCAAGACAGAATTGTCAAACTTCACAAGAGGAAAGAATGGGACATATCTTGTTTAACAAAATAACCTAGAGAAAACAGATATGGTGAGGAAGCAGTGGATTCAGAAGAGCACTGGATGCTTGAGAGAGAGAAAACGATAACTTTAAATTGTAACATCTCTGGAGAAAAAGCCATCCTTAAAGTTCCATCTTTGCCTAACAGCACCCAGAACCAGATCCGTAGAGATACCATTTCTTTGAAAAGAGCAGTAATGCCTGCCAGGAAACAAGTAGCTTCCATGCAGAGATTTTTAAGACTCAAAGTTGGAAATATTATCTGTATTTCTCTCAGAATAAGAAAGAAATAGAAGAATGCTAACAGCATGTGGTTTGTCCAGCCTGAAAGGAGAAGAAGGGAATGACCCGAAGACAAGACGGTATGAGGTGACTTATTTAGTCTGGGAATTCATGATCCAGCTTCAAATTCTAAAAACGAGTAGTGTTTCTTATCTCCAGAAACTGGACATAAATTTAAGGCTCCTGTAATGACCTGTAGGTGTTTTGATTCCACAGCATTCCACCTGAGAACACAGTGCAATTTAACATTCAGAAACATCTTTCTGTATTGGAAAGGCAGTTTGAGAAAAACTAATGAAATTATGGTTTTCAGCAAGAATTATTGACTTAAAGGATAACTGATTAGCGAGCAGTTCTTCAAAGGATGAGTCAACAATATAAGTCAACAATAACACGTATATGAGCAAAATGGGAAATATATTGGGGATTACAGAGAAGTCTATTGTACCACTTAGCTGAGTGCTGGTTAAGGTTTATCTTGGACTCTGAGAAAGATGCAGATCAGCCAAGGAAGCTGCAGAAATATTGAAAGACTATTCCTTAAAATGCAATATAAACCCATCCTCCTAAATACGAAAACTATTAACATTTGTTGAAATAGGAACGTGTTAATCTGGCTGCCCTTAAAAGGTTAAAAAGACGTGGGCAGTAATATGTAGAAGTGTACATGTGAAAAAAAAGAACCTGCAACAACAATATATGTAATGGATATCAACAAAGCACTCCTTACATTGAGATACTGATTATAGTTAAGGTCTAATTACATACTCTAGAAATAATTTCTGGTATTCAAGCTGAAACTCTAACTTTAGTTCAAAATTTCAGTGACTCAGCCCTTAAATGCTACCTACCTATGAATAGACTCTGATACATTCTGCTTTACACTGCCCTACACAATTGGAGCTTGACAAGAAGAGTAAGTTTCCTCCCTGATTTCACTATATAATGGTGATTTCCAAAGGATGAATGGTGGTTTAGCAAAAAAAACATTTGCATGGTTATCCTTGCATATGACAAACAGTTTTAAAAAAATCTAAAGAATAGTTAAGTCTCAGAAAACAGTTGTTAAACCTCTCTCTCCTGTGTTACAAGAAACACTGTGAGCAAAGACTTTTACAGCTGCTTCATGGTTGTTTTTTATTTAGTTTGGGTTTGTGGGTTTTTTTCTAATTCTTTTTTTTTCTGCAGAGTTGGCAGTACTGCTAAGAGCAGAACAGACAAACATTTCCCTTAGGTATGACTTAATGAGCCTCTCCAATCATATTCATTATCTCAGCAATTTACTTTTTCCTGAGACTGTATATAAGAAACTAAATCGTATTTCTAAACCTCATCCCTCTCCTGATGAGTTAAATATGAAGATTGTAAGTGCAGCTACTACAACTGTTCTGATCTCTCTGCTTACCTGACGTGGCCTATTTAGTTGCTTTTCATGCCCGTGAAAAGCATCTGCTTATGAAGAAACGTTGAAAAATCAGAGCAAGGTATTCCAAATACATCTTGTGTGCTAAAACATGATATAATAGCTGTGATGAGGACTGTGACCACAGCAGGCAGCCCATGGCCAAGAGAGGACACCTATGAAAAAGCTATGAAGCTCCAGTCCTCCTCAGGAATTCAGGATGTATAATTCAGGAGTACTGGGAGGCAACTCAGGACACAGCAGTTGGTAGCACTGCTGCACACCTAGCAAGAAAGATGGACCACAGGAGAATATCTTATGAATATCTTTCTTTACCTAACCCTTAAATGTTAACTAAATGTGGTCTCAGGAGCTCCGTCCTACCAAATATCTGCTTTTTAGGTAAGAAAGCACTGAGAGTAAGTCTTACAGGCAACAGAACGGGATTCTAGGGTGAAAACAAGAAAATAGGTCAAAGTTCTTTCGGTAAAAAGAAATTAAAAGGCATCATCTCTTCCCTCTTCCTTGTATCTCTCAAAATCTGAGTGGATTGGCAGAATTACTAGTGAATGGGGCGTGGATGATTAAAATTTAATAATGTGTTCTCATTCCTTACATCTCCCTCCCCCCTCCACTGCAGTCCCAGGCAAGCAAAGGCAAAGTCAGTAGTTTAGAGTGGATGCTCGCTGTGACTGAGAGTCTGGAAGAGAGCAAAGAATGAGAAATAAATCTAGTACTTGCTGATCCAGCTAATATGAAAGTCAAGGAAATTAGCAAAGCTCCTTGAGAAATGTCACAGCATTCTACTATCGGAGAGAACCACTCTGCATTGGATTTGAAGGCTAGGAGCAAAAGGTTGCAAGACACCAAACTTAATTTAAAGAAAA
>VZTA01021278.1:15267-29086 GCA_013398855.1 Mohoua ochrocephala | reverse complement strand
GCGTTTGTGTCCTGAGCTGCCATTGGCTGCGGGGCGCCGAGCGCTGGCCGGGCCGGCAGCGGGGCGCCCTCGAGGGGGGAAGGTGAGGGCTTGGCCCGCGGGTAATGGCGCGCAATAGCCGGAACGGGGAGAGCTGCAGGCATTGGGAATGAAAACGCGTGGCTCCTGGGTCCGCATTTACGGACGTAAATACACACACCTCTCTCCGAACAATGTTACGTTGCACCTTCTGTGAGCAATCCAAAAAGATAAGATCAGATTAAAAGGTGGTTTAAAAATTATCTAGAAGCAGCCATTAAAGACCACTCCTGGCACTGTCCGATCACCTCTCCGAAATCCAGTGCCTGCTTCTAGCTATGCTAAGGGCTGTTAGTGCCTCAGATGGTCACAGAATCCATTAGGTTGGAAAAGACCTCTCGGATCATCAGACCAAACAGCACCGTGGCACGGTCCAGTCTTCCCTTAAACACCTCAGATCCCACCACCTCCCTGGGCAGCCCATTCCAATGGTTAATCACCCTTCCTGTGAAGAAATTCCTCCCAATATCCAACCTGAGCCTCCCGTGCAGCAGCTTCAGGCCATGTCCTCGCGTCCTGTTGCATGGGAGAAGAGGCGGACCCGCACCTTCAGGCGGGTCGCATCTGAACTTCTTTTTCTCCAGGCCGAGTCCCCTCCGCCCGGCTCCCTCAGCTGCTCCTCGTAAGACTTGTGATCCATGTCATAAAAACAGTGGCTCAGTTTCAGACCTGAGACCTGTGACACTTCTGTCCACACTTTTGGCTAGTGTTTGGCTGTGACAACAAGGACACAGGAGTTGTAATTTGTAGCATCATAAGCTACTGGAGACTGAAAGGTGCATCCCGCTGACTGATGCACAGCAAGCAGCAGCATCGAAGTAGATAGATTGAAGGAATATGCTACAAACTATGAGCATTTACAAACACGGGCACAAGCCCTTTCAGTGCTAAATTTCACCATCGCTTACCTCTAATGTAATTTTAAAAAAACCCAGTAAGGAAAACCATCACTCAGCAATTGATCTTCACAAATTAGCAGTGGCCCCCAAATCATTCTGTACAAACCACTAGAGGCATAAAGATAAGGGTACTGTTATCATCTTTGGCCACTGTTTTCCCTTGGATGCTTGGGTACCTAGTTTCATAAAACTTTTATCTTTGGATTCTGCTCCTTAGCTGTAGTTTTAGTTTAAGACTGCCAATGAATTGGAAAAATCAAAACATGTATGCATGCATTTTACTTTTATTCAGAAAGCAGTTTAAAAATATTAAACAAGGGTTTCAGAATTGGTTTTGGGGTAAACAGAGAAATCAAGCCTCAGAACACTCTCAGGGGTTACACTCCTTCCTCTGGACCTGAAATTTTGACAAGAGTTTGGGAATTTGAGACAGGCCCACCAAAGCAATAAAACTACCAGAATTAACTTCCCATCTCAGAGCTTTACAAATATTCAAAGTTGTGCCTTGATTTTATTCCATAATCAATTCTATTGTTGGCCTGCCACATCTTTTCCAAGAACAGGAGCTGAGCGATGGGCTATGGCAAACTGAAGTAATTGAGGGAAAATGCAGGAAAAGGCACAGTGACTGCCGCAAAGTGCTTCCCTGCCATCTCCCGGCCTTCCTCGGTAATTACAGGGAAGAGAGGTCTCACTCCAATACTTCCAACCCTGGGTTTCGGCAGCTGTGTGCCATAACCAGAAAACAACACGCATGTTCACCACAACACATGCATGTTGTGGCTCTTAAAAGCAAGACAATCTCAGCGTGATTCAGGTCGTTAAGGAAGACCGAGCAATGAGCGGAAAGTTAGTAAGGGAAACAGAGTGCTTTGGGAGGTGGGCTGTCAGGTCACGACAGCCCCGCACACAAGCTGCCCACTTCCGTGTGATGAAAAGACATACGTGACCCTTGTGACACTCCAACGTGCTCTGGAGCCAGTCCGTACCCTTGAGTGAGAACTTACAAAGATGAAACACCATCAGACTTCAGCCTACGACCCTCAGGCAGGAATGACATGCTATTCCCACCGGGGAAGTCACAGCAGGCAGAGCTTACCATTTGCCTGTGGAAGATTACTGAACATGCCCTGAGCACACGAAGACACTTGGCTCCCTGAGTGTGTGTCTTTGAAATTTGCTGCCATCTGCCGGGTATCCGTGATCTCTGCCATGCCCTTGCTCCTAAAAAGGGGGCTGCAACATTGCAAGTACGGCATACCACGGCAGGATTCAGAACTTCTATAGTAAATCGGATAAAGGAATACATTATAATCAGTTTATCTCCTGCTTAATCCTTGCCATGTATTTTCCTTTCTGACATTTCAGGTAGTACAGTTTTCTGATTTTAGAAATCAGAGAATAGAATTTATCTGAAGATTTCTGCTGCCAGTTTTCTTCGGGTGAATTGATATACTTGTATCTATCTGCAGAAAGTCACATGACTAATGGACTATAAAAAAGTGCAATCCTTCAAAATACAGACTCCGTAGTCACAAAAAAGTCCATAGTTGAAATCCGTTTCCATAAAAAATTAGATTAATTTTTAAAAATTAAAAAATATCTGGAGAAAGGCAAGAACAGAAACAAGCCCTAGCTTTGCAATACAGGGATTGCCTGAATAAGGAAAGGCTTATGTTTGCTATTAAAATCTCAAGCAACAGAATCATTTCACCAAAAACATAAACCAGCAGATTAACTTCCAACATACACTTCAATTGCTCCAGAAGTGACCTAACCAAATCAGCTCACCTGAATAGGTAACTGTTACATTTGCAGTAATGCAAAACTTTGACATTTAATTCTTGGCCTAAAGGCATAATCAAGTGAGGTTTGTAGATAACAGTACTGTCATAAGAGAAGTTCCTATCTTTATCATTAATTAAAAAAAATTTAGTCTTTCTTGCTGCCCTTTATCTAAGCATTCTTTATTAATTCACCCAAGAGATATATATACATATGTGTGTAAGCCAGTACTCATTCACTTGTACCATTTAATATTAGAAACTAAGTCTTGGTATCAAGTGTGATGTATGAAATTGTGTATAAACAGTGAAGTGTACCAGAAATATTTTATTCCCATCAGTAAAATGAATGTGTTCATCCTACAGTAAGCAAAGGACAAAGTTTGTTCAAAAACTTTTATTTACTATAAAGACAAAAAACACCAAAATACGTACAAATTATACTATATAAAATTGGTTCAATGGGGTAAAAACTTTTAATTAAAATATCTTGATATATTTAAAATAACAAAGGATACAATGAAGCCAAATTTCTTAACCCAGAGATTTCTGTAAAATTTGCTTGCACAGTAAGGTGCTAATAGAAGTTAGCCCTTAAGCCCTGGAAGTCTTAGGAATCAGTCACATAGCAAATATAATTTCATTGTGAAAGTGAACTTTGGTAGAAGAAACTCTATAGGACACCTGAGGTAGTAGAAACTGGAATAAACAGCAGTAGACGTTATTTACAACTTAAGTACCAAATAACATTAAGAACACAAAAAATAATTACACAATACAATTTTCAGTCCAGCTTTGATCCAAAGAAAATAAGAATATTACATCACATCTCCATTTTAAAAACACCACAATTACCAGCAAGCCGAGGGAAATGCAAACTCAAACAAATGCATTTGGACACCTAAGAGGCAGTTTGAGTTTGAAATGTGGTAGGCATGGTGATCTACATAGTAATACTGATTAGCTGAGGTTCATCAGTTCATACAGTTTACATTTCTGCCAGAAACAGTATTAATCTGACAAATGATCTTCCAGTACATGAATTGGCAAGAGTGCATCCTTTAAAGCTTGCACATAAGAAAAGACTTGGAAACAATCTTATTAGAATGAGAAATTCTAAAGTGGTCAAAAAAAAAAAAGTCAAGTACAAAACAGAGCTACCAAACTTCACATTTCGGTATTATCTTTTTAACTCTTCAAAGTCTGCCAATCTTCAAAAACAAAGGAATGTAATATTTCCAAAAGAAACACATTCACAACTAATGACACGGGTTGGTTTGTGGTTTTTTTTATTAGTATGAGCACTATCATTCATGTAAACTTATCTTTAAGATGTCTTACTTCCAATTTGTATCATACACTTTTAAGGTACTATAGCTTATTTAGTTTGTCCTGAGTCTTTGAAAATAACCAATTCTATTTGAGTCCAACAATCCAACTGGCTTCTGAAGAGTTATAACATGAACAGTATTTTTTTTTTCAAAATGGATTAAACACAATCAGTATTAGATTAAAAAAGATCCCCATTTTTAAAAAAGCAAAAGAAAAAGCTGCCATTTTCCTTCAGAATTACATGCATCAGAATCTAAAAACCTGCCTTTAAAATAATTTTAAAAACTTGTTTAAAAAAACCCCCACAACTCCTAAAAACCGACAAGTTTTGCACTACAGGTGAAGCTTTACTTCACATTTTACTTTATCTTGATCTTCAAGTCCAAGTTTGTTTCTTGTTAAAATAAATACCTTTCTTACGGTAATATTTTTAACATTTTCAAATTAAATTATCACTAATGGCTACAGTAAATAGATGATGTACGGCAGAAGGAAAACAGCAGGTAAAACTTGTTATCAGTAGAGAATGTAACCTCAGTTTCTTTACACAAAGAATGAGATTTGCTCATTTGGCACCTGCTCACACTGAAGTACATGCCAAAGTCTCCCATAAAAACCTTAATGGGAGCTTTGTTTGGGGGGCCTTTGACATGAAACTTCTCTACACGATTTGCCAGAAGAAACTGCTATATGAAAAAAAAGGCTCAACAACTTCTAGCATGATTCAGACTAAGTTGCTTTATACAGAACAATCTTGTTTATTAAATAACCTATACTATCAGAGCCTTCAACAGATCCTTGTTGAAGGTGGCATTTTATCCCAGATTTCCAGAAAATCTGGTTTTAAAACTCTTGTGTCAGGAAAATATTCCATGACACAGCTTGCATCTTTTTTTTCTAAAGACTATTTTAAAATATCCCCTTTTCATGAAAGTTAAAAACACAAAGAAAACAAACTTTGATTTCAAAAAGAAATTACATGGCCAGCAGTAAATGCACAGTGAACCATGAGTGCCTGCTCTTACTTCATAGGAAGGCAAAATGCTTTTGTAAAGTTTCCATCAATATTTGGATTTGTTACTCAGAGAGTAATTAAAAGGGACAGATACAGAGTGTCCTTTTAACCAGTACTGAAAACTTATTAATTGCAGAGCATCTACATGAGAAATTGAACAGTGATTGCTATATTAAAATAGATCTTGAGCCTCTCAGCTTCTAATACTGCTGAAAAAGTGCTCTAAATAAAATAAAAATCACTTACCTGCTGAATAATCATGCAGATTTAAGGAAAAATGTTTTTGTGTTAACACAGAGCCAGATGTTTGAAAAGGCACAGTTTACAAATCTCTGCATGAATTGTCAAATGTTGCATACTGAGCTTAGGTAAAGAACTTGATTTGTCAATCACATACTTAGGTAGGGTCCTCCACTGGCCTTATGTTCTTGATGTATCTATCACTAAGGCCAGCGGAATAACATCATTTGCTGCGCTTAACTGCACTGCAAGACAGTTATTGTATATTCAGTAGCATTTTCTTCAGTATTTCAGCCTTACACATAAGTAGCTACCATGTAGTACGGAAGACTGGGTGTTTCAGCAGCTCCCTTGAAGGGGGTCTGTCCTGAGGTTGAAGTTCTAAACACCGAAGAGTCACATCTTTCAAGCCCGGAGACAGATGCGTAGGGATTGATGGAGCAGTAGTTGCACTAGCAATCTGAACAAGGGGAAATAACGTTTTAGAAGTCAGTGATTAAGCACCCTCTTCTACCCCAAAAACATTCCACGAGCTGATAATTTCGGCCGATGAGTTAGATTCATGAACTTTTCTCCGTTCAGCATGTTTCCTACTGCAATTTGAAGATCACGTTACTACTTTCAGTTTATTCTCCTTACGCCTATTGCTTTCCAGTATGCCTTTCTCCTTATACTTTTCTCTAAATTCTCTTCTTACAGCAATATCCTGCAGTGATCATCTCTGAGCAGGCCCTAAGAAAAGCTCTTACAGCACCCATATGGGCATTCTTTAGTCTACTAGCTGCCTTCACTGCTAACTGGCATGAGTCACCACGGAGAGAGATGAAACCGAGCGACGTTACACTACACCATGTTAAACTGGGTGTGCTTTCTTGCACTGCCTTTACTGTATTGATGCTACCACCCCAAAGGCCAGTATGTCTCAGAACGACACAGATCTCTCCCAACCAAATTAATTTTAATTTATCTAGATGATCAGATTAAAGCAAGATGACTGGGAACACCAGAGTGGCACCACCAGTTTCACAGAGGCACAGAACCAAGACAATTGCATCTCTTATCACTACTGATTTTACTTAGAACATATCTGAGTACTGCTGTGCAATGTCTGTTTTCTGCAGACACTTTCTTCACTTGCAGCAGTATTTTCTTCATTCATGCCTACAGTTCAACTGGAGCTTTAGAATTAAATATAACTAATAGATTTTAGTAAGAAACATGAATGCCAAGATGGATGATCTAGAAAAGGAAGGGGCAGAAATCATACAAGGCAAGGCATAATGGAAAACATCTTTCAGCAAAATCTGATCATGAAACACTAGGCTTTTACAAAAGGATATTCCCCACTGTGAAATATGAATACATACAGAACTGGTTTATGGTAAATAAAGCTTCTGTATTTTACAGGATTGTAAGAAAAAGTTCAAATCCCGATCTTCTGCCGAATGTAAAGATCATCTCTATTCCAAAATTTTTTTTTTTTTTTAGCCTGTTACATTCTATTTTTATATCTTAAAACAGACCTTTCTGAGCAACCTGGTCTAGTGGAAATGGAAGGTGCCCCAGCACATGGCGGGGAAGGTAGAACTAGATGATCTTTAAGGTCCCTTCCAACAGAAACCGTTCTACAAGTCTATGATTTTGAATATTTTTGTATTAGTATTTTTTTTTTTTGCATCACTTTGTTTGGTTTTTTTTCCAAGAAGCAAGTATGGTTATATTGGTACCGGTACTGCTTCTGTAGTAACAGCTCCAACGTAAAAAAAAAGCTATTGCAACGACCCCTGCTACGTGCAAACTTTTCTAAAATTCACATTGCTGTGTACAAGATTACTCGGCATCTTTTGTAGTATATTGACAGTAACAAAATAGCTCACCTTGAATATCAGAGCAAGATGATTGGAGTGCTTCTCTGCGTTCCAGGGAGGTTTAGCACAAGCCATTTCTATGACAACACAGCCAACACTCCACACATCACAGCTCCTTCCATATTGCTGACCTCTCAGGACCTGGACAGACAGACACCGAAAATCAGATTATATGCTTCAAAGTCTCTTAGCTCTAAGTCATTTAGAAGTGAACCCCAAAATGTCATCAAATAAGTTTATTCAGATTAACATTTCGGGCTAAGAGAGTGATCGGTGATGTAAACGCCACAAGATTTACACAGGTCTGGAGATCTAGTAAATACAATACGGTACCTTGCAAAGGCTAGCTCTTGAGCAAATGGTCATTTGGTGTTAGTAACAATACTTGTGATAATTGTATCTTGTAGCAAACTACTTAAAACAACTTTGGCAGCAAGAAAGAAATGCCATGATTGCCATGTTGGAATCATTCCTAATCTTTAGGACAAAGGCATTTAAAACACATTTGAAGCATATACAGCAATTTTCTGTTATTTGGCTATGTGAATTAGCTTAAAGAGTTCAAACAAACTTTTTGAAATAACTTTAAAAATTGGTTTCTTACCTCTGGTGCCATAAATGCAATAGTTCCCAACAACTGTCCCTGAAACTCCCCAGCACCAGTTCCTTTTGATGCCAACCTGGCTGCAGCTCCAAAATCAGCAATTCTTAATCTATGACCTGTGCTGTCAATTAGCAAATTGGCACCTGTCAACAGCACAATAAAAATACTACTAGTTGGCTTTCTAGTAAAGGCAAAAGGATGAACAGACACTTGACACTTTTCCTCCCTCACTTCAAAATTATGAAATAGGCTGACATTCCCCACCCCAGTCTCAAGGAAATCTAAAAATCAAGGATACGGTCTAATAACCTCACTTTTCTGTTATGCCTGAATGATACTGCACACAGCTTGAGGCTGTTCGAGAGATTTCGAGAAGCAGTCAAACTTTCAAAGTAGGGCAAACACAGGATTCTGGAACAATGCCTGGAGACGGTATAATGGAAGAAAACGGTGACCTAAAGCCCTGGAGGCTTTCTTTGCCTGCGGCTTCCTCATGAAATTTAAAGTTATTTCATTATCAAGTAACCTTGAGTTGCTTTAAGGAGAATTACAGAGCAATCGAAAGTTTTACTATTTCAAAAAGAATTAGTAAAGACAAACATTTGCCATCGATATGTTTCTACTTATATAAATACATCTCCAGTTCACGGACAGCTATAGTGACATCCAAGGGAAAAGTTCAGTAAGACCGGTATTTCCCAGTAAAGTCCACATTTTACTTGGAGTGTAACTGTATTTATGTTCAATTAGGATTAAGGAAGAAAACTCATCACAATATTTCCATACATGAGAAGTCTGGCCTCTTTATCTTGGCTTGTTCACAGATTTTACTATCATTTCAGTGTAAACATTTACATTAATTTAAGTAGCAGTAGTTCTACAACTGTATGGCAACTTCGTATCTTATTTTAACCAACTGAGAAAGACAATTTTTCTAAACTGTTGGCACAGGTAGCAAATACCCCCAAGATTGCTATGAACATTTTGATTAATTTCAGTAGCATTTTGATTAATTTCAGCAATAGAGTTTCTTAAGAATGATCAAGAATGATCAGATAAACCCAGCAGAAATACCACTCCTGAGATGGTATCTGAGAGAATGAACAGGTCTCATGCCAAAACAAATGCTGCTTTCTGAATACTTCTTCTTAGAAGAAATTATCAGTAATTCTCACCTTTAACATCTCTATGGATTATCTGATTCTCATGGAGGTAAGAAAGGCCACGTAACAGTTGTTCTGTGTAATTAATAATAACCGATTCTTTGAAGGCTCCGTATTTACTTAACAAATGAGCAACTGAACCCCCTAAAAGATAAAATGGTACATTCTATCAACATTTACACTTTCTGTTAATAGAGCGCAACACTACATCCTAAAACTGGAACTTGATATTAGTATTTCTAATTTATAACTAGATTTCTCCTTCCCCTACTCCCCAAAAATTAAAATAACGTCATAGGCAAAAAGTGACATAGTTCAGTCCTCAATTACTTTCTATGGAATTGTACACATTAGAGACAAAAGTCTTCATGCTTCCTAATAATTTTATGCTTCCTTAAAAACAACACTTTATCTACACATTAACGTGTAAACAGCAGAACATTAGCTTTCTTTGCGGCAACAGATAAGTGCAACCTCCAGCAAGAATTCTCTCTTAATATCTTCATTTATGTTTGTTGTTATCCAATACATAGAACTACACAGACGAGCAAGGAAAAGCAGTATCTTCTTCTATTTTCCAAAACCGGTAACAGGTTCTGAAGATTTTGGATTTCCAAGTTGTCTCTCAAAGTATTGTAATATAACCTGGGTTCAAATGAGGCAAACACAATTCCTGACATTTCACTGTCTAAATAATAATATTTCAGAACTTAAAAAGTTTAACACTCTTAATTTTGAGAATATATTTCTTGAACTACTTCTTGTAATGACACGTACTTGGGGACTTTGCATGTTAGCACTCTGACCATAAGTTAAGGTGCAGTGCCTTTCTTTTACAGGAAATAAGGATGTATAAAACACCAAATCTAGTCCTGGTAACTGGATGGCAGCAACATATAATCACATTCATAAAATTAATAAAACTACTTCTCAAAAAAAAAAGACAGATTTTCTTGTCCCTGCTCTAGACAATTTTGAAAAGATTTCAAAATTTTTTACTAAATTACCAGTTAAGAGATTTAAGACTTGAATTAATTTTTCCCAAAGCACCACTTACTACTTATTACTCGAAACTTACTTTTCAGTTCTTAAATGCTTCTGCATGTCACCTGACACAATTTCTAAGAAAAATCTTGGGACAAAAATAAGTGACAGGTATTCCAAGCTTTCTAGCAAAGTTATTTTTAATAATAAACTAAAGCCACAGAGATACACTGAAAATGCAGCAGTTTGAGAGACAGTCAATTCAGCTGGAAATAAATCAAAATTTGTAACTTCTCACTTAGAGTCAGAAATGGAAGGAAAAGTAATAAGAATCTTTCTTCAGGGTTTCCAACTGCTTTAACTATGTGACAGGTTAGGTATGGAAAATTATAAATCACAAAAAGATGCACCATTTAAGAATATTGCAATGACCACTTCAGCTGTTCTGTAAGTAGACCTTTATATACTGATTGCCAACACCGCAATAAAAATATAAACTCACATCCTCAAGCAATGCAAAATCCACTATGAAACTACGTATTTCAAGACTCAAATGGTATTTTCACCAGCTGTTTACCTGCCATCCATTCAATAAAGAGGTTATAGTTGCTCTTCTCGCATGTAGCACCCAACATTCGAATAATGTTAGGATGGTTCAGATGACTCATCATCCTTATTTCTTCTCTCAGTGCTTCAACTACCTCTTCTTGCTCAGATGATGTGTTCCTGACGTATGTCACCTGTTTTGAAACACGGTATTCAGACTCACCTAATTTAAAAACAAGTCCTGCGATCCCTCTTCAGTGCAGCAAAAAGAATGGATGGTTTTCACCATCTGGAACTACGTTTTTACCTCCAACCCCATCAGCTGAGAACATATCTCCATGTGAGACAGTCACAGAAAATTAAGAGTGATCTTCTAGGGAACAAACAAAAACCTCTCCAAGTACAGAGTGGGGAAACATCCCTGTTCTCTCCTCTGTTTAAACTACGAAAAACCCCTTGGTTTCCAGATATTGAGGAAAAGGAAGAAAGATAAGGCCTGGAATAGGATCCTGAGTGTTGTTTATAAAATTTTACCAGTTAAATGATAAATATTTCAAAACTAAAGCTCTTACATAAATTCAACTGAGGGGAGAACATGACAGATCAGAAGTAATGGAACCGGAGTCAATCGCAGCTCTGATCCATATTAAATATGAAATAATGGTATGCTGCAGGGAATTTCCCCCAGGCACCACAATCATCATCTCTCCAGGACCACATGGACAGTCCCACTTCTGCACAAGCAAAAGAGTTTCAAAGGAGGAATAGCTGGTGGCAGATACTCTTTCCTTGAGCAATTTCAAAACATTTAATTAATTCCATAGGTATAAGTTCATTGTAGAACTGATAAGACTGTTTGGACTAAGATTCCCTCTATTTTGTTACCACTGATTCAGCCCTAGGGCAGCTCTAGTGTGAACAATTTACTCACACCTAAAACTTTCAAAAATCTTGACTGAAGCACGTGCATTTGGGCCTCTTCTCAGCCACACTTCTGTATCTGTTAATTTAAATAATAAGAATACTTGCCTCCAAGTTGGCTTTAGGTAGCAAAGTTGAATTAGAGGAAACAAACGTTAAACTGTATTTCCTCCATTTAAAGTTTTAGGAAAAATATTCTTGACAAGTGAGGGGAAACTTTTAAATAGCTATCTTGCCAATAGGGCATTAATTTAGAATCGAGATATCTGGGCTCCATTCCTAACTCAGCCACCAATTTATGAACTTGATAAAATCAAAAACACACTTGAAGAACTATGGGAGAAAATGGGCATAGTAAAAAGGACTTTTTTTTTTTTTCACTCTAAGAAGAATTGAAAAAACTTGCATATATTAGGTTAAGACCACGCATATAAAGGTTTTTTAATTGTGTATTATGTCAGAACACATGACAGGGATTAGAAGAAGCAGGAACACAAGAGGTCTGTGAGAGCAAACACAAGAAAGAGAGGTACTTTCCTGAAGTATTTACCTGTTTAACAGCCATTAACGTCCCTGTTCCCACATCTTGAGCTTGGTAACAGGACGAGAAAGCTCCAAGACCAATTTGCTGACCTTTAAGCCATTCTGCATCTTCTCTGTAATGGTGTTTTGCTTTGGTATGTCCAGGCAGGGTTTCTGGTGTCTGCAAATTAAATTCAAGATCAATTCCAAGTTTACTAATATGCATCTAAAATACAGACATTCTAAAGTGTTAGGAACTATCCAAGCTTATATGCCTCTCCTCTGCCTCACACTTCTTTGTACTGCTTGTTATATAGGTCTCAGATGAGATCAGAGCACCACAGTATTCGGTAACCCACAAACTCCTACTATATGCAGAAACAGAGCTTCCTCTGTGTTACCAGGTGAAGGTGAAAGGCAAGATTAGACAACACAAGTAGGAGCATGACTTTTTTTTCTATTCCTAGTCTCACATCTAGTTAAGGCTTTAGCTTGCACCTACAGTAAACAGAACCAAAATCAGGTTGTTTTCTATTTAATCTATCCCATCCATTTCATGCTTTACATGCTGTTACCTGAAAGGATCACAAATAACATACCCCTTTCTCTATTCTTATTTCTTGTCCTTTTTGTCTATTTGCAAATATATATGTATTTTTTTTCTGACCACTAAAGTATCTCTCATCTTCTCTCNTAGGAAGACAACAAGATCTCTTCCCACTCTTTCTTCCAGAAATTAGTAGTTTGGTTTTGTACTTTGCCTTCAAAGTAAATCAGCATTAGGACTCAGTATAGTTCTACTCCTGCTTAAAAATTTTAGTTTAATTTCCTGGTTTCCCCAATTTTATACTTCCTTATCTGTCACTTTAAATGTTGATACATGATATGGTGTTTCTCTTCCAAACACCTTCTCTAGATTTGTTAATAACATGGAAGGATTCTGTTAGCACCCTTAAGTGGCAGACTGTTTATATTCGATTTCCTACGAAAGGGTACTGAGCACCTTCATGTTTTCTATCACTTTTGAAACATAAAAGCACTGCTTTATAATTTCAGTGACCCTCAGTTGAGACTTAAGCTAAATTCACATATGTATACTTACATCCTGCTGAATGATTATGATATCTTCACCATTTTCGACCTGTAGTTGAGGAATTATTGGCAAAGCATCTTGGGATGCCGACATTGCCATAGCAATAGCTAAAGCTTCCTCCTCTTCAGCTTCCATCTTCTCCTTGCATTTTTGATTATGATTTACATCATCTTTGTAAGTATCATCGTTTTCTGCCCGCTCGGGAGAAAGAACTGCAACTTCAGACTTGAATGTAACCGTGCCATCACTCGTTGGCATGGAGGCCTCGAGAAGGTCCTCAATACTGGAATTGAGCTCTGCATTAACATCCAGCCGGCACTTTTCATCTACTGGTGTGAACACTGTCTCTTCACTTGGTATAACTGCACTGCTATTGCCATCACACTGTGAAATATCATTCAGGTCAAGGGTCATACTGCTCTTTAAGGTTTCTCCTTGCTTGCTCACATCACTCGGGGTGGGTCGTGATGGCTTTGGCCTGTGTACATGACTGGATGGCAATGGCCTGGCTTGGGTAAAAACCGGAGAAAGTTTCTCAGGTTCTCTGTTTTCAGAACAGTTTCGCTGAAACTGGAGAGAAAGTTTCCGCTGTGTTTGAGGAGAAGGTGAGGGGATTTTGCAGGGAACAAATCCCTGAGGTCTGAGTTTAGAGACATCTGTTACAGTGCCAGCTGGTACAGATGGGCTCGATGGAGACAGAAGTGTTGGGAATAGTGACTGGGAATGACTGGATGAGGGAGAAGAGTTCACACACTGACTGTGGGGTTTTC
>VZTA01021276.1:35080-64791 GCA_013398855.1 Mohoua ochrocephala | reverse complement strand
AGTATCCAACCTAAACTTCCCCTCTTTTAGGCTGAACCCTTGTGGTATCCCTGCGGTTCCTGATGGGTAACACACGATACAAAGAGATAGATATGTATCAAAAACACCGGGAAAACGCTGTCTTTTCCCTAATCCTCTTGCCATTTCACCCGACACTTTAAAAAATATCACCGAGTCAAACACTCAGCGTGAAACCTTAAAAAAATTGACTGGCGTGGTCCAAGTTTGGCGGTGACATCAGCAAAGGAAAACAAAGCCCCAAATGTCAAACACGGCCACGACATCGAGCTGGTTGTAAATCAATCGCCAGGAAAAACCCCTGACCTACATGAACAGGAGCAGGAAACAAAGAAACCTCAGAATAAAATCCATGGCTGACAGAGCTTAGCAGAAGAAAGTTATGTTTGCAGAAGAAATCCTAGCAACAGTACGGGGTCACTGCTCGGTGCAGACGGGAGAATTGGGGAGGATTATGCAGAAAATGCAGAAGGGTTCAAACAGACTTTTAGTCGGTATTTGGAAAGAAGGATGATTTGCTTTCATTGCTCGAAGATGATGAAATACTTTCCAGTCTATTAGGAACTGCGAGGGATGTTAGGATCTCTCAGCAATGAGCAGTTTGAAATCAGCAGGCTCAGAGGCTCCGGCACCGCTGGCACAGGAGCTCTGGGCCCCGCTGACGCTGAATGTTAAATAGCAGCAGATCTGTAAATGCCCAACTTATCAAAATCTATTAAACCAGAAGGGAAGCAACAGGGATCCGTGAACCGTCAGAGGGAAGAGCAGCTCTGGGTCACAGCAAGGGAGGGTTTTTTCCAGCCTGTCTGTCAAGTGTGACTTGGAGCCACGTGGAATCGGGGAATCTCGGAGTGGGGAAGGCTGGGAGGGACCCCAGGGGTCACCCGAACCCCCTGCCCCAGCAGGGTCATCCCAGAGCACGGGGCACGGGACTGAGTCCAGATGGCTCAGGAATATCTCCAGCGAGGGTCCAGCTCCTCTGACAGACTGGAGCCACCCTCTTTCCCAGGCTGGTGGCCCTGAGGCGCGGGGATGTCACCCGGCCCTCACTCGGACCGAAGTTTTCTTCTCCGTAAGAAAACGCTGAGTTCTTGGTCGGCTCCAAACCTTTTGCTGGAGGTAAGAGTCAAACCAAAAAAAGGCTCTGGGCTCGAGCTGTGCTCTGCTCTTGCCCACACGCAGGAGCAGGAGTTTGTAAGCAGGAGTTTTGTGAAGCTGCTCCGTAGCCGTGCGCTGGTCCCGGTGACTGCACGAAGCTGGTCCGGGGCCATGAGAGGTCCCAAAATGGGCACGCAGAAAGCCAGGAGCGCTGTGCTGTGGCTCTGAGAGCCAGGAGCCCTCCCTCTCCCACACCCACACCCCTGCTGGCTCCACGTGCCAGCCACAGAGCTACTCCAAACAAGTTCAGCTCCCTGTTTTTCCCAGCGAGGAGTGAATTAAATCATCGTGCGCTTTACACCCACTGCGTAAGCTCGTCCAAAGAGCTGAGGGGGCTGGGAAGCTTTCAGAGCTACCAGAAGCCTTTCCCGCTTCAGGGTAGCACCAAAGAGCATCCCAAACCCAAAAGTTTTGTGGGTAAAACTTTCCCTTTGCAACTCCCTGATGTTTTCAACCCTCACCCCCCCACCAAAAAAAGCGTTGCCCTGAACAGAGTGGAAGTTGTAAAACACGGTTGGATCTCCCATTAACGTAATGAGGCTTCGCCGAAAACAGAGGAGCAGGAAAAAAAAGATTAATCAAAATCCTACGTGAATTTATTTATGGATCACAAAAAATGTTTCCAGAACATCCAAGACATGGTCGAGGGATAAAGTTAGATGAAGTTCGGATTTATCTCGATTACCTAACCTGGCATTAAAATCCTTTCCACTGATCAGCAAACAGAGGGATAAAAAGATTTTAGAGACATTATGTAGGTCTGGAATAATTCCCAGTACGAGTTCCTATAAGAAGAGGAATTGTGGGAGGAATACAAATATTAATCAGAAGAAAAGGTTCTAAATTGGGAAACTGCTCTGGCAATGAGACAAAAGTCTAAGTCATTAGTGTAACAACCTCTAATCCCTATCAGAGCAGCCAGTCTCATGACAGAGATGGACGTGAAATGGCTCTCTCCATAAATATTTCAGGTTTGATTAATTCTAACTTCCTATGTCTGGACGTAACAAATATGTTGTGAAACATATCATGAAAAACCAGAGACGTTTGGCTGAACAATCCGAAACCGTGTAGAAACCTCATTTTCTAGGAAATGGAGAAACACATTTTAAAGCTGTTTTCCTCTTAACTCCATGCAGAAAATTCCCCAGTGTCCAACTCTTTTAAAATAACTTCTCCCCAAAAGCAGCAGCCTATCTAATTAAAGTCCAGAACCATGCTACCAGTTTGACCCCGATTCCAATTGGCAACTCCCTGACAGGCACCGAAATACCTTATTAAATTTTTTTTTTCTAGGGATAGCAGTTCTGATTTATAGGGAGAGAGAAGAAAAAAAAAAAAGAGAAGTAAATATTTTCTAGGTCAGAAAAGGCGAGAAATGGCAGGAACGGTCCTGCGGTCCCAGGATTCACTCGGAGCATCCGGCACTAAGCTCAGAGTCCTGCTTTGGTGACAAGTCCTCATGTAAAGCAGATCATCCCTACCCAGAGACTGAAGCACATCCATATGCATAGCAAAGCTCCGAGATTACTCCCAGCGCTCCCTTTCTTCCCCGTAATTACAAATCTTTCCCTTTCAGAGCCTGTACAAGGAATATTCGTCAGCGTAAGAAGCTCCGCGACACCCCCACGGTTGTGACGGTTCAGCTGTGTTGGGGCTATGCCAGATCGGAGTGGATCCCGCTCGTTTTTTGGGGGAAAAGGACTTTTTTGGGCAGCTCCATCCGTCTCAGGTTCCTGGGAAGCCTCGGCGTGGTCAAAGGGGAATGGGAACGGGAGTGAAAACGGCTCGAGTCTCATCCTGCAGTGGAAGAAATGGACCTGTGAGGGTGGTCTTTGGCTGAGGTGCTTCATAAAGCAGGGATTTCCTGTGGGACGGGGAAGCTGAGGTGTTTTCCTACCAGGCTCGTGGACTTGGGGTGTTCTGGGAGGGGTTGGTAGCTCCTCCCTCAGCACCAGCAACTCCCAGCACGATGTACAGGAACTTGAACATTGAGCTGATGGAGAGAATCCCAGAATCCCAGAATATCCTGAGTCAGAAAGGACCCACAAGGATCCTCAAAGTCCAGCTCCTGGCCCTGCACAGGACACCCCCAAGAATCCCGCCATGAATGGTTCCTGACTTATGAAAAAAAGATCCTCAAAGTACTGATGGATTTTGGAAAAACAGAGGGGTAGCTCCGATTTCAGGGCCAGCACCCAGGGAATGGCTGGAGCTGGGCCAGGGCAGGCTCAGGCTGGATTTTGGGAGAAGGTTCTTCCCCCCAGAGGGTGCTGGGCACTGCCCAGGCTCCCCAGGGAATGCTCCCGGCCCCGAGGCTGCCAGAGCTCCAGGAGCGTTCGGACACCGCTCCCAGGGATGCCCAGGGTGGGATTGTTGGGCAGGGCCAGGGGCTGGACTCCGTGATCCTTGGGGTCCCTCCAGCTGAGGACATTCCCCAATCCTGTGATTTTGGCATGTTGCAGCCCGACCTACTTTACAACAAAGTTGCCGTCCAATTTCCCCTCATTTAAAGGCTTCCACTTCTGATGTTATAATGGGCTTCTTATGTAACGCTGGAGTGCCGTTTCAAGGCAGCTGCATTAGATCCCAATTTCGCTTTTAAGTAGCGCTCCCAATCTAATTAAATCATCATTCCCCTTTCTGCACCCTGCAGATGAGGAACCCTGCTTCCCAGAGCGCTCCGTGTCCTTCCCAGCTCCGCCAGCCCAGCTCCGCGGCCGCCCGAGCACGCGGCAAATACCTGCGCCCATTTCAGAGCTGGGCACGGCTGGCCCAGGAACTCCAACCAGGAGCAAGTGTTCCTCTAAAGCATGAAATGAAGGGTGAAAACACAGCTGAACAACGTGGAAAGCGAAGGCAGGATGGAAAGAGGAGAGTTTGGGATGGCTGAACACGGTTTTAGACTAAACCAGCTGAGCTCCGGTGGCAGCCACATCCATAATTTTGTTCTCCCCCATGCCGAGGAGCTGGAGATGCTCTCCAGCCTTGCTCTCCACAGCCCTGCACATCTCGTTAGCTGCTCCTCTGAGCCAATCCATCCAAACTCTCCATGTTTGGATCATTGTGGATTGCATTCAGGTCCCTTTCAGTGGCAGGAATTTCGGGAGAGGCTCCCCAGGAGTCACCATCCCTGCAAGGGTTCATGAGGAGATGCGGCACTTGGTGATGTGGGCATGGGGGTGTTCAACCAAAGGTTGGACTTGATGGCCTTGGAGGTCTTTTCTGACCTTAATGATCGTGTGAATCTCTGATAATGAACCACCACTCACCAGAGAAACCCAGGGAGTGTGGAGAGAGAGAGAGATAAACCGGGCTGGGCGTGGGTTTGAGCAATTTCAGACTTCCAAAAGCATCTGGCAAAGCCCAGATTCAGCAGGTGAATGCCAGGGCCTGCATTTCCAGCTCCAGGCAGGAGCTCTGGGAACAGCTGCACTGCTCGTGGATGGTCTCGGTCCAGTCAGCCCTGAGGTGCTGAAGATCCTGGCCACAAACAAATCCTGATTCCATGTTCTGGACATTCCCCGTGCAAGGAATGTTGGTTTCTGGCTGTCATCACCCCGCCTTCATTTTCTACAATTTCTGCACAGGATTTCTCGCTGCTTTTCCCTCTCCTTCCCCCAGGTCCGAGCATCCCACACTTCCTGCTCCCGCTATCCCAGCTGTGGTCCTCTCACCCTGCTGCCCCACAGGAAGAGCTGCTGGTGGGATGCTCCCCGGTTCCTCACTCACAACCTCTGCTCTGCCCTAAAAATTCCCTTTATTGTCCTCCTCACCCGCTCCAAGTCCTGCCCAGGTCCCTCTGCCTGGCTTTTGACAGCTGAAGGAGCCTCCCTAATTCCGTTTGGCAGGACAGCGAGTCCCCGTCGGCCTCCCAGGAATTCTTAATTCATTTCTACTTTTGACCTACACACCAGCCCGAGGCAGTACAATTTAATAATCAGTGAGATGAGAACGTCTGGCTTTCTGGTTTAGACCTGACGCCTCATGATTTCATGGGATACCCTGAACTTTTCCTATTCTTACCTGAACTTTTCCTATTCTTACCTGAACTTTTCCTAGTTCCCCTTACTTTTTCCTAGCTCGGAGATCCCAAGGTCTCTGTCCCATGCCTGCCTATTTCCTGTCCTGCTCCCAAAACCATTCCGTCCTCACCTACTTTCCGTGGGTGGAATTCAGATTAAAAAGCTTTGATTTCCTCTCGGAGTTTCTCTACCTCGTAGATTGACACCTCCAGGTAGAATCCTAAATTTAGGAGTCTAAATCTCTGAGCTGAAGAACTCCCACCCATCCTTTTTAGCTCTGTTTTATTCTTTTTGGAGACAGGATGAACAGAACCACGGATATTAATCAATAGGTGGGTTTGCCAAACATTTATACAGTGACATGATCACATAATCGTGTTTTCCTTCTTTTCCCTTCGCTAAATTTGGGGTTTTTTCCTCATTCAGCTGGAATATTTTAGTGCTGGGGCCACCGCTCCGATGTTTTCATGGAGTTATCCTGCAGCAGCTCTGTTTCTGAGGGATGATAATGCTCTGCTCAGGCCATAATTAAGTATAAGGTGTAATCTAATCTGGATATTCCCGGACAAACTATTTTGCATTTCTCAGCTCTGACTTTCACCTGCTGCTCCTGACAGCCTCAGGAATCATCTGCTTCTCTTCCCAGGGCCACACTGGACTATCCCAGCTGACTTTCTGTCATACCCCCCCCCAAGGTTGTCAGTGCCACCTTCACCCTCTTCCCGAACCTCTGAGAAGTTCCTGCTCGTGGCTAAGCTGCCGAGCTCCTTTCCCTGGGCAAGCCCAGCTTTCCTCCCACTTTTTGTCCCGTTTTTGTCTCTGCCTTATTTACCTACAGAGGACATCTCATCACCTCAGCCTAACCACTCCAAGGGTCTTTAGAGAAAGACTTATTGGCATTTGTTTGGGAGTCCATGTGCACTTCATCAGCTGCATCAGCCTCACCTCCGAGCCTGTTGACATCTCCAAAGAGCTCCAGGAGATTTATGAGACGCGGCCTCCTTCTGCAGGAACCGTAATGACTTCTTCCGAATAAATCACATTTATGAAATTGCCTCCTGCTTCTCTTCTTTATTATTGTAGTTTTTACCCACTTATTCAGGCTGAAGGGAGATTTACTGATCCCTGCTTTCCCCCATTTGTCCCGGAGACCTTTTCCTCAAGGCTGAGGACGCGTTTGCGGCTGTCCATCCCTCTTGCGGCGTGGTCAACTCAAGTGACACTTTCCATGCTACATTTAGCTTTCTCTTAATCTACTCTTTGAGGTCTTTCAGAGCTCCTGATCGAGTATCATCTTATCTTGTTGCTTTCTGACTGCTCCTCTTATTGATTTGTTCCCAAATGTCCTCTGCTGGAACTTCATTTAGGGACAATTCCTCATGCCCTCCACTGCTCCGCCGCTAATGCGCCCCTTCCCAGCCTTCCTCTGTAATTTGTTCCCTATCATTACAGTTTCCTACCCTTCTGCCAAGTTTGGGAGGCATTTGTTATGTCAATAATTCCCTTTCCAATCCGTCTCCTTCACCTCTTTGGGGCGGCAGAGTTACAGCATTTGTATAGATATATTTTTACATTTTTTATTGATCTCATTGCCCATTTTTCACGGGACCTGCTTAGCTGGGACTTTAATTGCTGAGCCCATTCTTTGCCATTTCCTTCCTCGGCGTTATTGATTTCAGCTCCTTCCATTTTTCTAAATTACAGGAATTTTCTTATCCCCCTTGAAGAGGAGCTGCGAGCTGGAGCCACGTGCAGTTGTTTATCTGGTGAGTTTCCACAACTGCCAGCCATAAAAATCCCCCCCTCGCTCCAGGATGTTAAACCCTAGTTTGCAATGTTGATTTATAGAGCTTATCTCCCCCGTAAAAACCACCTCACCAGCGACTCAGAACCTGCTCGTCTGCTGCTGTGGCAATTTATAACTCCGTGATTTCACTTCCAAGTCTCTTTCCTGCTCGCTGCTGACGTTGGTACCCACATCACTCACACCACCAGCTCCCTCTAGCACCAAGTGCGGACACAAAAGTCCAGCAGAGCTCCAAGCGCTGCGGAAAATGAAGCTTTTTTTTTCTCCCCCCACGTTTCAATAATACATTTCATTAACACCTCCTGGTTTGAGACTTTGGTGATTGCTCACTCTTGTTAAATTTTTTATTTTCTCTAATTCCCATGTCTGTTCCTGGCACGCTTCAGGCAGGCAGTTGGATCTTTTTTTTATATATTTTGGTATCTGTTTCCTCTCTCAGAAATGTGGCACAAAGCACTCGTTTCCATTTATCTGTTGGGTTTTTTGGGACCACTTTCTCCAGGTCACAAAATCTACCTTCAGAAAACCTGACCTTCAAAGCGCATCCTGGTTTCAGTGGGGATTTTGAGCGAGCCCTTCGTTAAATCGCATCGATGATTAATTCAACCCCTGAACAGAGCACCAGGACACGCCAGCAGGATTCCAGCCCGAACTCCAGCCTGACAGGGCACCCACCTTACAGTAAAAAACCTCTGGATGAGCAACTGCCAGCTCTGAGCTGCCAGGACGAGGAGTTTGGCTGCGCTCCCCTCATCCCCGCACCCGGGGCTGCCGGAGGGGCTGCTTTGGGCCAGCCTTGCTGGGAGCCCACCCAGCGCCTCTGCCCGTGGTCCTGCCCTCCCTGAAGCAATCAATCTCTGCCCCAGGCCGGTTTCTGTGCCTGCACGAGGCGCTGGCATCCGCCGGAGCAGGGGCTGCAGCAGATGGGCTCTGCCTCACACAGAAACAAGGTAAGAGTCAGGCCCAGCCAGAAATACTGGGCACACTGATACAGACCATATTTCTTTAGTCTGCTTCTCAGAGAATCATGTGGAACAGTTTCAAAAGCTTTCCTAAAGCAAAATATGTCCCATCTGCTGCCTCCTCTTCATCTCCTAGACATTATTTTCTCAAGGAAAGAAATTACAGTGAGCTCGCATGATTAATTCCTGCTAAATCTATGTCTTTTCCTTTCTATCTCCTATCTGCTTTAAATTGATCACGTAATTTGTTTTTTTCTTTTTTTTTTGCAGACTTATTTCTGGCAAGAGTGGTCTCTCATTGCTGGGTTTCTCTTTTTCAAAGGAGTAAACTGTGTTTGCCTTTGGACAGAGCTCAGTGATCTCACCTGCCTTGCAGGAGCTTCCAGGGCAGCCACTAATGCTTCAATAATTGCTTCAGCTCCTGCCTGCACTGCCCACATGGCTCTGCCAGCACAGCCCCAGAGCAGTTTTGAGGCCAGAGCTGCTAATCTGGAAAGACAAAGAGAGAACAAATCTGAAGCACAAACCCGGCGTAAAAGGACGTGAGGGACGAGGCCTCGCTCACACTCTGCTCTCCTCTCACGGTAAATAGCTTAGCCCAGTGCAGAATCATGGGGTGGGTTGGGTTGGAAGGACCTTAAAGTTCATCTTTTTCCACTCCCTGCCACGGTTCCAACCCTTCCAGGCTGCTCCAAGCCCCGTCCAGCCCGGCCTCGGACACTCGCGGGGATGGGGCAGCCACGGAAAACACGGCGTTAAATTAGCAGGAAGCTGCCTTCCAGCTGAGGAGGAGCAGGCTGCCAGCTCCCAGGAAGGTTCTGTCTGAAAATCCATTTTAAATGGAGAATTTTTGGTCGGCTGTGCTGCTGGGGATTGAAGCACCGGGAGCACAGAGCAGCTGCACGAGCGCTGACAGATTTGCTGACTTACAGGGAGAGAGCACAAAGGGGCCTCTCCCGAGACACCTGGGTGGGAAGTGCTGGGGAGGAGCACGAGGTCCTGCTGCATGTCACACATCCTAGAGGGAACTGCAAGTGAAGGACCCTGGAAGGCAAAATCAGGCTGCTGGCTGAAGATTTAGCCCCAGGGTGCTGTTGGCAGTTTCTCTGAAATCCTCCCGGTTACACGCACGGCTCCAATTAGGCACAGGGGGAGGAGATGCTCTCCGGAGGTGATGGGCTCCATCAGAACTCTACAGAAATCAGACTTTGGAAAATCAGGCTCAGGAAAACATATAGGATGTGTTTAATTAAGTGGGAGCTGGGGGAAATCTGTCACGAGCTGAGGGTAAGCAGATTGCTGAGGGTTGGGACGACACAAATACTCTGTGTATCGAGCCAGAGCAGAGAAAGAGCTCAGCGCAGGGCCAGGAACGGAGAACAGGTGAAATTTTATTTAGCAAAATGGACTAAGAAGCTAAACAAAGCTGTCCCCTTAATTAAGAACTATAAATACATGTACAGGAAAATGGGAGGGTGTTAAATCAAAAGGAGGGGAAAAAAAAAAGCTAGATGAAATAAAACACGGGAAATAAAATCAGCAGCAAACGGCAAATCCCAGTGACAAACCCAACAGTGCACTAAAATATATGGCCATAAAGCACAGAAAAGAGAGTATAAGTCATAAAAGTGAAAGATTCTTTTTTTTTTTTTTATATCAAAGAGAATGTTTTAAGGAATCCAGCCAGACTAAAATTCTTCCTGGGAAAGACCATCCGCTGCAGGTGCCTGGCGGTGAGGATGTAAATACACGAGCAGAGTTACCCCATCCGTCACCAGAGAAAGGAGACCGAGGGCTTAATGCTGAGGGGTGAAACACTAAACACGGGCCCCGCTATTATTCATAAAATAAATGGATATAATGGCACAAAGGGAAGGAAAAAAAAGGTGAGAGAAGCAATTTCCAGGAGCTGTGCAGAGCTCGCAGACCCCGAGCAGCCACCAAGAGGCTGCTCCTGCTTCACCTCCTGCGAGCTACAAGAGGAGGGAGTTCAAGAAGAGGCAGGGGATGAAGCAGCAGAGAGTCTGGGCTGCTCTCAGGGCACAAAACTCCTCTTGGAGTGCAGCTCTCAGGGGTCCCAGCGGGCACAGAGCTCCCCACAATTCCAGGTACAGTGAGATGAAATGGGAGGAGTGACCAGAAATAAGGAGCCCGCTCCCCTCCAGCAGCACTGAAACAGAACCCCACAGGATGAGGGAATTCGCTGGGCTGGAAAAGACCTTTGAGATGATCGAGCCCAGCCCGTGAAAGCCCCGGCACATCCAATTCTGGTGTTCCCATTGAACGCTGCGGGAAGATTGGATTGGGGGCAGAAAAGAGCCATAAAAAGTATATGAGGAGAGGAGAATGTGTAGCTGGGAAGCTTAAACAGCTCAATCGTGGGGCAATTCCATAAGAACTTTCACAAGGGGGAAATATCAACCAAGGCTTTTTAATCTCGCCGAGACAGAAGAAAGACTGAGGACTGAAAAATGAAAGTGATTCGAAGCAGAAATGAAACCCACATTTTTTAACGGCACTGATGATTAAATTTGGGAACAAACTAGCACCTGGAGTGATGGATTTTGCAACTCTTGACATCTGGAACGTATGTTCCTGTGAAAAGTTCAAGTTTTGATAAATAAGGATTTTTTTTTTCCTTCCCCGAAAAATAATTTTGTCAGAAAATTCTTCGCCACTATTCGGGTTTCTTGTCTACTTAAAAAAGATAAAAGATGAGACAGAGAAACAGCTTTGTACGTTGAAAGTTGGTCAAAATGATAATAAAAGCAGAATAATGGAATTCCTAGATAAGGAGCACGATATGGCAGGAGTTAATTATCACAGCGACTGTAATGAAAATTTTGCATCACTAATATTCCAGAACTATTTGAACACTTCTTTATAATAATGATCAAAAGGGAGCTGCTTGACATAATCTACTTGAGCACTCGAGAGCCTTCTGATAGTGTTTTTCAGGCAGGGCTAATCCCGAGGAATCCTGCACGGCCAGAAATTGTGGATGCTCCCAAACCCAAAGCGCAGGCAGGGCACCAGGCAGAACCCTGATGTCACCAACAGGAATTTCCTCCCAGCCCGGGCTCCTCTGCGAAGGTGTGAAGTGGCATCGCTCCAAGTATCAATTTTAATTGCAATCAAGGCACCGAGAACTCTTGCACAAGTGCTTTTAATACGCTCCGGGAATGAAAAATGACACATGAGGCGCTGACAAGTTGTGGAGCATCATTAACCACACCAGAGCCATTAACAAATGTGCCCAGGCAGGCTGGTACAGCTGCATGGAATTCAGGCGGAGGAGTTGGGATCCGCCGCCTTGGATATTTTATTTTTTTTTAAGTCGAACACTTCAGAAGGGTGAAGCTCATCCTGAATCAATAGGATGTGAAGCATCGCTGGGAAGGAAAAAAAAACCCCAAACCCCGCATCCTCTCGGGATTTTTGATTGGCCTGAGAATTGTGGCACTCCTCAGTAAATGTCAGGCTTATCAGTGTTGTGAGTAAGCATCAGTTCGCTCTCAAACGAGCTGACTCTGTTCATTTTTCTCAGAACTGTGTGTAATATTCTCCTGGCAAGGAGCGGCTCTTTTAGTAGACTGCAGCACAAATTTGTAAAAGGAGCTTGTCTCAGCTCTGATCCAAAAAACCAAAAGAGATCCAGATTAGATGCCTGTGGAAAGAGCTGCTTTCTGACTACAAAGCCCAGATCATTTGGAGTTAAAGCCATGCAAGGAGTACAAATTTCTCCCTTTCAGATCACAACAGATGCACCAATTGTAGGAAAACTTTCTTCCCCCAGACTTGTTTACCTACTTCAAATTACATCAGTCGGCTTCGAGTGTATTTTTGACCCGCGAGTGGTTAATGACATCAATCTCTCCAATACATATTCATCCCTTTCTAAAGACCCTCTCGTCATTTCTCCCGTGTAGCTTTCCTCTTTCTAGTGCTCGCCGAGCCCCGGCAGCCTCGTGGTGAGATCTTCATTAGCATTCGAATAAAAATTCATTGTTTGCCCGCGTAGCGGGGAGAGGAGCCATCACAAGTGTTTACATTTGTGTTCCACCCGCTTCTGACAGAACAGAACAAAGCCCAGCAGAGCCCGCGCCGGGCCGGGTGAGGGTTCCCAATCCAGATGCCCAGGGAAAGGGGTTTAAGAACGCGCCAGGAAGGCAGCAGTGCTTCCCTGGAATGCTCCTCTGTTTCTCAAGGATGGGTGTCTTGGGACTTCCCAGTCACAATCCCTGGTTTTACTGTCGAACAGGTTCTGCTTTAACTTCCCTCCATTAACTTCTCCCGCTACCCCCGGAGCACAAGTAAACTTTGAGCATCCATAACATCCCGTGGCAAGGGATTTTACAGCTCCATTACGAGATTTGTCAAGAACCATCAACCACATTATGCTGATTTTCAGTTGTTGCTTTGGAAGAGACACTGAAGAGGCTCCTCAGTTCGGAGGGAGTGAGGAGGATGTGAGGGAGGGATGTCCCGTGTCCAGGGCTGGGCCCTCACTTCAGGAGAGACCTGGAGGGGCTGGAGCGTGTCCAGGGCAGGGAATGGAGCTGGGGAAGGGGCTGGAGCCCCATGAGAGGCTGAGGGAGCTGGGAAAGGGGCTCAGCCTGGAGAAAAGGAGGCTCAGGGGGGACCTTGTGGCTCTGCACAAGTCCCTGACAGGAGGGGGCAGCCGGAGGGGGTCGGGCTCTGCTCCCAGGGAACAGGGACAGGAGGAGAGGGAACGGCCTCAGGCTGGGCCAGGGGAGGCTCAGGGTGGACAGCAGCAGGAATTTCTCCATGGAAAGGGTGTTCAGGCCTTGGCAGGGGCTGCCCAGGGAGGTTTGGAGTGCCCATCCCTGGAGGTGCCCAAGGAAGGGCTGGAGGTGGCACTCAGTGCTCTGGGCTGGGGACAAGGTGGGGATGGGGCACAGCTTGGACTCGATGGTCTGGGAGGGCTTTTCCAACCTCAACAATTCTGGGATTCTGTGGTCATATCTAGGACAGGTGGACAGTGCAGACAGAGGAACCAGGGTCTCACCCACGAGATCATTTCATGTGTGGTTCTGAGCAGGTCCTTTAGTGCCCTTTCGGGACCCTTCAGCAAACTCCAACAAATTTGTGAACTGTGGTTTCTCACTAGAAAAAAATTCCCAAATAGGTTGGGGTTTGTCCATTTATTCTGGTTTTTTCCTTATCATTTCTCCTCCCGTGCTCAGCACAGCCTCCACCGTGCCCATCTGCAGTTCTCCCCTTCACTCCTGGGGACCTTCTCCAGGATTGTTGTCACATCTCCCAACTTCCATCCCTCCTGCAGGGAAACTGATTTAAGTGACAGGTTACACACTATTGTAGCTCCATAATTGCATATTTGTTTTCCTCCAGAGCTCTTGAGTGATTACCAGATGGTCTTGGTAATTTCTGACTCTTCATCTTATCAATTAGTCCTAAAATGAATTTTATTGTCATTTAATTTGAGACGGTTCCTTACACTTGTCCCCATAAGTTTGGCTCTCATGGGAGAACAACCCACCTCAACTACAGACAAAATCCACTTCACTTTCCTCTCCTACAGGAAATCCTGTTAGAGACTGGTCATCTGTTTACCAAACCTCTGGAAAAATACGGTTCTGGTGATTTTGAATCTATTTTTACAATATCTTCATGATTCCTTCAGCGAGTTTGCACCTTAAAATTTTCCCCTGCCTGCCCTACGGGTTTAGCTTCGCAGTTAATGGGTTTTTTAATTTTTTTTTCCCCCCATAGTTTCTTTATTTGCTCAGAAACCCCAGATTTTGAATACTCTCCTCCACTCTGCTGTTAGAATATTGCCTTTTTGGTCCCTTGTAGAATTATTTCACTTAGTGCTATATTGCTCTGAGCTTCAGATAGGGTGGGTTTATCTCGTTTCTCATCCTCCTGCATCCTTAGAGCTGCTGCTTTTAATTTCCTTTTAGGAAGCTGCTGCACTTTTGAATAGGTCTCGTTTTTAAGTTGGGTGGTACTGTGAGGGAGTTGGGGGAGGAAATCAAATATTCCTCAGATAATGTCATGAATCCCTCTGGAAAAAAGAGAGGGGCATTCACCAGGGTTTCCAAAGGAGGGAGGCTGCAGGGAAAGGAGGATGTGCAGCACCTCCAGCTGCAAAGGGAAGCGTGGGGAGGACTCTGCAGGGAGCAGGGACCTGGATGCTGGGAGAGGCGGGTAAAGGAATTCCAAAGCTTCCAAAGGGGCCTGGTGAAAGACAGGGAAGGAATTCGGAGAAGCAATTCCCAAAGGAAAATTCCCATTCTGCAATGCACCTGTGCCAGCAGAATGATGGGAACTCAACGTTCGGAGAGCAGAGCTGGAAGGATCCCTGCAATTCCAGGCTCCCCACGCTCACACAGGGAGGGGGGCTGGGGCAGAGCTGCCACACGTGGCCTCCCCTCAGCATTCCAGGTCTGGATTTAACAGCAGGATCTGGGGCGGGGGGCTGTGGGAAGCTTGGGGTGAGTGTGGGACCCCCACACCACAGCTCCAAGTGCTCGGGGATTATGGTTTACAGGAACTCACGGCTCAGAGGTGCTGGAAAAGCACCTGAGGATCTTTTCTGGGTGGTTGGCATCCAACTCCCCTGGAAAAAACCAATCTCACACCAACAAAAGAGGGGATGCAGGGTGGGCCGTGCCTGCTCTCCTCAAGGCAGGACAGGGCTCTCCGGGTGCCTCGTCCCTGCCTGGGTGTGACACTCTGAGCTGAGCACACTCAGAGTACTTGGCATCCTGGCAGCTTCTGGGGTGTCTGACACTGTGTGGATAGCAAGTATGTGTGTATTTAAATGAAAACAAACTAAAAGATGTGCCCAGGCAGTTTTGCCCAGCGCTGCAGGTGCCCAGCCACGGGGACGGGCTCCCTCCTCCTGCAGACGAGGTCCCAAGCTGCGGTGGCCACGGAATACCGAGCGGGCAGCTGGCAGGTGCCAGGCAGAGCCACAGCCAAAGCTGCCAGGTGTGGCAGCCCCACGAGGGAGCCCCACGCGTGTCCTGCTGCAGGGACCGCGCTTCGCCTCCTGGTGGCTCGGCTCCCTGCGAAGGAGGCTGGAAAACAGGGCTGGCTTGACAGCTCCTTCAAATTGGTGCTACCACAGGTTTGCCGAGTGAGTGAGTATCAACAAGAAATAAATCAGAGCTGGGAGAAAGGCTGCTCTCCACTCTCCCTCCAGCGTGGCTTGTTTACACTCCGCGCTGCAATCTGAAAAATGCCATCTCTAATGAATACTAAATAGTGGGAGGCTTCTCCTCGGCAGCCCGGCGCTGGGGCTGATTGCCGTGCAGGAGGATGTGCTGCGAGAGAGCGGGGGCTCGGCTGTGGCTCTGTTTCGTGCAGTCATAGAAACTGTCAAGCTCAGGTGCCTCTGTGATCTGCAGGCAGCCTCTCTCTCCCCGCACCCTTTCCTGGCTACCCATTTATTTTTAAAACGTTCCGCCAGTGCTGTCGCTCAGGTCTTGCAGCCAATTTTCATGTCATTATTATTTCTGTCGCTTTAAAATTTATCTACTTATGCAATTTTAATCCCTCTTTTTTTTTTTCTCCCCTTCCCCCCTAAACCAATTCACAGCTGCTGTGTAGTGGAAGTCACCAGGAGTTAAGGTTCCCAAGCCCTCTCTGCTCAGAACTGACTCACCTCGGTGTTATAAATCTGTTCTACACTGCCTCGTGCCCCTCTCCTCGGAACGTTCCCGTGTATCTGCTTCGTCACCAGGAACATTCCCGACCCTGCCTGCGCAGGAGACAGAAAGAAAAAAGGGATACCAGCAAGCCAGAACACTTCTGCACACACAAATGACATCTGAAACGCTTCTGCAGCTCCTTCCGCTGTAAGGATGAGGAAGCAGAAGGGGATCTCTGTGGCAGAAGATGGGGGATAAAAAGAAGGAAGAGTCACACCAGAGCCCCTGGTCACATTTCAGTATTCCCACATGGAATGCATCTGCCTCTGGTTTGGGACTTTGATGACACTTCTGGTTTTTCTCCTCCACCAGCAATTCCATCTTCCCTGGGAGGGTGGGCAGGCCCTGGCACAGGGTGCCCAGAGCAGCTGTGGCTGCCCCTGGATCCCTGGCAGTGTCCAAGGCCAGGCTGGACGGGGCTTGGAGCAGCCTGGGACAGTGGGAGGTGTCCCTGCCCATGGCAGGGGGGTGGCACTGGATGTGGTCCCTTCCACCCCAAACCAGTGTGGGATCTGTGGTTATTCCAAACAATTAGAGGCATTCCCACAATAATTCTGCACAACAAAAGTGCAGAGCAGAAGAGGCGCTGACCCCAAGGCTCGTTCGTGCACACACAGCTCCGAGTTTGTGGGGTGGAATTCTTTTGTGAAACACCGAATTGAGGCGAAATCAGCGCTTCTGAATACCAGCAAATCATCCATCCCAACTGCACCGGTTATTCTTCCTTCCTGCACTCATCCACCGGAGTGCTCACATCCATATGCATGCCCTTCCCACCCACGCAGTATCAAACACTCCACAAGTGCTACAGAGCCCAGGATAATCCGTTGTTTTGGAGGGATCAAACCTGCAGCCACGTGTGCGCGGCGAGCAGGAGATTCTAAAGCCCAGCACAGGGGCACTTCTCACTGAGCTGTGCAAAGGTCACCCTGTGCTGTGATTAAGCTCCTGTCAACACTGAGCCTGCAGGAGAGTTCAGAAAACACTCTGCAAACAAGAGCCGGGTTCCGCGGGTTAAAAGGTTATGAAATTTAGTCTAATCTCTGGTTCTGTTTTCTTAGATGTTCACTACCAATCTATTATAGGCAAGGAAGTCAGTGCACCCCAAAATTAGGTTTCCCAACTTCTCCTTTCACACGACCCCGGCCATATTTATTGTGGAATCACAGTCTGGGTTGGGTTGGAAGGGAACTTAAAAATCACCTCATTCCTCCCCCTGCCGTGGAAGGGACACCTCCCACTGTCCCAGGCTGCTCCAAGCCCCAATGTCCAGCCTGGCCTTGGGCACTGCCAGGGATCCAGGGGCAGCCACAGCTGCTCTGGGCACCCTGTGCCAGGGCCTCATCACCCTCCCAGGGAAGGATTTCTTCTCAATTTCTAATGTACCAGACAATTTCTACAAGGCTGCTCAGACTTGCAGTTCAAACTGTTCAGAATTCTCTCAAGACTCCCTGAAATCTCTTTTTTAAGTCATGCTGATTTGCATCATCATTTCTCAGACTGAAATGAAATAATTTCTCTTTGTCAAAACATTCCTTCCACCACTCTCTTGAAAACCACTTGTGACTCTGTGAATTATCACAGGAATTTCACATTTGGCACAGCGCTTCTCCCAGTGAGAGGTTTGGATCCGTTGCCTCCCCAACTGCCCACAAAGCTCTTACACTTCCAAGCACTGGGAGTCGTCCACAAATCGAACAGAGTAAGGAAGACATCAAAAGATTTATCACCCAGGAAAAGTAAAACAGCAGAATAATCAGAATGTTCTCCAAGTGTGTAGAAACGAACAGGGAGGTGAGTCCTTGTCGACACGAATCCCTCAGGAACACAACAAGCTGACCCAATCCAAATTTTGCTCTCCAACGGATGAGGCTTTGTGGATAAGGAAGAAGCAGCAGATCCCACACACCTGAGGCTCCTGACATCGCCCCACGTGCCATCCCTAAGTGAAGAGTGCCTTGGCTGAAGTCCTGACACAAATCTGGTTGGAATCTGCAGCCCGAGAGCAGTTTCCAATGGCTCCCTGTGAAATGCAAAGGACAAATTTAATGGTTACTCAGCTGCTCATAAGATCCATTCAATATTTTATTGATAGCCTGGATGAGGGAATGGACTGTGTGTTTATTAAAGCTGCCAAGATTAAATCTGTGAAGAGTGGCTGCAAATACATGGGGGAGAGCGGTATTAAAAACTTTTGACAACTTGGACAAGTCTATAAATACAGAAGCCATCTCACTGGTAAAGAGCAGAGTGGTTTCACTTGGGCGGGAGCAAAGTGCACAAACACAGGAGAGACGCCAGCTGGCAGGAAGCAGCCTGGAAAAATGAACAATCTGAGGGTTCTGCTGGATCACAGGCTGTGCAGGGGTGGTTATCCTGAGCAGAGAGAGAGGTTATTATCCTGAACAGCTCTAGCAGCAGCAGAAATACCTGCCAGACATCTCGCAGATCCTCTGCTGTCCCCAAAAACACCCGAGTGCAGAGGCACGTCCAGGTTCGGGTGCTGCTCCTGGGGAAAGGCCGACGGGCCACGCAGCGAGACAATGGCAAACACGACCTGGATCAAAGGGACTGAGAGCAGGAGGTGCCAACAAAGCACGGAGAGGGGCAGGAAAGGCCCTGACGGTGCAGGGTCGGTGCAGGAGCAGCCCTGTGCCAGATCAGAGTCTGCTACAGAATGCCAGGGAAACAACTGCTCTGCGCACGGCAGGAGTGTCACAGCAGCTCTGACTCTGCCGTGGAAGGAGGAGATGTGGACTAAGTGATCAGCTGGGAGCTCATCCAGCTTCACTTCTCAAGGATTCTGTGCCCAGCTGAGGCTGATTAGAGTTTGTCTGTCCCCAGTTTGCCCCGATGTGCCGCAGTGGCTTCACACAGCAATTGCTCCTGTACATTTGCATCATTTCTGCATTAACATCATCATTAAGGTTAGTGGTTTGTGTTCCTCTTACCATCTCAGGACTATCTGTCTCACAAACACCTCATCAAAACGCTCTTTGCCAGACCAGCTTGACTCACAACTCATTCATCAAAAGCCATTTTAATAATTAGCCCTCAAATGCTAATTCAATAAAATCTCTGCATCTTGATTTCCCTCCCCAGCCAGCGCAGTGGGCAGAAGGGCTCATAATCCTTTGGCACTGCTTCTCTCAGACTCGCAGGATCTCCATCAGAGCTGCTGCTGGTGCCAGGCTCCCGTCCCACTGACGGAATTTTAGAAACTACTACAATTTTGGAAAACATTGGAGACATCTGGGGCCTCTCGGCTGCAGATCCTCACGGACACAGCAGCAGGTCACTGCTGCTGCCACCAGCACCCAGTGCGATCCCTGGCACAAAGGCAGGACCAGCTCTCCCTGCGACCACTCTGACACGGAAAAAAACCTTGAAATGCTTTAATCTTCCCCAGATTGCCCATTTCGGTGATTCCACATCCTGCATCAACCACGTATTCCTGATGTCAGTGCAGCTCAGCCTGTTCTCCCCAGCCATTTTCCCAAGGAAAGCAATTTGAGCTGCAGCGGCCAGGCTGACTAACAGGACACCTTCTGAGCCAGGTGATCTCTCAGGGTGTCAGGGAAAGCAGTCCCGCTTTATCAAACAATTATAATCAATTACCAATATCGATCAGAAGCAGCCCAGCTTCCTGCAGGATCCATTGAATTAAATGGCTGTGCAGGAAGAAGAGCCAAGATCCCTGTGAAATGGTGCAGGTTCTGAGATTTATGAAAGCACAGCTCGATTTCATTGGCATTCCATCAGTTAAATCAACATTACATAAACCCTTATATATAGGGGTTCTTATATAAAAGAAATCATGCAAGTCACAGACCTCGTTAGCTCTGTGTACCCTTCCACCACTGCTAAATTGAGTTGATATGTCAGAGACTAGAAACCCCAAAGATTCCTGATTTATCATCTTAATTCTTTACATCTCCTCTCCAGAATTCACAGTGCTGTCATTCTCTCCTCCATTGCCATTACCTTCTTTGTAACATATTGGCCTTCTTACTTTTACTGAATAATTCCTGCTCTATTATATCTATAATTATACTAATAATTAAGCATGCCTTTTCATCAGCTAGCAGCTAATTACTTCTGTTCCTACCCAGCTTGCTCAGAAAACAGTCAATTCATCTGTATCCCCATCACTCTCCCTGTTGCTAAGCACTCGGTGCCACTCAGCAGTGGCACTGTCACGGCGTGGGGTGGCTCAAGGTGCTCTGCAGTGCCCGAGTGCCGCCGCCTCTCACCCCCAAAGGGGGTTTCTCACCTGGGAGGAGGCTTTGCTCACCTGCCTGGCATCACTGCTGATCCCAAACAGCTCTGGAGGTGTCCAGGAGCAGCTCCTGCTCTCTGCAAGGAGCAGCTGAAGAGACCTGAAAAGAATCAGATGCCAAAGGAGGCCGTGCCAGCTCGTGGGTCAGAGCATAGCCAGGGTTGTGTCAGATAGGAACTGGAGTCGTGAGGTCAAAACTCTTGATTATTTGGACTTCTGTGAAGCTTTTGGCACAGTCAGAGGAACAGAGCACTTCTCCCGTGAGGAAAGGCTGAGGGAACCGGGATTGCTCAGCCTGGAGGAGCTTTGGGGTGACCTCATTGTGGCCTTGCAGGGCCTGAAGGGAGGCCACAGGAAAGAGATGGAGAGAGACTGGACAAAGGATGGAGGGACAGGACACAGGGAATGGCTTCCCACTGCCAGAGGGCAGGGATGGATGGGATATTGGGAAGGAATTGTTCCCTGGGAGGGTGGGCAGGCCCTGGCACAGGGTGCCCAGAGCAGCTGTGGCTGCCCCTGGATCCCTGGCAGTGCCCAAGGCCAGGCTGGACAGGGCTTGGAGCAGCCTGGGACAGTGGGAGGTGTCCCTGCCCATGGCAGAGGGTGGGATGGGATGAGCTTTAAGGTCCCTTCCAACCCAAAGCAATCCATGATTCCATGGTTCTGTGATTCTCTGGTGTGAAGAACCACTCGCTCTCACACCTTGTCCATCACACCCCGATGTGACAACTGGACATTGTCACTGTGCCTCCGCTCCTCACTCTGGCTCCCACCAACACCCTGCCCCAAATCACTCTCAGTAATTAGTATCAAACTTCAGTGACGCGGTGATAAATCAGCTCAGATTGATTTTTTTTTTCCCCCAGTTATCTGTCATTTGGTCCATTGCAGGCTGCAGACAGAAAAGTGGATGTTCCAGGGCAGGAATTCCCACCATGGCCAGCTTTGGCAAGCTGCTTCCTTGCCTGTTCCTCAGGTAACTAAATCAGGGAAATTACCATTAGTGAAATGTTAATGGCTGGTACTTCCAGCCTTCCCAGAGCCTGGGTTAGGCCAAGCCCTTCATCCTTTTACCTGACTCCTGACTGCATCGTCTGAAATGAAGCAATGTTGGCAAATGAAGTGGTTGTGCCTGATTCTGGCGAAAGGAAAATTGGAAAATGAGGGAATTTGTTACAGAAAGCGCTCAGAGTGGCAGCCAGAAAGGGAAAATGTTTTCAGATGGCAGGTAGACTATTTTAGGATTTTATATTGGAGGCTCAAAGCAAATGCATATAACCTGTCAAAAAAAAAGACTTGAGAGGAAAACAAAAAGCTTGCATCATAAAACAGCAGGATCAGGGAGGCTCTTGGAAGTTAAAAGGTATCCTGCAAAAAGCTGAAGTTGTGTCTGAAAAAGGAAATCTAAAAAGAACATAAATTCTGGCAGACTAAATGTAAAAGCACAATAACATAGACGGAAGAAAGAGTTTAGGAGCAGTTTGCTAAAGAAATAGAAAAGAATGTTATAAATCCTTCTTGAACACATCAAGAGCAAGGAGCTCGCAAGAGCCACGCAGGTGGGGAAGGAGCGCTCGGAAAACACGACGCAACCACCAAAAAAAATCCCAAATTCTTGGGGGTTTTTTTTCCAAACCCCTGTTCACCTGGAGAATCTCGGAAACTCCGGCAGCAGTATCCTGTTTGTAAGGCCTTCACAGAAGGCTTGTCTTAATTTGAGGGTGTTAAGTGGAGATTACGGAGCAGACGAAACGAAGAACGGCAGAATGGAATTCACACGGGGCTTTCACAGAACGTTAAAAATGAATCATCTGAGCGAATACCCTCAGCACGTAACCTTTCGCTGGAAATTGCTGTGATTATCAAAGGACCGGAAGGTAACTAATAAGAAATGGGGTTTTTAAAATAAATCCAGTGGCGATTCGAGAAGCCTCAGACCGCTAAGCCCAATGTCCATACGGGTCACGTTGGCTGAAGCTCCAGTAAAGAAGAGAATTAGTGAATACATGAATAAAAGTAACATGTTAAGGAAAAGTAAACATGACTTTTGTAAAAGGAATCCAAGCCTTCTAAATCTGCTGGAATTCTTTGAAGGAGTCAAAAGCATGTAAATAGCAGAGCTCCAGCTGAGAATTTTTTCCCTGCATTTCCAACTCACCCCAAGCTTCCAGAAACCTCATGCATAGAAGGTCTCATCAAAGGCTTTTAAATAAACTAAAACAGCCAGGGACTACAGGTAAGGACCTCACAGAGTTACAACTTAGCATTGGAAAAGGAAGATTATCCTAAAGGACGAGTTTTCACAGCGGAAGATGATCGGCAGTGGAGTCCCACGGGGATTAAGGTCCACGGTGTTCCATGTGCTCAGAAACGATTGGAAAAGTTGGGGGAGCGGTGAAGAAGTTTTCTGATAAAAACGAAATTAATTAGGACAATATTTACTGCAAAAAGTTCGAGATGCCACGACACTGAGCAAGCCTCGTGACGAAGCGGAAGATAAATTTCAGCCCTGACAACTGTAATCTGGTTATCCACTAAAAGCAACACTTTACACGCAGAGTGATGGGCTCCGAGCTAGTTTGCACAATTTAGGAAATGCATCTCAACATTGTAACAGCTTGTTCTATGAATATATGACCCCATTGCTCGAGAGCAGGCAAAAAAAAAATCCCAAAGTTTCGAACTCTCAGGAGAGAAAAGTAGGGCCCAGCCCCCTGCTCACATTAAACGGTGGCTCTGCTTCTCCAGCACCCAGCGCATCTCTGGTACCCTCACCTGAGACAAAAAGAAACTGTAACAGCAAAAAAGAAGAGCTACATGGCAGGATGACAAACATGGTGAGTACAAAACTGCTTTCATGTGAGAAACGCAGTTACAGCATGAATGAGAGGCTGAACGGGAAGGGATCGCTTGGCGTTTGTCGTTGCCAATTGCGCCGAGCAGGCCAGGTGCCAGCGAGGGGAGACGGACACCGAACACGAGCTCTGTCGTGTGCCTCTTTGTTCAGCTGCTGAAGCCTTCATATCCTGTCAGGCAGCGATTCCGAGGGCTCCGGGAGGGCTGTGACAGCTCCGTTTCCGACACAATCCCGGCGTGCTTTCAGGGAGAGGCGAGGGGGGAAGGAGGAAGGAAAGGCTTGCGGTGCTTTTCGTGCCCGTTACCTCTAAATCGTCGCTCGGGAGAGGTCTCCGCTCCCTCTCCCAGCTGTCCTCCCCCACTCCCCATTAACTTCAGAATTAAAATAAATAAAAGTGATAACCCCCCACACGCACTCTTGGGCTATATTTACGAACATCTGCCTACGGTGACCCAGCTGTTTCTTGCCAGCCCCTTCGGGGATGTGTTTTAACACGGCTCCTCTCTCACCTTTTCACACTTCTCTCATTTCCCAGCTCCTCTGAGCGCCGTGGGTTCAGGCTGTTAACTCAGCTCCTTCAGGGACAGCGCTGCCTTTCAGTCACTTGTGCACTGACTTGTACCAATTGGTCCCAAACCTGGTAACAGCCTCAAACTCCTGGCGAGCCATTAACAACACACCAGCAATCATTTTAATTGCAACCGGGCGGCTGGAATTTCGGAGCTGCGCGCAGAGATCCTTCTCCCCACAACGTTATTGTCCCATTGTGCATTTTGGAGTTTAGCCCTCATTAAAAGTAATAGAGGGAAATAGTCTGTGGCAAACTGAATGTGTTTGTTTTCACAGTTCACCTCCTGCTCCTCTGCACTCAAACATTCTCTCGCTCGGTGACAAGACCACAGCTGCTGCCATCGTTTACTTACCTGAGGAGTGCAATATTTAGCTGGAGGGACACTGGAGTTTTCTGTTTGTTAGTTATCAGGTCAACAACTCTCACCTTATCACTTCAGTTTCCATTCTGTTGATAAAACCTGTCAGCCTTCCTTGAGTGGTTCCAGGCCCTCAGAAGAAATCACATTAAATTGGCACAACCAAGTAAATCTGTAAGGGATGTGCTCCTGCCTAACCAAAGGGAAGGGGGGAGGGCTTGGATTTCTCTCCCTCTTCCTCTCCTTGCACGGTTCCAGTGTCCGAGCGCTCGGAGCTGTGTCGAAATCCTCCCTAAGGATTCAGCAGTTCAAGTCAGATCAGGTCTTTGACTGTGGCCCAGAGGAGATGTCTGTGGAGCCGAAATTGATATGTTTAAGTGCAAGAGACAATAATCATTTCTTCAAGTGGAAGCTAAAAATACCCACAAGAAAGTGGAATTCATAATGGAGATTTTAAAGATCTGTGACACACCAGAGCCCGCACTGGGGTTTTAATGAGAGAGAGGCCAATTTAATTGGTCAGTGGCAGCAGACGCTTGGCTGGGTGAGGGGCTCCAAGGTCTCACACGGCCGGTGAGCGCCCGGAGCGGCACTGGACGCGCCGGTGTCACAGCGCGGCCGTGTCACAGCCAGGGAAAACCTCCAGCACCGCCGTCACACGGCCCGGCCACGAGCAGAAGGCGCTGAAAAGAGGAGGCAAAAGCTGACAAAGGAACGTTCCTAAAGGTAATTGCAGGGCTGGCCATCTCCACGTGCCGTTCGTTTCATTATAGCTCCGGGCACGGAGCTGAACCAGCCCGTTAAGTTTTAAAGTCTCTTAGGGCTGAGTTAACGAGGACTTGCTGAGCACCTCGGCCTGAATTCACACCCCTCCCCTGCGAAAACTCTCCTGGAGTGTTTGTGGAAACCCAGAAATAACTTCCGTGGACCATTCAATTACAGACAATCACCACCCAGAGCTCCCTGTCCTCGTGGCACGGCTCATCAATCAGGTTTGCTGTCACCGTGTCTCTTCTCATAGCAGTCACCAGAAGGCTCTGAGCTCCCTCCGAATCCATGTGACATTTACTGTCAGGGGCTGTCAACACCAAGAGATTCTCCCAGGGCCTCCGAGTTCATCACAAAGCAACGAGATCTATCCCCAAAGCCCTCTCCCGGTTCCAGCTCTGGATTACAGCGACTGACTGAGGGGCTCAGGGAAGAGGGAAGCAGCAGCACGAGCTACAGCTTCTGCCCAAACACCTTTGTTTGCTTATTCTCTTCTCTTTTCTTACTCTACAGCTGCTTTAAGAGAGGTGTCAGGCATGTGATTAATTAGCCTTCCTCAAAAATATCCCTTGTAAACTTATTAAGAGAAAGCTGAGATTGTTTGCTTGGAAATTTAGCCTTCCCATCTTTAGCATTGATCCTGCCTTCACTCTCTGTTTAACAACACAGCGACCTAGTGGAAAAAAATTTATAAAACTTAATAAATTGCAGTTGGCGGTATTGACAGAGTGTGTATATGCACATTTGGGTTCCTATGAACGCATTAAAAGAAATCTAATAAAGTAAAACAAACACATTTGCTTTGTCTGTGAGCTGTGAAACGAGATATCCCCTGTAATTACACTGTTCGAAGGATATTTGGTCAAAGGGGGATGGCGAGGCTTCTGGCCATAAATTTCTGGGTTTAGATTCAAAAAACAACTATTATCTGCCAAAGCTGACATGGCCCACTAAGTTACTTTGCTCAAGGTGCAGAAAAATTAAAATGCAGGTGAAAACTTAAGTTAGCAGGAGGCCACTGTAAGACAAGAGGAGCCAGGTCCAGAGAATAAAGCTCCAGTGCCAAAAAAAAAATAATCAAAAACTTGGAAATGCATTCATTTTGTCCGCACTTTGAGGGGGAATGGGCATTAATGAGTGATCAAACCAGTGACTCAAAGAGTGATTTCAACTGGAAGGTTTTTAGAAGACCTCACAGTGTGTATAACCTTCTAGAACTTCCACGTCTATTTTTAGCTCGCTTTCCACAACCAGCCTGGTTCCCTCTTCCAACCAAAATAAATCTATTTCTTAGGGAGCACGGTATTTATTTCCCTCAGGAGCAAAGTATTTATTTTCCTAAAATTATCATGATGACGAGCAGAGTTTTCCCAGCCCCTTCTGGTACGCTCTGTGTGCTGCTAACCCACTGCTGACCAGCAGCTGAGCCCAGCAATCCAGGCTGATTTCCATCCCACTGATTGCCCATTTACCCACTCCAGACCTCACCCACCAGGCTGGCAGAGTGACACCGTGGGTGCCTTCATGGTGGAGCCCAGCAAACACCACCCACTGCTCTGCCCTTGTGCTCTGAGCCAGTCTCATCACAGAGGCAGTCGGGTTCCTTTGGCATTATCGTCCTTAAATCCACCCTGGCTGTTCCAAATCACCACCTTGCTTAGAACAGTTGCCAGGAGAAAGCTCCCCATCACCTTCCAGAGAGTCAGATTAAATCAAATGGTTTAGAATTGTCCAATCCTTCTTCTTACCCTTCTTATAAAATCCCAGAATGGTTTGGATTGGGAGGGACCTTAAAGCTCCTCAGTCCCACCCCCTGCCATGGGCAGGGACACCTTCCACTATTCCCAGGCTGCTCCAAGCCCCGTCCAACCTGGCCTTGGACACTGCCAGGGATCCAGGGGCAGCCACAGCTGCTCTGGGCACCCTGTGCCAGGGCCTCCCCACCCTCCCAGGGAACAATTCTTCACTGAGTGTTTGATGTTTGCCCTTTCTCAGTCAGCAGAATCCTCTCCTGATTACTGTGACCTTGCAAAGGGGCCCTGCAGTGACATTGGCCACTTCCCCCGCCACCCCTGGGTGCAGGGAACGCAATCCCAGCACCAGCAGGCAGAAAAGCTGTAGCAAGACACTGCACCTGCAGCAGCTCCTCAGGGATGATCACCTCCTCCTGCTCAATGTCCTTTCCGCTCTGCCTTCAAGCTGCAAGGACACAAACTGGCTGAGCTGGACAACCCCAGCAGCAGAACCTCCTGTGGAGCATTGTGAACATCCTCCTCCCTCACCCTGAGCCATTCTCTCTTCAGCATTTCCTCCACAGCAGCCCCCAGCTCTGAGCTTTGCCAGCTCAGCTTTGTCTTGCTCTGGACAGTTCCCTTCACAGAACCCCAGGCTGGGTGAGGCTGGAGGGGCCCCCGGGGGCTCCCCTGGTGCCAGCTCCCTGCTCCAGCAGGGCCATCCCAGAGCTCAGGGCACAGCAGTGCCCACACAGCCCTGCAATAGCCCCAGGCAGGGACACTCCCCAGCCTCTCTGCACAGCCTGCTCAGGGCTGGGCACTGCCCAGGGCAGAGCTTCTGCCTCCTGTGCAGGGCAATCGCTGGGCTCGGCCCCTGCCCGTGGCTCTGGGGCCATTGCTGGACCCTGGAGCAGAGCCCGGGCCCTGCTCGGAGCCCTCCCTGCACACAGGGACACCCAGGGCCGAGGGCCCCTCTCGGCTGGGGCTCCTCTCCAGGCTGAGCAGCCCCAGCTCCCTCAGCCTTTCCTGGGCACGGAGATGCTCCGGGCCCTTCCTCGGCTCCGCAGCCTCCGCCGGCCCCGCTCCAGGAGCTCCCTGGCCCCGCTGTGCTGAGGATCCAGAGCTGGACACGGCGCTCCAGAGGTGCCCCCAGGGCTGGGCAGAGGGGCAGGATCCCTCCCTGCCCTGGTGGAAAAGCACCCCAGGATCCCACCGGCCTCCTTGGCCACTCGGTTCTTCCCCCCAGAGCTGCTTCCTCATCTCTCAGCGTCCCCTCACCTTCACCCAGTGATTTTCCTTCTCCAGTGTCAAAGGCACAAACACCACGGACACTGTGCAGCTCCTGGGGAATCCTCACAACAGGAACCCCAACACACCAGCTCTGCTCTTGCCTTGCCAGTCACAGAAAAGACAGAGGGTATCACTCACCACCTGGCGGGGGACTTGAAAGGAAAACCAGGACTAAAGCATTAAAAATTCAGTGATCAGCTGAGAAGATCTTGGATGAACCAACACCAGGTACAAAATGCAGGTTCAGTTTTTGGAGCATTAATTAGTGGTATCAACCTGATGAGCGAGAAAATTAAGGCAAGATTACAGAATGGAGATGCTGATATTTCTATTTTGCATGTAATTTTCATCCCCAAACAAACTGTAGTAGCTTAGCAAACACCAGTCTACTAACATGAGACAATTACAGACACATTTAGTGAAACAGGCGACTAAATGACTTTGTAATTACACTATTAAGCCAAATCTGGGGTGAAAAGGATAAAGGATTTGTGTCCCACATGACACTACAAAGGAAAAAAGTAGAAGCTGTGGAACACCAAGAGAAATGTGGTAGTTTAAAGGAAGCGTTTAGGCTGATGAAGGAGAGCGATTACGGAGCTCCTGGAAAGCCATACCTGGAATTAAACTAGCAGCCACTCAAGCATAAACCACAGCTAATACCGAACAAGAATTCTGAGCTCATAACAGGAATTACCAGCACAGAAAACACCACATTCCAGAAAGAGAGACAATCGCTGGAATGGCCAAGGATTTCTGTGCCTATGGAGCAAAGAAATAAACAAGAGAGGGTTCAGCTGGAATGAGCAGGGCAGTATTCCCGCTCCTGATGGAAACCCAGGGTGAGGAGGACATAAAGCTGATTTTTCCCTCAGGCTGGCATGGCCTGGTCTCTGTTGGGTGCAGCTCTAGGTGGGGACAAGGCACTTAATTCAGTTTATAATGCAATCGCAGGAATCCTTCAGCACTCCCCCCTATCAATGTGCTTCCTGTATCTTGCCACCCCCAGGGCTCAGGGAGCGCTCTCAGACACCCCAAAGCTGCAGGAACAACCCCAGTATGACCAGCCTGGGGTGCATCCACATCCATGTGTTCCAAGGAGGAGTCATCCCCCCACCCCAAACAGCAGCAGACCCCCAGGGACTCTCCCTGTTACCCCAAAACAGGTTCTTTCCCCGCTGTGCAAGAAGCTGATCCACGCAGGCTCGAGGCGTTTGATTTATCGACAGTTCTCTGCAGAAAAGGGGGCTGGTGGCAAACCCCCAAAGCCAGCACAGCCACCACCAAAACTCGTCGCTGTTTATACATTTTAGCAAACAAAGGCATCAGTGTTCATTGGCTACGTGTCACCTAGTCCTCTTATTAATTAGTATCCTACCTTCTACTGGTTAATGAGCCTCTCGCTTCTCATGCTAATTAGTCCCACGCTCAGCCTTTCTCTCCTTTCGGGTCAGTGGTTCCTTGGGCCATGGGTCAGTGGCTGTGACCTGCCCCTGCTGGAATTACCTTCCACCCAATCGGAGCTGATTTCAGCCCAATTGCTGAGCTGGCTTTATCAGTTTCTTCCTTATCTCGTGGGTGCTGCTAAACGTCCTCGTGGTTTGTAGGTTCCGCATTGTGCCCACCATCAGTGGCACATCCTTCTTCCATCCTTCTTCCCGAGCTTTTTCCACCTCCCTGGGGTCTGAGACCATCGAAACACGTCCAGCCCTAAACCTTAGCAAGGCAATTCCAAGTAATTTGTCCTTCTACCACTTGGACATCACTTAGAGCTCGTTAGGTGCTATTTGTTCCAGGGATTAAATCTCCCTTCTTGATGACGAAAGCACACAAAGATCAAGCACCAAACAACATCCTTCCTTAATTTTAATTTATTCCACATTTTGCAACAATAAGGCAGCACCCTGTCTCATAATCCCAATCTCATTCCCTGTTACACTCTGGACTAATTGTTAACTATTTCTGACTCTCGAAATGTCAGCATCATTAGCAAGGTGATCCCTCCAACAAGTAATTGGTCTTTCGAACGAACACCTGGACACCACGCAGAGCTCGTGATCTGCTGTTTCACGGATTACATCTCCCCTCCCGTTGATCAGGCTGGAGAATACACAAAGATCAAACACCAGCGAACACCCTTTCTTAAGAAACGCTTCACATATTCCACATTTTGCAAACCACGACA
>VZTA01021276.1:0-34612 GCA_013398855.1 Mohoua ochrocephala | reverse complement strand
GAGCGGTGAGTGCGGCTCCGGTGTCCCCCGCCCCGGGGCCGGCGCCAGCGCCGCGGCCCGGCCTCACGGGGCCCGTGTGTGTGTGTGTGGTTGTTGCAGGGCGCCCGCGTGTCAGGATGGCCCGGAGCGAGGAGGACGGCGGCAGCCGCTGCCCGGCCTGGTGCCCCGCTACTCCGTGCGGGAGGCCGTCACCTGGGTGAGGAGCAGCGCCGGGGACACCTCGGGGCTTGGGGGGGGGAGGTCCCCCCCGAACAGAGCCGGGGACCAGGGGCCGGGGGGGAGCGGGAAGGGGGAGCGGGGCTGTGCCCCTGACGCGTGTTCGCCTCTCCGCAGGGAGCCGTGGGCGCGCTGCTGCTGCAGCTGCTCAGGCAGATCGCGTGGCTCAGGTCGCTGCCGGACGCCAGGACAGAGCGAAGGCTTCCCTGGCTCTCCTCGCTGCCCAGCCAGCCCGCAGGTCAGCGGCCCTGGCCTGGGGAGGGCGGTGGGGGGCTGCCGGGTGGGATTCCTGCCTCGTGGTCTCTTCACTGAGCCTGGAAGAGAGCTGGGAGAGGCTCACAGCCGCTCTCGGGCCCTGGGGAGAGTGTCAGGACAAGCTCTGCTTTTCGGCGATTTGGTGCAGTTCTACTTTGTGTGCTCTTACCTTTGTTTTCCGTTCTGAATTCTGCTGCACGAACTTTCCTCCTGCTTGTCCGTGTGGTCAGAGGGCACTGAGTACACGCACAGAGCGGTGTTGTCCCCTGAAGCAGACACCGTTTTTGTGCTCTGTATTACAGTGGTGACTGAAGCCTCAACCGGCTGTCCCAGCGAGCAGCTGGGGTCCCAGTTCCTGCAGAAAGCAAGTCCAGAGGCTCTACCAGAGAATTCATCCTCAGGCATCCCCTCAGGGCAAGGAGAGAGCCAGCCCTGGGCAGAAGCAGGTACGTGCCACGTGCTGGGGGGCAGGATACTTGTGGCAGAAGGACTTGGGAGTTCCCCCCAAGGCGAGCTCAGAGCCAAGGAGTGTGCAGCCGTTTACTGACACTTGAGAGTGGAAAGGCAGAATTTCAGAGAGATGAATCAGGAGTCCAGAGACAGGAGGAAAAAACCTCCTGAAGGCAGAGATGAGGCTGTGCCGTAACCGCAGGTGACAACAGCTTTCCCAACACTGCTCTGCCTCGGCAGACTGGTTACAGCATCCAGTCCTGTTCTTTTATTGTGGACAAATGTTTGCAGCCAGAAGGATTCAGGAGGATGCTGCACCGTTGATCTGGGAGACTGGTGCACATGGTGTGAAACTAAAGGAGTTATTCTCTTCCTGCGAGATGAGGATGCATTGCTGAGCTCTTATGCCGTAGATAAGACAGTGGAAGGAGGTATCAAAGACATTATTAAAATGAGTTTTATAAAAATAGAAAGATAGACTCCAACAAAATTGAAGTCTCACCCAGGAAAGCGTGTCCTACATAGGGAATTTAAAGTCACACCGAGGAAGATCAGATGAGGCCCACAGCTCACTAGATATAGAAGCACTGATAATGGCCTCAGGAAAGTTTTTGGAAGCCTGCTGGAACAGGTGGCAAGGGGACAACATTCAGCAGTGGTGCAGAAGAGGCACACAAGGAAACCAGCCACAGATGTTGGCTAAATCATAGCATCACAGACCGGGTTGGGTTGGAAGGGACCTGAGAGCTCATCCAGTTCCACCCCTGCCATGGGCAGGGACACCTCCCACTGTCCCAGGCTGCTCCAAGCCCCGTCCAACCTGGCCTTGGACACTGCCAGGGATCCAGGGGCAGCCACAGCTTCTCCGTGCCAGGGCCTCAGCACCCTCCCAGGGAGGAATTTAAATCATGAAGGTGCTGCAGGAAAGGTCAGAAGCGTTCCCCATTTTTTGCTTTCTTTCAGAGTTTTGGGTTCCGTCTGTGCTGATTTCAGCTCCTGCCCATCACTGCTTCTCAAACCTTCTCCTGCCAGAGGTTACCATTCCCATCAGTTGGCAAATGGAGCATTTTGTTTCCATGTCTCCTAATTAACTCCAGGAAAACAGCCAGGTTAATTTACCTAAACTGCCAATTAGACTGTTTAACCCATCTGCTTTAGCCTGGAGCACGTTAAGAAGCGCTCCAGCACTGGCAGGTGACTGGACACGGACCTCTGGGAGGAGTGGTGGAGAAGAAGTGGAGACAGCAATGCCTCCAGTTGGCACAGCTGAACGTCCTGGAGTGAATGTGTGTCTGGCAAACAGTTCCCACTGAGAGTCAACAGGAAGAGCTTTTAGGCAAACTGATGGACTGAGCCGTGGCGAGTCACTGAGGCCGCCTGGTCTTTGTTCAGATGTTCTTCAGAAGCTGGGAAATCACTGAGCCTCCAAGGATGATCCGTGATCCCGTGCTCAAACCGACTCTGTTGACCAGGGGAATGAGCACTGACAGATTGCACAGCTTGGCTTTTAAAAAAGGGGTGGGTGGGTGTTTGTTTGAGGCACGGAGCTGCAGAAAAGGTGATTCTGATTTGATAGAAGCTCTGTTACAGGATGGAGGTGTCAGATGCTGGGATGAGTGGGCTGGATCAAAGGTCTTGGAAGGATTTAGGAAGCCATTTCTCAGGCCAGCTTGCTCCCTTGCAGTGACTTGAGAGAGTTGTAAATCTATTAAGACTTCTTTGGAGAAGTCAACAGGCATGTGGAGCAAGATAATCCAGCTTTTAGCTTTCTGAAAATCATCCAGACAGGACCTAAACCAAAGCTCTCTAAAGAATTAAAGCTGATGTGAGAGAACATGGAGGGGTAACTCTTGGGCTGGTAACTCCTTAAAGCACAAGAAAGTTTCCACAGTGGAGAGCCATTACTGTAGGATTCCCCTGTCCTTTGTTAAACCTCTTCTGTTCAGCACAGTCAGCAGCGATTTGGAAAAAAAAGAGGTGATGAGCGAGGCAAGAGAAGCAGCAAATGGTGCAAAATTATTCAGGGCAGTCAAATCTGAAAGTCAGCGGGCAAAGACTGCACAAGAACTAAAGCCAGGGTAGTCCCCAGGTGGGTTAAACGAGTGTGCACAGGGGAGCGTGGCTGTAAATACACGTGCAGGACGAGGAGTGTCAAATTAATAATTGTCTTGCCCAGGGAACGTTTGAAGTCGCTGTGGATGTGCTTTTGATAAGGTTAAGTCAGTGCTCGGCAGCAGTGAGGCCAATTAAATGTTAATTATGGCGAGGGAAGGAGCTGAGGACAAGGCAGCGCCGTGGGTTCGTGTGAGTCTGGGATGCAGCCACGTCTTCAACACTTGGGGAAAAGACAGTGTCTGAAAAACAGGGACAAAACTGCAGAGAAAAGATGACAAGGAGACAATTACATCCAAACAGGGACTGACTCTTCAGCTTGAAAAAAAAGAAGTGGCAGAGAAAGCGCCAGTGCTCTGTGAAACTCAAAGTGTTGAGAGAGAGAGAGAGAGAACAGGGACCCTCCTTTCCATAATCCTCACGTTAAAAGGCAGCACAGAAGGGTCAGGTGGCAAGTTTGGGAAAAAAGCAAAAGGGCACTTTGCGTTTGGCCGGTGCCCAGGTAAATTGTGGAACTCGCTGCTCCGGGCCAGAAGTACAAGTGGGTTCCAAGAAGTGATTAGGTAAAATTACACATTGAAATTAGACTTAATTGGTGCAGCCAAGCCTCCTGCTCAGATCACAGAACAGCTGATTGCTGGAAACTTCTGCCAGGGAGAGCGTGACTTTATAATCCCTGCTCCTCACCCTTCCTGCCCAAGCATCTCCAACTGTCACTTGTCAGGGATAATGTGTGTCAGAAATAATTTGATTTCGCTCCATACAGAAGTCCTCGGGTTACATTCCACATTATGTTGCGCATCCATTTTGTGGGAATTTATGGAGAGAAGGCAGGGGGAGAGAGATTTGGTAATTTGCACTGAAGAGCCTGAAAAAATGCAGGGTTTTGTCATGTGAGAAGTCCTGGCTATCTTTCCGTGGAAAGCGAAGAAGCTGGATGATCCCTTTCTTTCACTGCATTTTGCTTTCTACAGAAAAACCTGCCTGAGCTACAGGATTTTTTTTTTCCCCCCCCCTGGTGTTTAGCTACTGAAAGAGGGTGAGGCTGGCAAAATGAGGATGCAGCAGGAAGCTGGGGAGAGCAGAAGGAAGGGAAGGACAGACGCCTGGCAGATGATGCAGGGGAATCTGGTAGCAAAGTCTTGCCATGAGAGAACAGACCTCAGACTGGAGCAGAATGTACCGTCCCTGCTCCAGTTTGCTGCTGCCAGCAATGGCAGGGCATCTTCTGGGGAGAATTCCATGTCCTTACCCTTTCTCTGGGTGTTTCAGCTCATTTCCAGACTCGCTGGTGCTGGTCTCCCTGTACCAGTGACAATCTGCTGTTGCTGTGGCAGAGATCCGTGTGATGGATCCCAACATCCCAGCTTTCCACAGGAGCCATTCCAATTTCAACGGGGCACAATAGGATAAAAAATCTATTCCTTTGTTTAAAAAGAAAACTTCAGGAAATTAACTTAAAACTTGCCTTAAATAGCATTCTGGATATTGCTACCAGCCAGTCCTCGGCTCTGTGTTGGCATCTTGGTTTTTTTTCCGTGCAATTCCTGCCTCACTTGGAGCCTTTTTGCTGGAAGTGAAAGGCACAGAGTGAGCAGGCAGGTGATTACAGCCAGTCTCAGTGTTACAGCAGCTGAATGATGCCCTGGGGAGTTGTATTTTACCCCTGGCAGAACTGTAAAATTCGTTATTTCAATTCTGAGATTACAGACGTTGCGAAAGTGTGTTTTCATTTCAAAGCACAATGAAACCAATTGGAAACAGTGAAATTTTCCATGAGGCAGAAATGCTGGATTTTGGCCAGCTCTTGTTGTGACTTCGTTCTCGGGGATGTTTTGGGATGAGCAATCTAGGCTGTCTATGAGAAGATTATTAATTCCTCATTTGGAGCTAGCTGTGAGCAACACTTGATTAGTCCAGGATGAACAGTGAGGAAAGACAAAAATATTTATTAACTGCTGAAGATGGGAGCGTTGGGCATCCAGAACGCTGAAAGCTGCAAGATTGCATGGAAAAAGGGCTGGGCAGTCAAGTTGCATCAGAGCATGGCTTTGAAGAAGTAGAAATAAAAGTTGCACAGACAATTCCAGCCGCGATGTTCCCATCTTTTAAACATAACCTGAAGAATAATTTAGCTTGCCCGGCCTCAGAGGTGGGTTCTGAGGCAATTCAGGTCTCCCAGAGCAGCTGTGGCTGCCCCTGGATCCCTGGAAGTGTCCAAGGCCGGGTTGGACGGGGCTTGGAGCAGCCTGGGACAGTGGGAGGTGTCCCTGCCCATGGCAGGGGTGGCACTGGATGGGCTTTAAGTTCCCTTCCAGCCCAAACCATTCTGGGACTCTCTGATCCCTCAGGAGCTGGGTGTCAGCATCAGTTGGTCCCTGGCTTTTCTTCCAGATGTTCTGTGGGACCGGTAACCCTCATCTGTGGAGATTGGAGTGAGGAGGGCTCTGCAGTGCTAGAGGGGCACAAGGTGCTCCTGCAGGCTGCCAGAATTCAGAATTAGTGGCTGTTTATTTTTCACGGTTCAGTGGTTTGTCCAAATTACAACATTTTCGCAGTAAACAAGGAATCTCTGATTTAGGAGTAGACATCTGTGCAAAATGTACAGTTTCTTGAAAGCGTGGATGTAGTAATGCTGTTTAAACAAGTAGTGGGAGAATTCTTGATACAGACCATTTTTTCCATGGGATTTGCAGTTGTATGTGTGGCAAAAACCCAAATTACATCACGAGGGAGATACATGATAGAGCCTTACGGTGAGAAATATCAGATAATTCGATGCCTGCTCTGCAAAGAAATGGAAAGCACAACTAATAAATTCACAGATTATACTACTTTTGGTGGAATGATGCATAGAAATCATGTTTGCCATAACGATCTTGCTTGTTGGGTGACTGGGGCCTGTTCAGATAACACACATTTGAATACAGCCGGGGGGGGAATTGTTTGTCTGGGAATAATCAGGCTGCAGCTGGCACACGGGGCACGGCTCCTGCACACCCTGCCACGGTGCAGGCACTGCGAGGAGCACTCCTGCCTGCTGCACACCCCACTGCTGCTGCTTGTGGAGCCAAACAGTGCCAGGAATTTGGCCCTAAAAGGACTTATTTTTTGCATTTGTGTTGGCTCCCACACAGCTTGAGAGGGAGACGTGGGGAGGGCACGGCTCCTCCTGGCGTGAGCAACTCTGGCTCACAGTGATCCAGGCACCTGGAGTTAAATCTCCAGTGGGATTGCAGCTGCTCGTGGTGATCCAGGTTAAAAATGCCTGGCCTCAGGCTGCCTGTCCTCTCCGTGGAGGTCATTGTCCCCGTCGAGTGGCCGGAGGAAACGCCACTGTAAGCGCTGCCAGCACGATCCTGCCCTGAGCAGGGTGGCTGAGCTCGGGCTGTGCATGCTGTGTCAGATAATGCTGATTGAAACTGGTCACACAGTGCTGAGCTGGCTGTCCCAGGGTTATCTGAGAGGGCTGATCATCCCCTGGCAGAAGCAGAGCCCTACCCTGCAAAGAAATTCCCTGGAGAAGGAGTTAAGGAGGCAGCACCTCAGCTGAGGGCTGGGCGTGATGCCCTGGGCAAGCACAGTTGTGATCCAGGCAAGCTGGGCATGAGGAGGCAATGTCACCCTTCCCATGGCACTGCTGAGAGGGGCTGCACCTCGGGAACAGTGTTGGAAATGCAGGAATAGTAGCAAAAAGTGGGAAAATTAACCAAGGCTGGCAGAAAAGTGCTGCAGTTGAAAGACATGAATGGTGCAGTCTATTTAGAATCACAGACAGGAATCAAGAGGGGCTGATTAGTCGTGTCAGGACTTTCAAAAGGAGGAATTGGCTTTTTAGTAAAGAAGAAAAAACCTGGAAGAGCCAGTGCCTGGGAGCAGAAACCCAGAGTAGAAGCACTTTAATTTGAAATGAAGCACAGAGGTTTAAAGTAGTGATTACGAGTTACTGGAACACACATTTAGGAGAAGCAGGAGATTCTCTACTTTTGGTGTGTTCAGATGAAAACCAGGGGCCTTTCTGGAGGAGCTGCAGCCCCAGGGCTGGGTTCCAAGGCTCTTGCTCCAGAGGTCAGGTTGGGTGGGATTCCTTCTGTTCCTGATGTCCCTGACTGAGTGGGAGCTCAGTCCTTCAGGAAAGAGCCGTGGAATAGAGAGGATGAGAAGGGGCAAAGATGCAGCATTGCTTAACCTTGCTTTTTTGTTGGTTTGTTGTTTTTTTTAATGCAGGGGAGTTCCAAATCCCTGTGAGCTCCAGGGTGGGGCCAGTTCTCCACGGTGCAAAGGTATGGTTTGATTTTCTACCCTTTCTGTCTGCACCTTCTCTGCAGGAGCACATCCCAGAGCTACCCCGAGCACAGCCTGAGCAACGCTCACACACAAGACTGGAGGGAAAAAAAATAATAAAGGAGATGGGATATACTGGCCTCTGCTTTAGAGCAAAATGCCAGGGTTTACAAACTGGCATCCCCATCCTTTGAGGTATCAGTGGAACAGGGCTGCTGGCAGGGAAGCACTGAAAGAAGATGGGGGAAGAACACCAAACCAAGCAACCAAACAGAAAACCGAATGCAGCAGCACCACTGTGCTCCTGTGTATTTGCATTTGGATGCAATCTTTCACTAGGTGATTACATGCTGTTGCTATTTTGGTGTTTACCAGACAACCCATGACTGGGGAAGGTGGTGTCACTCCTCCGAACGCTGCAAATCAGGGCTGGCTCTTGTCTGTTAAAGAGGGAAGCACTTGGGGCTTGAAGAGAGTGCATCAGCTCGAGAGTCACAAGGCCACAAATTATATTATTGTTCTTGTTGTGATTAAACCTGCCAATTCTTTCCAATTCACATCTTAGATGCAGATAATTCCCTTTTTAAAAAATCAGTCGGCTGAGCAATTGCTCAAGGACGCTGTGAGCAGGGAGGAGGTAAATTCAGCTTTCAGCTGAGTGAGTTCCTGCAAAGGGCACCAAGGAGGCATTTGCTTGATCTGCTGGGGGCAGTGAGCGTGGATCTCCCCATCCTGGGAGGTGCCACTTGTGCAGGGCTGCAGGAAGAGCCTGGAGCTGGCCCCTAGGTCATGGAGCAGCTCAAGGAGAGGCCTTTGTCCCTGTCTTGGCCTCTTGGGAGCAGCCCCCAGCTCAGCAGTGGAGTTGTGGGTGCCAAGGGGCATTTTCCCAACTTCCCCCGTGTGCACTGAGCTCTGCTGCCACTCGATGGCACTCGGGGCGTGCAGCTGGGCTGGGCTGAGCCTCCTCTCACCTCCCGGGCTGTTCATTGCCCAGGAGGAAAGGAATTGTCTGTGCCCTGTGGGGTTTCAGCAGCCCTGGGCAGTGCTGAGTCCAGCTGAGGGGTGGGCTCAGCTGGAACTGGGCAGAGCACCTGCGAAGGTGTGGGGATGTTTTGGCAGGGTCTGTGCTCTGGGCACAGTGTGGGAGAGGGAGCAAGGGGCAGTCTTGTTTTTGGAGGGGGGAATTATCTTAGAATCACAGAATATCCTGATTTGTAAGGAGCCACCAAGGATCATCAGTCCCAGCCCTGCACAGACACCCCAACAACCCCACCCTGGGCATCCCTGGGAGCTCTGGCAGCCTCAGGGCCGTGCCCATTCCCTGGGGAGCCTGGGCAGTGCCCAGCACCCTCTGGGGGGAAGAACCTTCTCCCAAAATCCAGCCTGACCCTGCTCTGACACAGCTCCAGCTGTTCCCTGGGGTGCTGTCCCTGTCCCAGGGAGCAGAGCTCGGAGCTGTCCCTGCACTGCCCCTCGGGAGGAGCTGCAGCCTGCTCTGAGTAGGATCAGGTATTTGCTGAATTCCACAAGGTCTGGTGATGCCTGAGAGGCTGCCCCAAGCTCCCTGGCCAGAGGGGAGGGCAGCAGTGTCCCTACAGCTTCCCCAGCGAGGTGGCTGTGTAGGACAGGGAGGTTTTGGTGTGCACACATGACATCGCCCTCCTGGTGACTGAACTGCAATACAAACAGGTCTCGCTGCTTGGTTTCCAAGCAAGAATATCCTGGAGGGTTGATATGATTTAGCTGTCTTTAATAGCTTTTTTCTTTGACTCCTCAGGGTGACCCAGCTCAGCGAGGGCATTTAGAGGAAGCCGCTTTCCAATTGCAGCAGATTTTCCGAATTGATATTTCCATTGCATTGAATATCCTCGGTAATGTGGAGTTGGTTTTGTTTTGCCCTTAAACCACAGGTTTCTCATTTTGGAGGACCTCCAAATGGTTGCAGGTCTTGTGAGAAGGCAGGGATGGCAAATACCCAAGCTGAAGCCTCCTTTCAGCAATTTTAACCGTGCTTGGAGAGATTTATTGCCCTTTGTCCCATCGTGCCACCTGATTTATCTCGGCGTATTTCAATCCGGGCTCGCTTGAAGCCTGCACTGTTGTCCTGACATCTGTAGTTGGAAATTAAGCCATCTCTGTCTCTTTTGCAACACAGGATGTCATATCCTTGTATCCTCCTTTTATTGTCTGAGCTCACAGTTTCCCTGGCAAGCTGAAAAAGCAATTGCAGGATTGCAACTCTAAGAAAAGCAGAAGGAAGATGCAGTGATCTAAGAAAAGTCCCTGCCCTATATACACCACTAGTTGCAGCACTGAAAAGCGAGTTGTTTCTGTGAGAGCCATACGCTGTGTTAGCCTGTGATCCCTCTCTGCCACGAGCCTGGAAAAAATCCCTAAAATGCAGCGTTGCCATTTTTCTTACGGAAACTGTGGAGTGAGGCTCGGCGAGCCAGCTGGAAGTGGCCCAGAGCACTTGGCGTGAGCCAAGGAAGGCCCAGTGGCTGTGGGGGAGGTTGCTGCATTGGAGGCTGGGTTGTGGTTGGTGCTTTTCCCTGTTTTCCCTGGTTTTAGGCTGTGTTTTCCTCAGGGATCGAGAGCATGAGGGCGGGGCGCTGCCGGGTGGCCTTCACCTGCTTCAAGCTGGCGGCGGATCGGGGCTACAGCAAAGCCCAGTTCAACGTGGGGCTGTGCTACGAGCACGGCAGGGGCACGGAGAAGGACTTGGAAAAGGTACCCAGGGCCTTTTGGGGGTTGGGTGTGGGCAGCCCACACCGGGAGAGGGGTCCGTGCTGGGTGCTCCTTCCTTTTACGTGGGTGGGAAAGTCTTGGAATGTCCTGAGCTGGAGGGAACCCACAGGGATCGTTGATCCAGCTCGTGGCCCTGCACAGACACCCCAACAATCCCAGCCTTGGCATCCCTGGGAGCTCTTTCCAAACGCTCCTGGAGCTCTGGCAGCCTCAGGGCCGTGCCCATTCCCTGGGGAGCCTGGGCAGTGCCCGAGCTCTGAAGACCGGGTAGAAAATGCTGGAAATAATTAAAATTGCAGCTTTGCAGAGCTGCTTTCGGTGTCACCAATCCCCTCAGAGAGGTGCTCTGAGATCTCCTTTCCCACAGCTTCTGAGGGTTCTCCAGGTGCACAGGCTGTGCTACCAGCACCCAGCGGGGTTCCAAGGAGAAACCTGTCATGTTGCTGTATTTAAGACACCGCTGCACATCCCAGGGCTTCTCAGATCTCCAGTTTGGCTCCTGTAACTCCAGCCTGCCACCTAGTGCAAGCTGGCCGGCAGCTGCTGGAGCTGGGAAGAGCTGCAAAGGCAGCTCGGTTTGAGTCATTGTTGGCCCGGTGCCACCCCCTTCAGCTCGGGGAGTTTGAGCGGAGCAGGCAGGGTGGTGGTTCCAGGGCTCTGCGGTGGTCACAGTCCACTGTCCCACCTAACCCAGCTGATACTCTGGTGTGGGAGGGCTCTGGGGATTGATGCAGCTTGTGATGGGTCTGGACAGAGAGAGGTTAAGCTCGAAGGGAGCCATGTCATGTTGAGGGCATGCATTACCTGGGTTTCTCTTTCTCAGGCAGGTTTCTATTACTGCCAGGCAGCCAGCAGCCGTCACCCCATGGCCCAGTACCGCTACGCCAGGTACCTGCTCCAGCACGGCCCTGGCAGCCCCTGGGACAGGCATCACAAGGCTGTGACACTCCTGGAGCAAGCAGCAGTGGCTGGGGTTACGGAGGTTGGTGTCCACAGCGTGGCAGCTCAGAGGAGGGAGCCAGCGCAGAGCCCTGACTGAGGGGTTGGAGCCACAAGGCATCCTGGAAAGCAGCGTCTGTGGCACTGGAAGGAAAAGCTTTCCAACGTGTTTATCCCTGCTCACAGCAGGGAGGTTGGAGCTATAAGGTCCCTTCTGACCCAAACCATTCTCTGATTCTCTGTTTGTATTCCTGGCAGTGTCTGGGAGACAGCCCTGCCTGCACACGGCAGCCGCTGTGCCACACGTTGGGTGTCCGGTGTTAATGTGGCTCTTGCATTAAACCTTTGGCTTAGGAGTGCTGGCCTGTGGTTGAAAACACAGCTCAGTTTTCATCTCCTCTCAATTCCAAGAGTGCAGGTCGCTGTGCTGGAGGAACTTGCAGTGCTTGAAGCGAGAACAGATCCTCATTTTGTGTCTGTGACTTTCTGAGATGACTCATCTGTGCAGATCTGTGGATCCTGCCCTCCTTTCCCACTCCAGGAGATGCATTTAGGCATGTGCCATCTTGTCCTGGGAATGCCAGGCTGGCAGTGCCTGTGCCTCCTGGAGCACACTGTCCTGGAGCTGCATCTGCTGCATCTTAGGGACAGGTCATGAGTGGGAGCCATTCCCTGGCTCTGACTCCCACAGGGAAGTGTGAAATGATACTCTGGGTCTCAAATGGGATTTCTGTGTGTTTGCCGTGTCCTGCTGATTTTTCCTTAGGGCAGCCCTGCTTCTCCCAACAGCCCCTGCCCAGGCAGGGTCCTTCCCCCACTGCCACAGTGACCCCAGCATTTGAGCAGCTTGCACAATCAGTGAAAGAACTGAGTAAAATTAAAACCCTGGCTGATCTGGACCGTGTGGTTTTGTTGCAGGCACAGGCTTATCTTGGAGTGTTCTACATGAGGGGGCTGCAACCCCAGGAGAAGAGAGGTCTGAAGTACCTGCTGCTGGCAGCAAACAGTGGTGTAAGTGATCCCTCTGCCAGGGATTGTCCTCAGTGTGGGGTCTGCAGGGTGGAGGGTTTCAGGGTCTCTTGGAAATGGGAGTGAGTGTTGGGATTTTACTGCTCATTGTGAAGGGACAGAGCGGCCTCGGTGCCTGTTGGAGAGGAGACAGGCCCTGGGCACAGACCCCACAGAACACAGAGGCAGAGACAGCCCCGTTGGGCTGGAGGAGTTCCCACAGCACCAGTGCCTGTATCCAGCTTCCAGAATTGTACAGGGTTCCCGTTATGGAGCATCTACACCCTCTTCAGTCAAAATCTTTCACTACTGCATCACTTGGAGAACTTTGTTGTGTCTGCCTCAAATCTACGCTTCAAAATTGGCCCATTGTTACTTTCCTTCTACAGAGAGGGTGAAAAGACCGTTTCTGGATTTCTTTTTTTAATTCAGGCACCTTTAACATATTTAAACACTTGGCTCTCCATTCAGCCTTCCCCCATTGTTGCTGTATCTCTGCACAGATCGCGTTAGATCCCCAAGAATCTCCTTGCTTGCACTTTTCTCCAAGCGACCCAGGCTTCTCTTTTTTGAAAGGCAGTGCCACAGTGTGGGCACAGCACTCTTCCTGAACCCCCAGCAGCATTTAGAGGAGCAGAAGGGTGGATCCCATGTCCTGCAGCCACGTTTCTGCATGCCACAGTTCTGTTTCTTTCCGGCGCTGTGACATTGTCCCCTTGTTTTCAGCTGCATTGTAATGGCTGGGTTTTGGTTTTTTTTTTTTTTTCCTGAAGAATTTGTTCATTTTAACTTCAGTTCCCACAGCTTTTGTGCAATGGAAAATAATGAATAGCTATTGCCTGTTCTGCTGGCTAATAGTTCTGGTTGTGGTGCCCTTTAGTGTGTCCTCTCTGAGTCATTTCTTTTGCAGGCTGCACGGGGCTGGTTTAGTTTGTCTCTCCGTGTAGTTAGGCTGTTCTACTTTGCTTCTCAGTCTTCTCTCTATTTTTCTAATTCTCCTTTGACCATTTTAAGATGCTTGGACTAAAAGTGGACTCGGGATGGAGGTATGCCATGGATCTCACATAATGAGATCCTCTGCTTTGTTCTGCATTCCCTTCCAATCATTCCTAATGCTGCTTGCCCTTTGTCTGACACCGAGCAGTGATGAGCTGGTCTCAGGGAACTCTCACAGTGTGATGCCCAAATTTCTTGCTGTAAGCACTACTTTGCATTTGGCAGTACTGTTTCCTCTGTCATTGTGTTGCCCACTCCTTGGTCGTGTGAGAGCTTCTTTAATTAATTCTTTATGGTAAGTTTGACCATTTTGAATGGCATAACTTCACTGTAAACTTTGCCACTCGGGTTTTCACCCTCTTTCCAGAGTGCAGACACTGCCAGCCTGGTGGGACTAGGCCTGACTTGCCACAGCAGCTCAGACATCACAATACAGAGTATTTAGTTCTCTAAATCTGCTGAGGATCTCTCCTAAGCTGCATCACTGGCTCCTTTTCTCCAGCCTGGAGTCAGATGTTAGTGCTGAGCTGTCTCACACTGAGTTATCCCATTAAATAGATGATTGTCATTTACTGGCAATGCCTTAACAACACAAAACCTGTCAGGTAACTGCAGGTCCTCAGGTGCACCCCTGGCCTGTTTCGGTCCCAGCCATGGCAGTTCTCGGACCCCAAGCATCCTTCCCCATCTCTGTCTCTCAGTGGGTGCTCCAGAGCCTCAGCCTTGAGGGCAGGCTGTTGATGGGCTCCCTGGGATGTACCCATTCTCCTGGCAGAAGGGCTCCATGGACAGGCTCACTTCCATGACCCTGAAGTTTGGAATTGATGTTTAGTTGGCTGGAAGGACACTGGGTATGGGTGAAGCAAGGACAGCACCATTTATTTAGTGCAACTCCACCAAAAGGAAAACAGCACCCAAAGTCACGGATTCAGCATTTCTCTGGTGGTTCCTCTCTGCTAGAGCCGAGCAGGGAACTCTCACAAGTGCTTTTCCAGCACGAGAACCACGTTCTACTTTGGTTCCCACTTTTTATCCTCCCTGATTTCGTGCGTGCAGCCGCAGAATATAAACCCCTATTAAAGAGTTCTGCTGGAGAACGGAGCCTGACCTCCAGATTTCCGAGGGTATCGCGGTCGCTTCTGCCGTGCTAATTTGGGGATCTCCTCTCGCTGCAGTCGTGGCTCCGAGGTGCTCATCCTGTGAGAGATGGTGCTGCAGTACTCCTGATTGAACCCTATCTCTTGTCACAGCTGAAGTGCCAATCCTTCAATGTGTTTATCTCATCTCTAAAGGAGTTTATTGCTGTCATAAACTGAGACTTGCAACATTTTGCAAAGCACCCACTCACTGAGTTCTTCACTTGCCTCTACCAGCTACATCCCAGACAGCAACACTTGCAATATGTTCTTTTTCTCGTGGCTTTATTAAAACTTGCTACTTAGTTGGGTTTTATTTTTCTCCTATTTCTTTCTTCTTTCCCCCCCTTTTTAAAATTTTTTGCAAAGCCTTGTTTAGCTCATGTTTCTGGCAGTCCCATTCCTCGGGTTGTGCTGCTGGAAAGGTCTGTGTGACCACGAGTCCGTGTAGACTTTTTAATGTCTTCAGGAGTGTCATCCTGCTCTCCCGCTGTCTGAGACCCTTTTCCTCCCATCGGATCTCAGAGACAAAGTGCACAGCTGACACATAAACATGTCATGGGTTTGGATGTGGCTTCAGTGCAGTGACAGCCTTTGCTTTCCAGTTCATTCCCAGCAGTTACATATGTCTGAGTGGTTCAGGTGCTTTTTCTCTAGTGCATATTTGCTTCATTTACTTCATTTCTGCTGCCTGAGATTTCTTCTGGAAGAGAATGAGGTGGGGCCGAGCAGGAGAGTGCTGCACTGCTGTGTGAAAGGGGAATCTCCCAGCCCTTGGCAGCAAGTACCTCTGTGCCATTTGTGATGTTTTTACAAGACTTGGGCTTGAACTGTCTTAGGGCAGTCCCAGGGCGTGCTCGGAGTTTGGGTGGGATCAGGATGTGGCGCAGTCAGGGCCGCCCAAGACACCTCAGCTCTGACCTCTGAGACAACTGGGATGCTCTGCAGAGCCAGCTGCTCCTTTGTTCCCCTGACACGGCCCTGGGTGTTGAAGGGAAATCAGTGAATTTAATTGGAAAGGGATAGGAAGGAGCAGAGTCAGAGATTCTGCTTCTCTCCTGGGGACTGAATTACTGAAGATACGAACCGAGGGGTGGAGGGGTAACCTTAAGAAGGTGACCGAAGACAGAGCAGTAAACCCTAAAGAAGGTGTTAAAGACTCTCTGTTTCCTCCCCTGTGCTGGTGGCTGTGCCAGGATGCCCAGAGCAGGTACCACGTGGGCGTTTGCTACGAGCAGGGCCTGGGAGTGCAGCAGAACCTGGCGGAAGCGCTGAGGCACTACCGGCAATCGGCGGCTGCTGGGAACAGGCAGGCCCGGGAGAGGCTGCGGGCGTGGGAGCAGGAGCTGCAAGGTACCTCTTTCTTCTTTCCACCAGGGGCAGCAGGGCACCAGGGGCTGTGGGAGTGCCTGGGGGAGTGACCCCGTGAAAGCAGGGCCTGCATTGCCAGAGGAGGGGTCGTGCAGGGCCGCGGCACAAAGGAGCTCTTTGTACTGAAGGGAAGGCACCACTTTTCCTTCTCAGTTCTTTGCACTTCTTAGCAGCTCTTTCCAGTCCCTCTGGAGAAGCTGTTCCCACAGCGTGATGGGTCACGGAATCATTTCTGTTGGGAAGACCAACCATGTCCTTGAGGGGCACCAGGGCCAGCATCACCAGCTGGGCCAGGGAGGGATTGCCCCCCTCTGTTCTGCACTGGGGCAGCCTCACCTCCAGTGCTGGAGGCAGTTTTGGGCACCACAATATAAAAAAAGACATTAAGCCATTAGAGAGCACCCAAAGGAGGCCTCGAGAATGGGCAGGGGTCTGGAGGGGAAGCCTTGTGAGGGGCAGCTGAGGGCACCTGGTTCGTTCAGCTGGAGAAGAGGAGACTGAGGGCAGAGCTCATTGTGGTTTTCAATGTCCTCCTGAGGGGCAGCACAGGGACAGCTCCGAGCTTTGCTCCCCGTGAGCAGGGACAGGACCCGAGGGAATGGCTGGAGCTGTGTCAGGAGTGGTTTTGGATGTCAGGAAAGGGTTTTTCACCCAGAGGGTGGTTGAGCAGTGGCACAGGCTCCCCAGGGCACTGGTTACAGCACTAAACCTGAGTTCAAGAAGCATTTGGGCTTCCATCCCAGGGATGCCCAGGGGGGATTGTTGGGGTGTCTGTGCAGGGCCAGGAGTTGGACTCGATGACCCTCAGGGGTCCCTTCCAGCTCAGGATATTCTGTGATTCTGTGGGTGAATGATCGAGTGCAGCCTTTGACAGTGTCATTAATACCTTGTTTTTCTCTACTTCCAGATGTGCACACGAAGCATCCATTCCCTTCGGGATTAAGAGCCTCCTCCTCCAGCCCCAATTTCTGGAGTATTGAGCCTGTGTGTGCAGGTCTCCACAGCTCTCAGCCAGGACAGCGTGACCTACCCCTGCCCCACTCCTGGAGCACAGACAGGCTGCACATGATGCTGCTCAGCAGTGCGGGATGGAGCCGTGCCTTCGGAGCCAGGATGGTGCCAGTGGAGCTGCAGGGCTGGGAGCCCCAGCAGTGCTGGCAGTAGAGCAGGCAGTAAGTGAGACAAGCAGGCAGAGGGCAAGGCAGCCCTTGGTGTGGTCTGGAAGCAGGCTGGCAGTGAGTGGGAAGAGAAAGCTCTCTGTTCATGGAACAGGAGGCATTTTTAAATCCCTGGGGTTTGAGTATAAGCCTTGTGGTGTCTCCTACACCACCAAGTCCTCTGGTCCTCTTACTTTCTACACAGGGATGTTGCTTCTGCACAGGGATGGTGCTTCTGCACCTGCATTTCTGTGTTAGAGCCATGCACAGACTCCCACCGTGCCCACTGGCACAGGGTGCCCAGAGCAGCTGTGGCTGCCCCTGGATCCCTGGCAGTGCCCAAGGCCAGGCTGGACGGGGCTTGGAGCAGCCTGGGATAGGGAAAGGTGTCCCTGTCCATGGCAGGGGTGGAACTGGATGAGCTTTAAGGTCCTTCCAGCCCAAACCATCCTGTGGTTCTGCACCAGAGTGGTGTTAATTCCAGTAGCATGTCTTGCTCATGGTCCCCCAGGGAGGTTTACAAGCCACCATATGGGGAGGTTGGCAACTAACCCTGGGATTGGCCTGGCCCACTCCCTCTGAGGCAATTTGCCCTCTCTTCAAGGCAAGTCCCCACAGTCTGGGCTGGCTCTCTGTTGCCATTAGGGCAGTTTCATCTGCTTCCAAAGCTGGGCAAGCAAGAGAGCGAATTCTCATCATTAGGACACAGTTTTTTATGGGATGTGACGGACCCACTTGTAGCAGTGAGAGTGACAGCTGTCCCCGGGCATCCTGCACCGTGCCAGTGTCCTCCTGTCCCCACTCCTTCCTCCTGCAGCCCTGGCAGTGAGCTGCTCCCCTGGGCACACCTCTCTGAGACACAACGAGCAAGGTTTGCTTCAAAATTCATCCTGTCCCTGTTTGCTGAGCACGCCAGCTCATTTTCAGCAGAGTGGATAAGGGATGCTCCCAGCGGGAAGGCACCACTGGCAGGCAGCAGCAGCAGGCAGCTGGTGTGATAATTTCTTCCACTGGGGCAGCTGAATCCGGAAAAAGGCATTTGTTCACACCAGTTTAAACTGGTTCAAGGGCATCTGTGCAAACGGTCCAGCTTCCTGTGGCCCTGGTGCTCTGGTGCTCTGTGTAGATCAGGCTCTGCAAAACAAAGGCAATGGCCCCATGCTGAACTTCTCCGTGCAGCAAGGGAGGGGCACGGCCAGCCCTCAACACATCTGATTGTTCTTCTGGTCTGCTCTCTCCTTCTGCTCAGACCAAACTTTCTTAGACCATTTCCTTTATCAAGCAGGATACAAGTAGCAGGAAATTCCTGGGGTGGATTTCCTATGCTGCGATAATCCAGAGCATGCTTACGCAGTGGTCAGGATGGGAGAGGGGCTGGGGGGGCTGAAAGCAGTTTGCAGAATCAGGAAGTGGGACCAAGAGGGAGGAATTTGTCTCCTTTTAAACCTGCTTGTCAGAAGGTATTTTTGTGTAAGGACTGTCCTCTAACAGGCACATCAAAGCAACTTTGCAGGGGGAGATGTGAGGTTGTGCCGGGTGTTTGTCCCTCTGCCTGCGCTCCCAGGGCGCAGAGGAATCCCCCAGGGCTGCAGCTCCTCGGTCACAAATGCCTCCCTCACGGTTTGCACAGCTGCATCTCAGTTAGAATTTGGCTCTCTGACATTGTTTTGGTGCAAGAACCTGTTTTGTTTGTAAAACAAACCAGCAAGAGATTTGTGTTAGCAGAGCAGCAGCACGAGCAGGCCAGGCCAAACCCATCCGTGGATGGATGCCAGACCTGGGTTCATCGGTGCAAGCATTTTGGAGACTCCAAATAAAACAGAACATGTTGGATATTAAAAAGTCCACCTGGGGAAATCTCACTCTATCGCTCTTGTCACTTGGTCCCAAGAGCAACAGGAAGGGGTAACTTTCTCATTTAGCCTGCTTTAAATTATCCGTGGGATCGCCTGGTGCTGTGGCTCGGGTGTGTGCACACCTAAAGCTGGGAACTGTCACCTCCAAACTGTCACCAAAAGAACAGGGGTAGGACACTTGAGATGGTCCAGGAGAGCCCAGAAGCCCTCACCTGCCATGCCCACGCTGCTGCATGAGCCCGTGGGTCACCACTGCCCTTCCCTTCTCCAGGAGTGCAGAGGCACAAACACCTGTGGGCTTCTCCCTTTGTCACCAATCTCTTCATTTTCCCACCCGTGCTATTATCCCAAAAGTGTCTTACAGCTCCCAGACAGACTGATCAAAGTGAAAACCCATAAAAAGGGTGAAGCTTGTGACTGAATATTTCAAAACAGTGTTTTCACGCTTCCCTTTTCCCAGGTTACCTTTGGCAGACTCCAGCCATCTGGTGTCTGCTTTTGGATAAGGACTGTGCTCCAAAATCCAATGGCCTCAAAGGAGAGAGCAGAATAGAATGGAATCATTAAGGTTGGAAAAGACCTCTGAGATCATCGAGTCCAACCTGTGATTGATCCCCACCTTGTCACCCAGCCCAGAGCACTGAGTGCCACATCCAGTCCTTACAGAGAAGGAAATTGTGGGCACTTGGAGCAGCCGTGGGAGAGGTGCCAGTGCTGATTTTGGGGGGGGTTTAACAAAACACCAAGTTCACAGTGGCAGAACCACAGAAGCTGGAAGGACCAGTGGGAGACAACAGGCACACCTCCCCTTCCCCTGAAGCTGCCACTTCAGGCTTTCTGCACATGTATTGTGTCAGCTACACTGCTGACAGAGAGGGTAGTGTTAGAAAAAACCACTTTTATTTAAATAACTGAAACCCTGGAGCCCAGCTGCAGCAATGTCCGTGACAGGTATTTTCACAGTCTGTGATCACATGGATGTATCTCACCGTGCTCTGGTTGTTCTCACAACCCCCTTCCCTGGGCCCGTCCTGGGAGGAAAGGGCCCTCCTGCTGCTGGGTGGGATGGGAGGCTGGGAGAGGAGGGTGGGAGAGGAGGAAGGCAGGGACAGGCAGGCGGAGGGGAGCTAAACAAGGTCAAATCGGTCACGGGGAAATTCATTGGGGCAAGGCAAAGGAGGAAATACTCCCATCTGGACGTGGGTCATACAGTGACCCTGCTGGGGCTGGGGATGGGGTCGGGCACCCCAAATCTCTGATTGTTCTCTCCCTGCCACAGCCATGGAGCTGCTACAGCCCCGGAGCGGCGTCCCCCAGGCCGAGGCTCTGCCTGCGGGCCGACAGCTGCCGCAGGAGCCCCGCGCCCGCCTCGCCGTGCACCTGCACCTTCTGGGACAGGATCATCTCGAACAGGGTGCTCATCTCCGACAGGAAGGTGCTGGCCAGCCTGGTCCCGCTGCCACCAGCGTCAGCCCCAGCCCCTTTGCCAAAGGTCTCAAAGGTCCTCGGTTTCTCCTGCCTCGCGGCTTCCTCGTCCTCGGGGGAGCGCGGGGAGTCGGGGGAGAAGACGTTGTCCTTGTAGCTGCTGGTGAGGGGCAGGGACAGCCTGGCCACCCACGCTGGGTCTGCGGCTGTCAGCCTCTTGAGGGCCAGCTCTGGGGAGGGACAGCATAGCAGAGAAGAGGGGGGGAAAATAAATCAATCAATACAAATATGGATAAATGAAAATACTTAAAATCAGCTGGGAGCAGTGATTGTAACGGGTCACCAGCGACACCGTGCAAACCTGCAGCTTAAAAAAGCCTAACAAAATAGAACTGGTTTGAAACTCTTGGGGTTTGGTTTTGTTTTGTTTTAATATAATAACCATTAGAATCGCTGTTCGTTCTCATTTGTTGCAGTCTCAATTGGCACTTCACTAAATTGTTAGCAAAGCCTGAGAGAGGGAGGGTTTAGGACTGGCTGAAGGGGAGCAGACAATGAAAAGCTTTCCAGGGGGAAGTGTTGGACACAAAGATAGTGGACTTCCCTTCAGGGTCACTCCAGGGTGGGAATTTGCTGCTAAGGAGGCAGATTGAGACCGAAAAGAAACGGGTTATTGTGAAAACAATAATACCAGAATGAAATTCTGGATTATAAAATGCACAGCTGGATGGTTGGAGACTGGGACCGAACAATTGAGCTCTAAAGTAGTTGTTCCTCGATTGGAAACAGCTGAGGAGCAGGGGGAGCCTGGGCTGGGGGCTGGGGCAGGCTCGTTAGTGCGCCAGTAATTTGATTGTGGCCCAAAATGGGCAACTGGAATCACACAGTGGATTGGTCAGGGCATTCCCTGCTGGCAGGGAGGCACAGCCAGGGTAGATTGTTCCTGGGTGTGATTAGGGGAATTACACACAAATCTGATTATCCATCTGCGGGAGAGGGAGCTGAAACGGCACCAGCAGGGAAAGCTCTGGAGATGAAACCAGGAGCGATCCGGGCTGACACAATGGAGACCCCGAGGGGTGGGGGTGGCTGCTCCCGAGGAAGCGAGGGCTCTCCAGGGATCTGACTGCAACCTGTCGTCATTTTGAGGAGATAAGCACCAGCAGAGGAAATCTTTATGCTTAAAATAGTGTTGGCAAGAGAAGAAGTGATTATAACTGTCCATGAATAAACATCTCCTGGAAAATAAAGGAAGGACCCCATAGCAGGGGGAGCCTGGAATAGCTTCCCCGTCAGACAGCAGGAAGGGAAACGGGGATTCTTGCTTTTCGAGGGAGCTGGTAAACAAGAGTCCGTGCTGTGGTGCACAGAGGCTGCATTCCAGCCCCTCATTGTTCCTTCCCAAAGCACATCCCAGAACCTCGGGGGTGGTTTGGAGCGACCACTCCGTTTGGGAAAGGTTTTGGGAGCAGCAAAACCTCACTGGTGACAAAACCCAGCAGTCCCAGGGTGGCAAGGGCTGCTGTCACTGTAGTAATTGTGCAGCTCTGACATGAAAAGTGGCATCTGAAAGGAGGGTCCCCATTCCAATGCTCTTATCCTGCTGATTCCAGAGGGAAATCAATACCCTGCCACAGCTGGGACGTGGGATCTGCAGTCAGTGACTGAGACAAGGCTCCTTCCTCAGCCAACCAAGCAGTTAAGCCTTTTCTCTGGAAGGAAAACAACTGTCCTGGGATGGGCTGGGGACGAGAGCTGGACCTCCAGCCTGGCAAGGAGAGAAGGGCAGCTACAGCCCTCGGGGTTTTGTTTCGCCTGGAGCCCCCAAATTCTTTTGTGTTGCTTCACATCCAGGGTTTCTCTCTGCACTCTCAGTGTTTGAGTGGCAGTGACTGTTCCCTGAGACATCACCTGAGTGTGCTGCGGGTAAAACGTGCAGGGTCCTCCTCCCCAGGCTGCCAGAAGCCACTTCATTCCCTGAGGATTTGAAGCCACTTCATTCCCCGAGGATTTGGCTGCCTCAGCTCTGGAGCAGGGCACAACTGCTCTGCTCTCTGCAGGGAGAGCTGGCCCGACGGTCCCGTGGCCATGAAACCTCATCATTAGGTATGTTTAATTTGACCAATAACTCTTTACTGCCTTGTTTTAATGGTGTTTGGGGAGCAGGGGTTGTTTTTATCATCCATAAAGTTCTATCTCTCATCTGCTGCTGGGAGTGCTGCGCTGGGCCGGTGGGGGATCGGAGCTGACAGACGGTGCTGGGAGTTCATCCCGCAGCATCAACAATCCCAGAGCTGCCTGGGACTGCAGTCCCCCCGCTGGGAACAGCACAAAGGCCCAGCCAGCCTCAGCCAGCTGTTAGGATCCTCCTGAGCACCAGCAGTGCTTCCTTCCTCCCTCTCAGGATGCAAGTCCACGGCTCTGTTTGTGTTTGGGAGAGGAAGTCCTTACCCGGCAGCTCCGGCAGCTCCGGTGGCTGCGCTCGGCCGCCTCTGCGGGAAGGTCTGGGCTCCTGGGGAAGGTTTGGCACCCCTGGAACAGAGCAGCCTCTTTGGGCATGGCCAGCAGGAACCCACCCAGCCACAGCCTCCACATTCCCTGCTGGCATGGAACAGGCTGCCCAGGGAAGTGGGGGAATCATCATCCCGGGAACGGGGATGTGGCACTGGGGACACGGCTCAGTGGTGGGGTGGAATCATCATCCCGGGAATGGGGATGTGGCACTGGGGACACGGCTCAGTGGTGGAATCATCATCCCGGGAATGGGGATGTGGCACTGGGGACACGGCTCAGTGGTGGAATCATCATCCCGGGAATGGGGATGTGGCACTGGGGACACGGCTCAGTGGTGGACCTGGCAGTGCTGGGTCTGAGAGGGCTTTTCCAGCCCTAATGATTCCATGGAATTCCAGGACTTTGGCAAAAGGGTTTTTCTCCTGTCAGATCCAGGAATCGTGGGAGATCAGCCTCACCACAGCCCAGGTTTTCCAGGATGCTCCCTGTGTGGGCAGGACTGGATCCAGGCAGAGCTGCTGGGCAGGTCCAGCAGTCCCTTTCCTGGGATCAGGGCATGCCAGTGCACCTGGCATGGAGCTGGGCTCCCGTCTGCTCCCTGCTCCTGGCTGCAGGACCTTGGAATCCAAGGAAGCTTTTAGGTCTCAGCCTTTCCTTTGTTGGCTCCTTACTGGAATAAAAGAGCAGGGAGGCAAAGGGGGAGAAGCAGCAAGGTTCTGTCCCTAAGGAAGAGCACCAAAAATGCCCAGCTCTGGAATTCAAACCACCCCAGCAGCAAAGCTCAATGAGTTTCTCTTCTGTGGACGAGCACAGAGGCTCCACAATGAAATTTCTGCTACAGGACATGAGTCAGCCCAACTCTTTCAAATTGAAATGCCAGGAGAGGAGATTTTTAGAACAAATCAATAAAAGGAACATGTAGAAAATGTCAGGCCCAGATGGTATTCACCCCGGAGTGCCAGAGGAACTCAGATATGAAATTGCCTGGTTTATTAGCTGCTGTTCATTAACTACTGCTTCAAATGAATGCGGGATCAGAGGGAGGGGAGGTGGAAATGGTGACAGGAGTTTTTAAGTGAAGGTGAATCCAGCACAGGCAGATTCAGAGAAATCCTTCTGTGCAAGGCTCAGCAGAGAGAGCCACGGAGCTGCTGCTCCCAAAGGAACCGCCTGACACTGTCAGATGGGGAATTGTGATCTGGAAATTTGGAAGGGTTGGATGAAGAGTCCTGGGTGACTTTGGACAAGGGCCTGAAGTGACAGGACAAGGGGAAATGGCTTCCCACTGACAGACAGGGTTAGATGGGAGATTGGGAAGGAATTCCTCCCTGGGAGGGTGGGGAGGCCCTGGCACAGGGTGCCCAGAGCAGCTGTGGCTGCCCCTGGATCCCTGGCAGTGTCCAAGGCCAGGCTGGACGGGGCTTGGAGCATCCTGGGCTAGTGGGATCCATGGCAGGGGTGGCACTGGATGGGCTTTAAGGTCCCTTCCAGCCCAAACCATTCCAGGATTCAATTCTGTGACGGCAGAGGTCACCTGAGCTGGTGGAACAGCACCAGCCAGGCCTGCAGGGGACCTGAGCTGTGCCTGAATTTACAGCCAGGTTCTGTGGGGACTAATATGTGTTAAGTGAGGGTAGGAATAATTAATCTTCCCCACCGAGGGAGGTCATTAGCAGAGCCCCAGAGTATCTGCTCAACGCAGTGATAAACAACACGGAAAGTTGGTGTTGACTCCACTAAAACCCCCGAGAGCAGAGGGTGGCTGAAGGACCTGAAAATGCCGAGTGCCACGAGCAAAACGTGGCTGGTGAATTCCTGTGTCACCAACTGCCGGGTAACTGTCCCAGGGAACAGCAGCCTGTCACGTGCTGATGGAGGAGGGATTTGGGAGTCACCACGAGCAGAGCTCAGCGTGGAGCTTGGGCAGGACGGACGAGGAACAAACCAGAAAACCTCCTTGTACCCCCAGTGGATCCTGAACACCGCACACAGTTCTGGCCATGCATCTCAAAAGGGATACGCTAAAATTAGGTTGGTCACAGGAGATGAAGAGGAAAGAGGAACCCAGTGGGCCTCTGAGGGTACCTGACATCTTGAGGGGCTTGACAAGGACTGGTGTCCACCTTTCCCACTCTGCATGGACCAGGAGACCATGAAGGGAGGGCTCAGGCCAGCGTGGGAAGCAGCTCCCCAGCCGCAGTGTGAAACTGGACCTCACTCCGAAGCAATGACAGAGGTCAAGCTCACACATCACTCAACCCTAAACCACAGCAGACATGTCCGTGGCAGGGAAGAGCAGCCACAAGCACATGGAAAAACCCAACGTGAAGCTCAGCAAGTCCCTTTGCCTGGTCCCAACAGCCTGGGATGGTCCAGACATGCTGCCCCAAGCACTGTCCCTGCCAGAGCCACCGCAGGAGGTGCGACGTGCCCTGGCTGCTGCGGGCCAGCCAGACCTCCTGGCTGGGGTCAGGGTGTGTTACCTGAGGAGATCCCGCTGCTGGAGCCCCCCCAGCCCCACCCTGTCCCCGTAGCGAGGTCACCTCACCTGCCTGTGGCTCCAGGAGGGTCTCCAGCTCCTCTCCCACGAGCTGCTGCACCGAGAGCTCAAAGGCGCTGTCGCAGTCGCGGTCCCCGGCTTCGCTCTCGCCGTGCCCGCTGTCCTTGGTGCTCAGGCAGTCCGTGTCCAGCCCCGTGTCCAGCCCTGCAGCCCTGCCAGGGGTCACAACACCCAGGTCAGTCCGGCCCCCAGCACAGCCCTGCCCCAGTGAGCCCTTGGAAGGGTCAATATCCCCCCCGAAACGCCCCAGAGAGGGGCTGTGGGCACCCTCCCCGTGCAGCACTCTCAGAACCAAAGGCATTCTGAGTGCCCATCAATTAATGAGTTTTGGGGTTTTGCTCCACATTTCCTGCCTGAGAGGGTTTTTGTCCTTCTGCAGCAAGATCATAGAACCACGGAAGGGCTGGAAGGAACCTTAAAGCTCATCCCATTCCACCCCTGCTATGGGCAGGGACACCTTCCACTATCCCAGGCTGCTCCAAGCCCCGTCCAACCTGGCCTTGGACATTTCCAGGGATCCAGGGGCATAGCCACGAATTCAGAGGAGCTTCCCTCCTGCAGCCCTGCCCCAGAAGCCCTGGAGCTGCTCTCCCTCCCTCTCCATCCTCTGCAGCTGCAGGACAAAGGTGGAGAAGGCTGTGTCTGCCCATGGCCGGGGCAGGTGGGGACAGGGGGACGTGGTGAGGCAGCGATGAAGCCTCAGCATCCTCAGGAGTGTGCACCCAGCATAATTTAATGGGAACACCGTAAAGTTTGGGGATATCTTGGGCACACAGCTGGGAGATCTCAGTGTTTCCAGCCCTGCTGCAGTCCCTCACTCATTTGCCCCCTGGCACAGGGTCAGGTGTCCCAAACTCTTGTTGGCAGGCACTAAGAAAGTGCCCAGAGCCACGAGAACAGTCATCCTTGTGCTGCTGCCTCCAGAGCTGGGCCCCTCCGTGCTCCTGAGCACCCAGAACCATCGGAGCTCTTGGCAAGGGACGATGGTTCACGGCCATGGAGGAGCTCTGGTGAGTGTGGAGGGGCCTGCCAAAGGTGCCCCAGGAAGGAGGCAAAGAGCAGCTGGGTACCACTGGGAGCTGGGAGCAGAGGAGCAGAGCCATCCCCTGAAGAGAGGGATGAGGCTTTCCCAGGGGATGAGGCTTTCCCTTGTGTCTCTGCCCTGGTGCCTCCTGCCCTCGGAGGTTTCGGACTGGTGGGGCTGGCGCAGGGGAAGGGGGCGTGGGGAAGGGAAGTGCTGGGAGCCAGCCTTACCTGCTGCCGTTCTTGGCCGTGTACTTGTTTCCTCGGTAGTTTGTTTTGGGCTGGAACTGGCCCTGGTGCAGCAGGGAGAGCAGCTGGGAGATTTGCTGCAAGGCAGGAAAAGCCTGTTGAGCCCCGGGCCGGCCGCTCAAGCTGCTTCCTGCCAGGACGTCCCTGCGAGCCCCCCCCCGGCCTTTTTATAGCGTTTCCTCCTCCTGCAGATGGCTCAGCATCCCCACACCGGGGGAAAAACAAGGCCTGGGCAGCCCACCTGGCCCCGAGCTCCCCCTGCACCGCTCCTGCTGTTCCCTGCCCACGGGACTGTCCCCTTGTCCCTGTGACAGCCCCGCTCCCGAGTGTCCCGCCGGGGTGACCCTGCCTGGCTGCGGGAGGTTGTTCATCCCACCCAGTCTATTGAGGCATCGCTGCCCAGGGCTGGGGGAAGAGACCGAACAAAAACCATCAGGCTGCACATTCCCACCGCCCCAGGGTGGGCAAAGGAAGGATTGGGGACGTCCACACCCTGGGAATGCCCGGGGCAGCTCCTACCTGCACTGGGGGCGACTCCATCGCGAACTCCCCGGTCGGGCTCTGCTCCGCCAGGGCCACCAGCGACAGCCGGACCAGGCTCCTGAGGATCTGCTGGTGGGGCTGGGGCTGCCCGGCTCCCCCAGCACCCACGGGCTGCTCGGGTGGCACTTGGGGCTCTCCCAGGGGTGGCTTCACCAAGCTCCTGCCGTGCAGCGGTGCCGCCGGGGGGCTGCCGGCCTCCTTCACCGCGTGTTTGGGCCTGTGGGGCGGGCAGGGCCGCCGCTGCAGGATGGGCAGGTCGAAGGCGCCCTGCTGCTCCTCGGAGTCTTTTTGCGCCCTCTGATTTCTCAGGGTCCTGTAGAGAGTGGGGGTGAGGTGGAGGGGAGCCTGCGGGGAGCCCCCGGCCGCGGGGGTGGCTGTGCCAGGCGGCTCCTCTGGGCAGGGCCGGGCGGGCTCGGGCTCCCGGGGGCAGCGGCCCCGGAGCAGCGGCACCAGGTGGATGTCGGCCTTCTGGATCTGCCTGTGCGGCTTCTTGAGCTGCTGCTGCCTGCGGGCGTCCTCCGCCTCCCGGCAGTTGTAGGCCATGCCGTCCTTCTTGTCCTTCTTGCGCAGGGACAGGGTCAGCGCCAGCAGCAGCAGGCAGCCGCCCAGCAGAGCGGCCAGGCAGATCAGCACCACCACGGGCAGACTCGGCCAGCCGGGCCCCTGGGCTGACATCTTGGAGAAGGCCCCGTGGAGCCGGAAAAGCAAGCGGAGCCGGGCCGAGGTGTGCAGGGGGGTGTCCCCCTGGTCACTCACCCGGACCAGCAGCTCGCGCTGGCTGCCAGCCAGGCTGCTGGCGTTGCTGGCGTTGAGGGACACCTGCCCCAGGAGGGGGTCCAGGATGAAGAGCCCGGCATCGTCCCCACTCACCAGATCATACCGGAGAGCCCCGTTGATGCCGGAGTCCACGTCCCTGGCCACGATGGTGAAGAGGAAGGGACTGCCAGGGCACCACACGAGCGTGGAATTGGTCGCCGCCGCAGCCCCCTGGGTGCTCCCGTTCCCGGGGACCACCCAGCAGCACCCGGTGTCCGCATTGACCAGGACAGAGAGCGTGGCCACCCCTCCCACCAGCGCTGGCGCGGTGATGACGGGAGCGTTGTCGTTCTGGTCGAGCACAGCCAGCCTGATGGAGATGTTGGACACCAGCTTGGGATGGCCTCCATCCTCCGCGGTCATCAGGAACTCCAGGCTCCTCACCTGCTCGTAATCAAAAGCTTGGAGGGCAAAAACATCCCCGGTGGTGGGGTCGACTGAGACCAGCCCCAAAGCAGAGGGGTCCAGGATCCTGTAGGTGACTTTCCCGTTGAAGCCCAGGTCGGGGTCGGTGGCACGGACGGTGAGCAGGAAGGCGGGCGCTTCGCTGTTCTCGGCAACAGCGGCCTCATAGGCGGCCTTCTCGAAGGCCGGGGCGTTGTCGTTGACGTCGCTGATGCAGATGGTGAGGTGCTTCAGCACGGCCAGGGACAGGTCCCCCATGTCCCGCACCACCAGCGTCAGGTTGTACTCGGCGCGCCGCTCGCGGTCCAGCGAGGCGTTGGTCAGCAAGGCGAAGCTGTGGCTGTTGGTCCTCTTCAGCCTGAAGTGCTCGTACCCTTGGCTGAGGGAGCAGAGCACCTGCCCGTTGCTTCCCGAGTCGGGGTCGCTGGCTGTCACCAGGGCCACGAAGCTGTCCTTGGGGAGGGCCTCGGAGAGCACGGGCACCCGCGCGGCCCAGGTGACGTGGACGTCGGGAGCGTTGTCGTTGACGTCCAGGACCTTGACCAGGACCTTGCAGTGCGCCGGGATGGGGTTGGCGCCCAGGTCCCGCGCTTGCACGTCCAGCTCGTAGGCGTGGGTCTCCTCGTAGTCCAGAGGGAGCCTCAGGAGGACGCTGCCCGTGCGGGCGTCGATGCTGAAGGTGCTCAGCACCTCGGGGGGCGCGTGCCTGCTCAGGCTGTACTCGATCTCCCCGTTGGGACCCTGGTCGGGGTCGGTGGCCGTGACCGTCACGAGGAGGGTCCCGGGCAGGGCGTCCTCCCGAACCTCCACCGTCAGGGAGCTCTCCGCAAACACGGGGCTGTTGTCGTTGGAGTCGAGGACAATGACTTTAATCAAAGCAGTACCTGATTTCGGTGGCTCCCCGTGGTCAGTGGCCGTCAGCACGAGGTCGAAGGAGGAGTGCAGCTCCCGGTCCACCTCCTTCACCACGACGAGCTCCGCGTGCCTCGTCCCGTCGGAGCCGGAGACGACCTCCAGGGCGAAGTGCTCGCTGGGGGAGAGGGCGTAGGAGCAGCGGGCGTTGGGGCCAGTGTCGGCATCCAGGGCTCGATCCAGCGGGATCCGTGTCCGCAGGGATGCGCTCTCCGAGATCTCCAGCTCCAGCTCGGGCGTGGGGAACCGCGGCGCATTGTCGTTGACGTCCATCACCTGAACCTCCACGTGGATCAGGGCCGGGTTCTGGGCAGCCAGCACATCGAAGGACACCCAGCAAGGATCGCTGTGCCGGCACAGCTGCTCCCTGTCCACCCGCCCGGCCGTGCTGAGCACCCCATCCCCGCTGCCCACGTGCAGCGGGAACCTCCCGGGGGTCTCCATCAGCTGGAAGGTCTCCGCCGCCTCGCCGCTCTCGCCGCCCTCGAAGTGCTCGGCCAGGCTCCCTATGACAGTGCCCGGGGGCACCTCCTCCAGCACCCGGTACTGCACCGTGAACGTGGCCACCTCCTGGGCGTCGGCGCTCAGGAACAGGTACCACCACCACAGCGCCGGCAGCTGCAGCGCCGAGCGGCTCAGCCCGAACACGCCGCTGGCCGAGCCCCCGCGGCCCCGCCGCGCTGCCATGGGCTGTCCCGCCGGCCACCGCATCCCCGGAGAGTCCTCACGGCCACCGCAGGGCCTCGGCATCCTCTCCCATCTCCGAGTGCCGCGGGCGCCAGCCAGCGCTGGGAAAGGAGGGGAAATCACAGGCAGGGCTGGCGTTTGTCCCCCGCGCTGCCATCACCGGGGACGGCGCGGGAGCCGGGCGCTGCTCCCCGGGCTGGGACGGCCCGGAGCGGAGGGACCGTCCCGGGAGCAGCCACCGGCCGGCTGGCCGGGCTGGGGATGGACCGGCCGACATCCTATGGAAACCCCACCTACAGGAAAAGGGAGGACCGGGCTGGTACAATGCCGGGGCGGGGTGGGGCGGCTCGGGCCCGGCTGCGACGGGGTGTGGAAGTGCCCTCCAATCCCAACCCGCGGGGACCGTCACCGCTGTCACCTGTAGAGCACGCTGCCCAGAAGGTGCGATTCCTGCAGCCCCTGACCCACCACAAACCTCTTACGCTTCAGGAAGAGGTGATGGACTCCTGCTCCTGCCTGGACCCAAAGCCTTGCTCCCCTGCTGTCCCATCCCAGCCTTTGACTCATTCCCATTTTGCCTGAATCCAAGTGCGATCCCTGCTCCTTGCTCCGCCTTTGGAGGGCGATGTGCCCAAGCCACCTTTCCCAGCACGAGGCTTTTGATGATGTCACCAATTCCAGCTGGACGCACCAAAATGAGCCGGTGAATCAGCGGGAGCGTGGTCACCCCGAACCCAGCCCGGAGGGCACGGGGGAAGGAGGGAGGCGCTGGCAGCCACCACCTGTGTCCGTTCCGGCCTCTCCCCATCCCCACATCCGTCTGTCCCGGCCGCTCCCTGTCTTGGCACGTGCTCCATCCCAGCTTGGCTCAGCACTGATGTTCCTGGCGTGGCTCCTGCACCACCAAATCCCTTCTTGGCCTTAATTCAGCGCCTCACCCCGAGCCTCCAGCTTCAGGCTGCCCAGCTGTTGCACCGCTCTCACCACAGCTGGCCAGCTGTGCACACACACCGGTACCACAGCCTGAAGTGGTTCCACGCATTCCTCCTGAGCCTGCAGAGCCCCCGGAGCCCAGGCTGGGTTTACTTTGGTCTCGAGGTGACTGAAGGCATTCGGGACCGGGAAGGTCGTGTGGAATTTTCCTTGGCCGTTACGGAGCATCCTCAGGGTGTGCTTGGAGCCCCACCAGCCACGGCACCTTTGTGTCCCCACTCCTTCCAGGCAGCCTCCAGCAGCCATTGGTGTCCTGTGCCCACCTCGCCCTCTCCTCCTGCTTTTCCAGCCTGGATGGGCACCCCCAACCTATTCCCACCCCTCCCAGCTCCCCTCCCAGCTCCGGTTTTCCCAGGTGAAGCTCCTGCATCGCTGCTGGCATCACTTTGCTTGGTTATGGCAAATTCTGATGCCCCAAAGAGCAGCAAAATCAACCCCAGCCCGGTGCCACGAGCCGTCCCCTCGGCTGGGCCGGTGCCACTGCTCGGCACCGCGGGAGGAAGGGACGGTGCCGCGGGGGGTGGCCGGAGCCCCGGTGCTATTCCTGGGCTCGGCCCCAGCTCCAGGTGACCTTTGCCAAGTCATTTCCCTGCTTTGTGCTCACGCTTCCTCCCGCGCAGCCCGGGGCTCTCCCGGAGGGATGCTCCCGTTCCCTCCCGTTCCCTCCCGTTCCCTCCCGCTCGCTCCCGCTCGCCGCTGCCCGCGGAGCTGCGGGTGGAGAGCCGGACGTCTCCCAGCCCGTGCCCTGATTTTGGGAGGGGAGGAATGCCTTCCTTCTGCAGGGAAGGTTATCCCTCCACCTCGCGGTTTTTCAATGCTTTTCCTTTTCAGGGATGGAGCGGGACAGAAGAACCGCGCTGGAACACCACAAGGGAAAGGAAATAAATCTTCTACCTCAGGAATGGGGGGGGGTTCCCCGAGGAGCCCTGCGTGGGGTTTCCTTCTCCCATCCCCTCCCAGTCCAACTGCAGAACGAACCAATCTCCCCGAGCGCCCCGCGTTTAACCCTTCACTGACACCACAGGAGGTGAACTCCCCCCATGCCAGAACCCACCTGCCAGACCCTGCTTGCTGCCATCCCCACCCCTCAGCTGGGAGGATTCCAAACCTCCAAACTGCTCCTTTTTCTCCCCAAAGACAGGGACCGGGTGGGATTTTGAGCACCAGTTTGCTCAGGGAAAGGCTGGGACAAGAAGTCGCTGTCACCGGGCTGTGACCCCCTGAGCACTGTCCCCAGCCTGGCCGTACAGATCCCAGCCCTGGTGACAGGTCTGGCCTGCCCAGGAGGAGCTGGAGGAGCTCCTGCATGAATTATTTATGGTTCTTCAGGAATAAATCCCCACAGACCAGGCCTGTGACCCCCAGCCATCAGAACATTCCCAGCCGGCAGGAGGAGGCTGCAGAAGCATCGCTGAGCTGCAGATCAGTGCTGGGGAGGGAGATGGACGAAGTGATGCTGCAAGAAAATAGCAAAGAAAAACGGGGTCGAGCTGAAACTTGCCAGAAGCACCGGCAGGGAAATGAGATCTGGTGCTAAAAACAAAACGTGTCTCCTCCTGTTTCCTGTTCACACCCCGGCAGGCTCCCAACGTGCTTCAGGACCTCCGCGGACAACGCGGTGCCTGCGAACACAAAACTCCCCCGCCGAGGTGCAGGCTGCGCCCGAACCCTTTCGTTTAAAGCTCGGAAAGAGCCTCAGCCACACCGAATCCCTGCAGTGCTTCGTGCATTCGCTGCGTGCAGCGCTCCCTTCAGCTCCTGCCCGGTGCAATGCCATTTTCAGGAGTGCAAACCCGGCTCCTCTGCAGCTCAGGGCAGGACGCGGGCACCCCCCGAGCTCCCAGGGGTGCTGGAGGCACCGCTCTCCCCGTCCATCACACGGCAGACAGCAGCGCCACCAGGTTATTTCGAGCTCCACTGCACAGCTGGAGATCTTCAAACTTTGTCATTTCGGGCTGACGCGGTGTTAGCCTGGGACCAGGAGCTGTGCCATGGCACAGCGGGGAGCCGAGGGCAGCTTAAAATGAGGGGGAAGGAGGCTTCTCCAAATCTAATGATTTTCTCTGATGAAGACAGGCTGAGAGCTGGGGATGTGCACCTGGAGAAGGCTTCAGGCAGTCCTTAGAGCCCCTCCCAGCGCCTGGAGGGGCTCCAGGAGAGCTGGAGAGGGACTTGGGATAAGGGATGGAGGGACAGGACCCAGGCAATGGCTTCCCACTGCCAGAGGTTGAGCCTCACTGGGCTGCTCAGGGCTCACCATACCCTGTGGGCCATTCGGAGGAGCAGGACTCGGTCTCACCTCTGCTCTACAGAGGTGGGAAATGGTGTCCGAGGGTCAGGACACCGAGGCCACGGACACGGGAGGGACCCCGAGGAGGGATGGGCTCCTCCCGGCTGCAAACGGAGATGGAGCAAGCCCAGGCACGGCTGCTTCTCGCCATTCCCCAGGGATCACGGGGTTTATCCCGCAGCTGGAACAGGCTCCCCAGGGAATGGGCACGGCCCCGAGGATCCCGGAGCTCCAGGAGCGTTTGGACACCGCTCCCAGGGATGCACAGGCTGGGACTGCCGGGGTGTCTGGGCAGGGCCAGGGGCCGGACGGGATGATCCCCGTGGGTCCCAACTCTGGATATTCTGTGATTCTATGAATTTTCAGCCCTTCGAAGACAGCCTTTGCTCCCCTAGAAGTGCCACTCCCTTTTCAGCAGGACAGCGATCCCTCCCCGAGCATGAGGCGTGTGAGGAGCTGGGCGCAGGTGCCGCCGCACCAGGGAGCCCAGAACCTTCCCCAGCTGCCTGCAGGGACCTGGGAGGCTCCCGGGGGCCCTTTCTCAGGAGGAAGGACCTGATTCCCCCTCTCACACCAGCTACAGAGCTCTCCAAGAGGTGGAGGCACCTTCTCTGGGGGGACTCCGGCTCTCCCTGAGCTCATCTCCGTCACACCAGCAGGCGACGCTGGCCCGAGGTGACCTCCCCGTGCCCCCCGCTCCGGGCTGGGCTGGGCTGGGCTGCTCATCCCTCACCGCAGAATTCCCCGCGTGTCCTTGCGGGCTCCTCCAGCGCTGCCCTCCCGGAGCTCCCGGTGCCTGCGGAGGCCGGGGCGGGCCGGGGAAGGCGCAGCCCCGGCGGTGCCCGCGCTCTGCAGTTGGGTCCCTCGGCCACGAGAGCCCACTGCTGCTCCGCGCTGCGCTCCGCCGCTGTCCCCGCCTGTCCCCGCCGCTGCCCGAGGGGCAGGGGGGTGCTGAGCCCCCCAGCCTTCCCCACGGAGGGGCTGCGAACACCCTCCCCCCTCCCCTCCGTGCACGGGTCCCGGGGGGGCTCCGGTGATGCTGCAGCTGCCTCCCCTCCATCCTCCGCGGGCGCTCTGGGTGCCTCCCTCAGTTCGGCACAGGTTTCGGGTGTTTCCTTCGGTTTTACACGATTTTGGGAGTGTTTCCCTCGGTTTTACACGGTTTTAGGGTCGTTGCTGCGGGTGCCTCCCTCAGTTTGGCACAGGTTTCGGGTGTTCACCTCAGTTTGCACAATTTTGGGAGTGTTTCCCTCGGTTTTACACGATTTTAGGGTGTTTCTCTCGGTTTTACACGGTTTTAGGGTCGTTGTTCTGGGTGCCTCCCTCAGTTTGGCAGTTTTCAGATGTTTCCCTCGGTTTTACACGATTTTAGGGTGTTTTCCTCGGTTTTACACGATTTTAGGGTCATTGCTCTGAGTGCCTCCCTCAGTTTGGCACAGGTTTCGGGTGTTTCCCTCGGTTTTACACGATTTTAGGGTGTTCCTCTCGGTTTTACACGGTTTTCGGGTCGTTGCTGCGGGTGTCTCCCTCAGTTTGGCAGTTTTCGGGTGTTTCCCTCAGTTTGCACAATTTTGGGGGTGTTTCCCTCGGTTTTACACGATTTTAGGCAACTCTGCAGCATCACGAGCAAAGTCTCCCCCAAAGCCCACTGTACCCCCCCCCCCCCC